>VXCB01000007.1:0-569887 GCA_009613015.1 Mollisiaceae sp. DMI_Dod_QoI
AGAGGCTTGTTTATTCCTGAGGCTATAAGGGGGTCTCTTGTCTAAGGAATCAAGACTATTGGGTGTACTGGGATCGAATAATCAAGGCAAAAAGGAGTTTTGCTAGTTTCTCCTTGTATATACACAGAACCGTGTCCTTCGGGGTCGTGTTACATAGTTTTTAACTAATACAGCACGTTAAAAGAAAAAAAAAAAAAAAAAAAAAAAACATCTGCATTGGGGCCTCAGGCATAAAAGCATGCGATGGAACTGAGGAGAAAATAATCCATTTCTTGCGACCTAAGTGGCCAGTAAGACTGTAGGGTCAGTAAGCTCAATCACGTGATAGATATTTTATCCCACATGGGAACTCCCTCTGGTCCTAACGAGCCTTGCGCAAAAGACGAAGTGATTGGACTGGTGTGGAGTAATACGGACAGACGGACAGCAAGGCATTCTTCAAGACTGCTCTCGACCACTCGCAGCTATGTTTCGGCATGCAAAGCTCACGCCATGCAGCAGGGCCGACAGTCCTTCCTCTCATCGACTTCCACATCAGTAGGGCAGAGGATCTTGCGTTATAAAGCATACCATATACCGCAAAGGACGATGAGTAAAGTAATGAGTGCAGTACAGAGTCTTGGCAGCATCATAAAATGAATTAAATATATCAGCCTCACAGACAAGTTAAGCAAACTTTATTCGAAGTCGATATGTATTGTGCATATCAGGCCTATCCACATGCAGCATGTGAATTAATCAGCTTGTTACATCCAATATTTTTTCACTGCGCCGTGTACCCTCCATCGACCGGTATACATGCTCCAGTTACCCAACCGGCATCATCACTCGCAAGCACAACCGCCATCTTCGCAATATCATCCGGTACTCCCAACCCATTAAGTGGATGCAATCTTCTCAATTCTTCCATCGGCGTCATATGCGCGGTGGTTTCTGCGAATATTGCCGTTTGTGTATCTAGGTCATGTCAGTATAGTTTTAAGCGATGGGATAGGGGGAGGGGATACGAACATCCTGGACACAGCGCATTCACGCGAATCTTATACTTTGCGTAATCCAGTGCGACCTGTCGCGTGAGATTACTTACTGCGCCCTTTGATGCGGTATAGCATGCTTTTTTTCATCATTAGCTTTCATCTCCTTCGTCTCCACGCTCATCCCACATCCATCATCCACATCTCTCGGAATTATACAGGAGAACTCACGTTGATCTACTCCAGCAATTAGCCCCATAATACTCGAAATGTTGACGAGGCATCCTCTCTGCCCATTGTCTTTCAAATCTTGCTTAATCATCTGAGCAAGCGCGTACTTCGATCCAAGAAAGACGGATTTGGCGTTCACGGCCATGGTGGTGTCCCATTTTTCTTCTGTTGCGAGGTGGATGGGACCCGGCGTCTTAGCTTCAATGGAGATGCCGGCATTATTTACCATTCTACTTCTCATCAATTTCTAATTCCTACTATAAACATTCCTTTTTCCATTGTGTCGTTATTATTTTCGTTGAGAAGAGAAAGGAGGAAATTCAATCTGGAGATTGGGAAGGCTCACATATCCACGCCACCAAATTCCCTGACAGCCACATTGACCAACTGCTCCATATCCCTCGCCTGACTAACATCAGTCTTCACAAAGATCGATTGGCCTCCCAGCTTCTGGATTAGCTCATGGGTATCAATAGATGTTTCAGAGGGAACGAGGGAGCGTGCGGTGGGAGTGAGGTCGGAGCAGATCACTATTGCACCCTCGTTTGCGTAGTGTAACGAGATGGCGCGTCCTAGGCCGGAGGAAGAACCGGTGATTATTGCGACTTTTTTGAGGAGTCGCTGTGCCATAATTCTCGCAAGTATCTCTTGAATCGCTTGATCTTCTTTAAGCACCGGCGTTAGGATGTGGGATGCAATTGAGAGGATATGAAGTTAGGATACGAGAAGGAGAAGAGCAGAAACGAGAAGAGAGGAGAGAATTATATATGCCTTTTATTAGATACCGGACGAGGTTTACATTGAAGATGTAGTTCGGAGATTCGAATTCGGAGGGCAAGAATACCGACAACGCGGGGTTGGTGGAGAGCGAGCTGGCGTTCTAGAATGGAAACTTTGCCGAGCTGCGACTCAAGCGAGAGAAAGGAGAGCGCACCGAGCAGCTGCAGCTGATGGGTGAGATGACAGCTCAGTTGATGGGTGTGGAAGGTCACCACAGAGATTGCATAAGAAGCAGTATGCTGGTTCCTCTTCTCCGTGCACTCATCTCTATTTATAGATGGGCATATTTTTGTAGAGTGATTTGGGAGTCACATGACGCGGCTACCCACCATACCTACCTAATATGCTATTCGAGATGGTACGCAAAGAACTGATGAACTATCGAACACCATTTCAAACAAGTTGAAACAGTTCCAGAGTGCTAAGTGAGCCCCAATTCAAACAGAAAGTAAACTCCTTCCACACAATATCACCCTGGCTGACTCCTAAAATCTGGAGTAATCGAGGTCTTTTCACGCCCCTCATCAGTAACATTGACCCGATTCTCCTCTTAAAACCTCAAATGAATACCCATTACCCAAATCTATCTTACACAATAGATCCCAGAAACAGAGCCTGCTGCATCCCTCCTATTTTCAGAAGGGATCATTGAGCAGGTCAGCTGGACACTTAGCTTTACTTGTATAAACATCTTACTATTTTCGCTAGAAATAGGAGTTTCATTCAGCTTCTAAATATACCTATGTATCTATTCATAGATCTTGTCACAAGAACTGGGGCCTAAGGCACTTGAAACTGTAAATGCGGTGATCACCGGACTGGCAGGGATCAGACGAATATATGAACTCCTGCTCCCTCTCTCCTCTTAGTTTTAGAACTTAGACAGATATTTATCAATACTCTTTGCATATGCCATTTCTACGCTCACAAGCACTCCCAGAACTCAGTGTGATAGATCTTCTATACCATTTCTTCGTTCAGGCCCTCAAAGGATTTGATTGCTTGATTTGCTTCAGGGGCTTCTAAGTCTTTTACACAAAGTTCGATTACTATAATTTACTAGCTCTTCATCCGTCGCCATTTATTCTCATCTTTAAGTGTGGATGCAGCTTCAGCAGTAAACTTCGAAATTATATTCTCTCTAAAGCATAGTACTGTATTGTCATCAAACAAAAAACAGATAAGTAAATACCTTATTATCTCCCAACGAATACGGTGGACAGCACAGAAATACAAATCTCTAGCCCAATAATTTCAGCCCGCTAAATCCCATACCTTTCATCTCTTCTTGCACATACTCTACCACGCTTTTGAAAGTTCCCTTGCCTCCCTCACAAGCACCACTCTCAAGATGCTGTGCCAGCCCGCTCGCAGTGGAGAATTGTTCAACAACCATGTCCTTGCTCTCCTCGCCCATCAAGGCACGCGGGCAATGGAATGATATTTCTTCGGGTACTGGTAAGTGCAAGGACATAGATACTTGAGCGTGGACCCTTGACGACAGATGCTGCTGAAGTGCGCTATTCTTGAACAAGCGAGTACTGGACAAAGGGCAGAGGGGGCATGTTTGATAGCTACTTTGGATGCGAGGTCGGAGGGTAAGCATGGAGTGAAAGTTCGTGCTAGCTGAGATAGTGGATGTGGGCGTGAGGATCCCGGAGGTGGGATAGGAGTCGAGAAACTCGCTCGAGGTTGGTGTGAGTATCGGACTCCGAATTTGCGACGTTGAAGTCGCAGATGGGGTTTCCTCGAGCATCCAATGTCCCGTAACTCCTCCCGATGTTATGATCCGTCCTACATCATTCGCTACAATAACTTCATTCAATTTCGTCTTCGTCATCCCTGAAATACATCTCCCACTCTCCAAATGTTGCAATTGCGCCGACGGGCAATTAAACTGCTTCGGACATTCCTCATCTGCTATACACTTGATATCGCTCATCGGATTATGTCGCACCGACGTCAGATGCCGCCGTAGCGCACCATGGCTCTTAAAAATCCTTTTGCACTTCTTGCACTTTTTCTTCTTATTGCCTCCCTTCCCTGGTCCATGTGTCTTGCTACAACGAAGATGATCTGCGAGTGCTTTTTCATTTTCAAAATCGCGTTCGCAGTCGCAGCACCGGAACTGTATCGCAGAGGATGGAGTCTTCGCTGAGATGGGGGAGTGTGATTGCATGTGGAGTGTGTGTAGCCACCTCGTGGGTGAGACTACGTCGCAGCTGTAGCAGTGGGCATGCAGGCTCTCGCGCTGGTGAGCTTCGAGGGATAGCCTCTGTGGAAAACGCTGCTTGCATTCGGGACATGAGTGTTTGTCGATGGGGGATAGACGGGCTTCAAGCAGCTCTTCGTAGCTGTCAAACGGATCGCACCGGGGGCAGGGACAGTGCTTGGTGAATTTTTGGTGTTGGACTAGAGAGGGCATGGTAATCGTAGTCAGATACGAAACTGATGTAGGAGTCACAGCGAAAGTAAAAGAGAGGTGCAATTATTTAGCAGGAGAGGAAATAGATGACGGATTGGAAGAGGACATGGTGAGAGATATAGCGGGAATGCGGGGGTATGCGATGTCCTGTGTCTGTATGCCATTGGCGGGGTTCTTGCATGAGGTTACACAAGGTCTACGATATGTAAAATAAGGTGAAGTTAATATGACAGATAGCAAAGCACTGTCAAATTAGCAACCTCCTTTGCTTTCGATCGTACTTCTCGTGTACATCAGGAGATCTTTAATAAGAGTTTGATAGGCGTACCAATCAATCAGCTCAATTCATTCTACATTTTCTTCTTCAATAGCAAAGTTACAAGTACAGATTAATAAAGAAGAAGAAAAAATGACAGACGCTGCTTATTATGCATATAAGAAGATAGAGCAGTGATGGTATATTTGAGCATCGAACTTGCGAATGAATTGAATTCATTAAAATACGTTTAATTTTCCAAGATAGGAACTCCTCAATTTGGAGTCTCAGTATGAGCGCGATGCGGTGACATAAGACCTTAACTGCATGTACAACTGCATCTTAGACTTCCTAGATAAAAGTCCCAAAATTAATGAATGACGAACGCTTGACATCTGTCGCATCATGAAAGTTTTAATGTGATTCGTATGATCATTTCTATTTAGAGCAAGTGTAAGGCAGCAGCTCTCAGCACGGAAGGAGTTCAGCCGTCTCGGCAAAGCACGTGCGCGGCACAGGGCCGTGGTGCTTGGCTCATCTCATCAACATCAAGCATTGTACAATTGCTTGTACCTACACAACTTTTTAAACATCTCTTGCGACGTACGTTTGGATAAGCAGCATGCAAGTCTATCGGGGCTGTTTCGGATCGTCTGAACGGCTCAAACAGCAGGAATATGTCCAGAATGCTAATTTAAAGGATCTGGGCATTCGTATTTCGTATCTTTCAGCAGTCTTATTGTGGTTGATACTGGCAAGTCCTTGCGTTGCGACCATCGTACAATTGCAACCAGTTCAATATCCAATATTGTCAAGGCCTACAGTGCAGTGGCGAGATTGTGGTGATATCAACAATCACACGGTTCAATGCAAGTGGATTAAGCTCCAAACTTCCGAATGAGACTGACGAGGGAAGGTGGCCGTATTGAAGTCCCCATGGACCATAATAATCCATCATTGGACAAGAATTTCTCAATTCCTCTCCTTCGCATGTTAGCAACGAACACATCGGCTAATGGTGGAAAGTCCATCCTCCTCAATCCTGGGGGTCCTGGAGGTATGCTCAAACCACCATGTATCCGAACCAAGCTGACTCATGAATGAAAGGCAGCGGGATCAGCTCTCTTTGGGCGTCAGGAGAGCGTTTGAACAAGATCATTGGAGAAGGATTTCATTTGCTAAGCTTTGATCCTCGTGGGGTCAATGGCTCTATTCCTCAGGCCCTTTGCTACGCCAGTACTGGGCAAAGATCCGAGCAGACCGAGACTAATCCTTGGAATCTCGAATTTGAAGCTGGGGAGATGTTTACTCGCGCAGAGAATAAAGGCAAAGCGTGCACCGATATAATGGGCGAACATGGAGCTTATGTTGATACTCCTCAAACAGCCGCCGACATGAATTCAATCCTTGATGCTATTGGACAAGAAGAGATGTATTACTGGGGATTTAGCTGTAAGATCTAGTGATCTCCATATGTTGTGTTTACCTGAGCTAACTTCTCCCAGACGGAACTACTCTAGGGCAGACATACGCTCAAATGTTTCCAGATCGCGTCGGCAGGCTGGTTATCGATGGTGTTATTAACCTGGATGAATGGTACAATGCATTTTTCTTTCAAGAATGGTTGACCGACACCGATAATGTGTATGCCGGCTTTTTCAGGGAATGTTTCAAGGCGAAAGAGAACTGCGCTCTGAACTCAATCAAAGACACGCCTTTTGCGTCGGCCGCTGATTTACAAAGCCATGTCGACGACTTTTTGTTGCGATTGGAGGAAGAGCCAATACCTGTGTATCTGACCAATTCTAATTACGGAGCGATAACTCGAATAAAGATCGTTCTCAATGCGATATTTCCAGCGCTCTACAGGCCATCACCGCAATGGCCCACCTTGGCGAAGAACCTTGCAGAGTTGTTGAAAGGAAATGCAACGCCAGCTTTCAATGCCTACTCAGAGACATGGTTTGCGAATTTCACAGTTGACGATACGAACACCTTCGTGATGGCAAATGATTGCTGGAAAGCAGGAAAAGGAGCACCGGTTCACGGTGTGAAGCCGATCCAAAACTTCACGCTATCTTTACCACAGGATTCAAGGCTGATATCGAGATATCAAGGATCTGATGTTTACGGGCGAGCTTCATGGCCAATTACAACGACCCACAAGTTCCATCCTCGCTATCACCCTGAGTATCCCAAGGTGAAAACAGCGTTTCCAATCTTAGTACTCTCAACCACATACGATCCAGTTTGTCCTTTGGCCTCTGCGAAGAAAGCCCATAATAGCTTTGAGGGAGCAGGACTGGTGGAGCAGAAATCCTATGGGCATTGCACTATGAGCATGCCTTCTCTTTGCAAAGCGAAGCACGTCAAATCATACTTCTACGAAGGAAAGCTGCCAGAAGATGGTACAACGTAAGTTATAGTTTTCCAAAAACATTATTATCCTAACGACAATTCCAGATGCGAGATTGATACAGAATACTTCCCGGCTCAAGAAAAATCTGCGTTTTCAGAATTAAAGTTTCTGGATCGCGGAGATGCCGAGCTGCTCGTCTCTCTCCAAGAATTAGCTTCTGCTGAGTTGATAAAGCACCATCCGTTCCTGAGAGGTCCATACATCTGAGTTCAGCTCAGGTGGCTTAGTCGCACAAATATTCGGCATTTCACAGTACCTGACATCATGATAGTTCTAATAAGACAACACTGTACATTTAGGAAAGGTCACACACTGTTGCTATCAGGGGAGAGAATCTGAATCTCGAAAAGTGTTATATGAACAACGAATTCGTAGTTGTGTAAATGCTATCAAAAGTATTATTTGAACAACCATCACTTTGTCTTTGGTACCCGGCATTGCTTCTCCTTCACCTTTCCATATTATTTTGCACGTCACTTTACTTCCATTTCTGAATATCCCAAGTCGGACTTTTTCGAATAATGCCAGGAGGTCCAAAGCTATTTCTCT
This sequence comes from Mollisiaceae sp. DMI_Dod_QoI, assembly GCA_009613015.1. NCBI lineage: Eukaryota > Fungi > Ascomycota > Leotiomycetes > Helotiales > Mollisiaceae > Mollisiaceae sp. DMI_Dod_QoI. Next base: position 7,635 of record VXCB01000007.1, read on the forward strand.
TAGTATTCAGCCATTCACGCCCAAAGATATCAGAAACTCACCACCAAGACTCATTTATCCTCTCACACCACGCAATAACACGATCGAATGCTTCCACAGTCAGAAGTCCATCCGTAGGAACCCCATCAAGATCAAACAGTCTCAGCTTCAATTGCTCATTAACCAGCCTACGCAATAAATTCTTGTCATAATCGCACCACTGATCATCCAGAATAAAGTGCTTCAGACTAGATTTCGCAAACCTCCTAATCCCTTCAACAAACGCACCAACCTCGTACCGCGAAGGATTAGGCAAGTTTCGCTGCGGCAGGACACTCGGTGGCCACCCGTTGGCATTGCGTCTTACGACCCCAAAAATGGGAGTAGGTGGCCCGCCAATGTATTCATAGCTAGTAAATCGCCTTCAGCTCCTGTTCAAAATTTATTGATGCAGAGGAAAAACTTACTCAAAAAGCATGTTGTTGTTACTGCACGTTATGAGGAAGTCCCTCCACTCATCAGCTGTAAAAACATCTTTCTTATACCTCGTAATATGCGCATATAAAATATGTTCCGAAAGCTTAAAATGCAGCGTATCCCATGCAAGTACTTCTCTTGTCGTAATCACAAAGTATAAAATCAGATTGAATTTTGGACAATTAGGCGTCGACAATATCTTATTCGGATCGTTGCTTATGGATGCAGAATTCTTGCGTTGGTATCGATATACCGAATTCCCCATGTAGATTACCGGAACTTTCTTGTTCGCTTGATATAGTGCTAAGATTTTGGACGTAATGTCTTTAGCTTGCTGTCGTCGACTATTTTCTTTCTGTGCCGCGAGCATTTGAACTTCGGTCATTTTACTCCGGTCGATGATGATATAATCTTGAATGCGGTGTTTAGCAGGATCTTCGCACAATCCTGCATAGCCGCTTGCGGCGACGAACTTGTTGCCCCATGGTGCTCTTTGCAAATATGCTGCAGTGGGTCCCAGTCTTACAAGAAGAAATCGTCAATAAAAGCTCATGAATTTTATCCTTCCAGAAACTCACTTTTTGACATATTGAGTCCAGAACTCGGAGTAGTTCTCTCGGAAGAAAGAGTCTAATTTAACAGGGTAAAGAATATGTTCGTCCCAATCTATCGGCTTAGCCTTCATCGGTGGGTTATCGATTGCCAGTGTAGCGCAAACCCTCGAATTCCAGGGAACCCTGGAATAAATTACTATTCGTAGCTTCAACGATTATAAGAATTGACGTATATCTTACTCGAAAAACCCAGCGTGCGGCACACCTTTAGCATTAACTACCGTAGGGCTTATAAAAGCATCATGCACGGCTCCCCAAACAGAGTTCTGCATAGAAAATCCTCTCATAATTCATTAGCTAAATATCCAATATCTTGTGAGTGTATTAACGCACAGTTCGCACCAGACCTCGTTCTCAAAATGAGGTTCCAAGTGCCTTATGTGTTCTTCTGTGATACACTGCCATATGGCGTGCTAAATATCATTAGTCTCACTCATAGAACTGCAGTTTAACATACAGAGAGCTCGTGAATGATAGTTGCGGATAGCACATGGATTGCCATCATTCTATCCGCAATGGTTATGTTTTGGTTTAATAGTGGTTCAATTAATTCGGAATGGATGTAGACTTGCGTTTTTTGTTGCGAGGTAGGGTAGATGGTGATGCCTGGGCCCAGTGTTAGCATAATTATCTCATAAGGTTCGAGAGCAGCGCTGTGCATGGCAGTAGTAGTATTGCAGTGTCTATACATCCGGAGTAACTACATGTTTCAAGGTTTAGAAAATAGAGAAGAGAAGGAAATATTGCTCCGCGAAGACGACTTACCATCGCAATAATCGGCAAAGATCCCACTATCATGCGTTATCATGCCGCTACACACGTGAAGTTCTATATCCTCGCTTAATTGCTTAAACTTTTTCTGAACTTCTGCATCTATATCAGTGGGCGTCAGTCGTGACAACTGAGGATGCCAGTGGTAGAAAATTTGTCGATTTTCCGGAACATGAGACCCCCAGTCAACATCATTCGGATCGACGTCGTCATAATCGCCGAACAGTAATGCATACCACCTGCAATTATCTATAAATAGTTCAGTGATCGAGGAGTGGAAAGTTCATACCATTGTAGTGTTTGAGACTGGGATAGATACTGGCTCGCCAGACGCAGTGAGGGAAGCATTGCGTTCCAAACTATATCATTCGAAGTCTAGTTCTGTAAGTACGTAAAGCGAAGGACTTCGGACTATAGCTCTTACCGTCCAATAACCATCTCTTCCATTCCTTAAAGGGCATAGAGCCTGGTGAAGTGGGAGAGGGGAGTCCCATCTTTTCTTCTCGACCAGAGGATGCAAAGGCACATCTGACAAAAACTTATATTCGTCGCCTACTCTCACTGGAGCCCACGCTTCAAGTGTTTCTAGTTCGGTAGCGGTGAACACTGAAGTATTATTAGTTCTGCAGATGGACAGGATCTTTCGGTACTTACTTCGAAGACGATCTCGTTGGTACCCGGTCGCGATATGATAATACTTTGCCTCGTCTACAGTGCGGTAGGAATCTGGGTGGAGAGGAGTGAGGCCGCTTTTTAGCGGACCTCCATTTTCCAATACATCATGATCATAGCGGTGGAGCATTACGTTTGGATGGCGCCCGTGCAGTGGGTGGCCGTATATCGCAGCAATGGCTGTGAGTCCCCGGGCCGGAGGGTTCGACGCCATAGCTTAACTTCCTCTTGCCAATCGACTCGCGAGAAAAATAGTAATGACTTGAAGTGATTCCAATGAAAGTTCTTAGTATCATTCATTTGTTTTCGATGAGGTGGGAGATGTTTGCTCTTTGTTTCTGATCTGCGATTTCTTTGTTCTTAGGCTAGCATATTTGATTAACCGCATTCATAATCTCTTTTAGGTGATTGAAATAAGAACAAAGAGTATTGTTTCAATGACAACCGTGCCAAGACACCCGATCGGAGACAATAAGGGAGTAGAAGTCCTTTATGACAATGGCGCCACCCAAATAATTATTGCACTAATGTCGTCTGTGAACCTTTACTCGTTTTCAAAAATAAAGAAGATACACCATGTATTGGTGTAATTTTGAAGTCTGTTCCGAATATGCCCTTCCTGTCTCCTTCCTCCAACAGTCTCCACACAGAGAACAGGAGAACGAAGCAGCAGGACAATCGAACAAAAACTTGCGCATCTGTAGATAAGTCCAAAATGCCTAAGAAAAATCAACATTCAACAAACCACACAACCACTACTCAAAATCTAAATCAGAATCTTCACAAAAAACCAAAAGCAAGAATCATGACAGGAAGAAGAGACAGTGGCCGTCGGCCTTCACGCAGCGCCTCACAATCTCATCGCCACTCCACTCAGCCTGACCCCAGTCGACGTGCATCCACCAGTGGCCGCCGTCGACATTCATCCGCTGTTGTGGTTCCAGTTTCAGCTGGAGCTGGAGTTGGATTAGCACGAAATCCTAGCCAGGGCCATCGAGAAGCACATCAACACCCAAACATCGAGGACGATCTCCCAAATCCAACTCCTGCAGCATACTACGTGCGCGACCTCGCGCGAGCCCTCCGAGCTAACGCAGCAGGTGCCTCAGCAAGATTCGCAACACGTCTCGACAACGTACAACTCGGTATTCTGCGTGATCCTCTGCCTGCAGACCTCGGTATCCACCTCACGGCAGGTATCCGTTTCTTCCTCGAATCCTGGGTCGGTATATTCGACACGGTGTTTTTCTTCGGAACGCTGATTCGTCGAGGATTAGAAGGTGGGTTTAGTTTGTACAACAAACCCGGGAGTCGCGTGCAAGGTTTCTACGAGAAGGAAAAGAAAAACATTAGGATCAACACTTGGGATTCAGGAGACGATCCAGCTGCGTATGCAGAACGGTTGGTATGTGTGCTATTTCATACGATGTTGAATGCTTTCTGTGACCTGTACAGATGTAAGTGCTCAGATTGTCTGAGGAAGAATAGCGCGAATCATGGAGGTATCGGCACAGGTCATGGTCCGCCATGGTCTAACGCCATGGCAGCCATGCAAGAGGAGTTACAGAAGGAAGTAAGGTGGGTTGTGGACTGTCACATCACGGAGTCGGTACAGCTGGAGATGGCGCAGAGTGACTGGCAGCCAAGAAATGACCAACTTGCTAGATGGGGAATTGGGAGTTCGGCGAGACCGGTGACTCCTCCAGCCCGCCATCCTCCAGTCCTCTCTCCTCCAGTCCGCCCTCCTCCAATCCGCCTTCCTGCTGACAATGATGATGACGATCATCATCATTATCATCGGCGGCGTACAGAAGTTAAGCGAAGAGACAATGCTGAGGACGATGATGATCATCATCGACGTGCAGGAGTAAAGCAAAAGAAGCAGACCAAAAAATGTGTTATCATGTGAGTGGGCTCCATTGGTGTGAGAAAGCTAAGACTAAAAAGGTAAGTAGAGGGCATGAGATTAGAATACCCAAAAGAATTAAAGAAATACAAATTTGCAATATGCAACAAAACCTTCCCTTCCCCTTTCCCCTTTCCATTTCCCCTTTCCTCTTGCCAAGTTCTCAGGCTATATCAAATGTACCTTCTTTTTCAATAGTGTGAAAAATGAATCGAGTTATCTATTCACTCTAACCAAAACTCACTTCAAGAATTGTTCATAAGTGCCAACACAGTTGATATGCTTGCTTTGGGAGCTTATAAATTTTCGAGAGTTCTACTCAAACTAACTTGAATCGATTCATTATACCCTCTCGAGTTAACTTAAGTTCATTTGTTAGTTTTGGTTATACTTTTTGTAAGTACCCAGGCCTAGCTTTGAAGAATATTTACCACTCTTAAAACTTTTAGCCTTTGCTATAAACCTTAAATCTTAATCCCAAACCTTTATTTACAGTCTTGCTGTCCTAAACTTGTGTGTATAAAGGTTTCTTTGTCTACGCGTACTTGGTCATGTATTAATAACATGCACTTCTAACTCTCAAATTCAAGTCTTATCCCTGCTCTCTCTCCCTTCTGTTAAAGGCCCCGACTCTTACGCTCTAATTCCTCAACTCCTATCCTTCCTCCTAAACTTCACCCTTTCCACTCCAAACAGCACACATCTCTACAAAATCTCACCGAAACCTCAATTTCAAACAAATGTACATGCATTAAACTACTATCCACTCACCACGTACCCCACTCCTAATCTATACATCACCGCACCTCCGATCCCTCCAACTCAGCCCCACCAAACTGCCGCCCATCACCATGCAACTCCCCGACATACCTCCCTTCAGAATCCAACTCCTCAGGCCTTAATCCATACCTACTTTCACCACCAAGTTCCCCAACTGCCAAGCCAGTCCCATCAACTTCAACCCCCTCTTTCCGTCCCAACCCCTCCTCTTTCTCTTTAACATCAGGAATAACCTCCTTCTCTCCAAGGCTCACACCTCCCTTCTCAGACAGTTCCGCCCTCCCTGGCCCCCTCCGAACCGGGACTCCAGTAGGCACAAACGTACTCCCCTCCGCGCCCGGAGCCGTTGGCTGCGTCGGTACAAACGGACCAGACGGCGGTAAAGATTCCACCGCCGCCATCTCCTTCTGCCGTCTCGGAAGCCAGATTAGGAACACAGCCAGCAAAATAGCAATAAGCAGCAACCCACCCAACACGCCACCTACGACGGCGCCTACATTTACCTTCTTCTTTCTTTTGCTGTGTAGGGATGGAGAGGAGCTGGTAATTGGAGTGGTGATTACGGTCTGCACGCCGGTTTCGGTGAAGAGGAGGGTGGAACCGCCGTTTGATACGGTGTAGACTATGGCGCCGGTCACGAGGGTGGTGGATGGTGGGGCGGCTTGCCCGCTGTTTTGGGCGGTGGCGGTTGTTTTTGCTATGTTGGTTGTTTGGGCTACGTTGGTAGCGGGGCCTGGGTAGCCGGCTGTGGTGCAGTAGTTGTTGTAGATTGAGAAGGCGTCTGGGATCTGTGGGAGGTTAGCTTATGGTGTGTATTGGAGAGGATGGGGTTTATGGGTGAGAGAGGAGGGAGGCATATACCTCTGCTGTGCCGCTGCATGCTTCGACGATGCATTCGGAGAGTAGGGATGTGGCTGCGGAGGCTACAGCTGAAGTACAGTAACAGCCGTTGTAGTAAGGACTTTTCCAGTTTGTTAGTCTTGGTGATTGAGGAATGAGGTAAGAGTGCAAGGGATTACCTCGTGCAGCCCAGCGCAGCAGCGAGAATGAGTCCGTCAGGCACCCCAGCTTCGAATTCCTGCATCAGACATTCTCGGACGCAGCCCACAGCGACTGAATATGCAGGCGTGTCGTATATAGTCACCGTTCCGAGATCACCTCGAGAGGCGGTCGTTGGTGCTTCATCGCCACTATTCGCGACGCTGGTTTCGACCACGGCACTGCTGGTCTCGGCCACGCCGTTGCTGTCGAATGTCTCATCTGGTGCAGTGCTGGAGGCGACGACGTGAGTCGCAGATACGACTGCGGTACTGTCGGCACCGAGGACGCCTCGGATGGCAAACAAGACTGAGATCAGAATCTCGAGATTCTTGGAGGGGACCATTTTCGCTATTACCAGCTCATCTGTGACTTTCCGAAAGAAGTTCGGGGAAGAAGCAGCTCGAGAGACAATGAGAACGAACGAAGCATCGACGATGAGGTTTCAAAGTGGCAAAGAGGGCGAACTGCACATTTTGAGAGGATGCAGAAAGCCTCGTGCAAAACATCATGCCGCTTCTCTAACCTTAATCCGAGTTCGGCCAGGCCAAGAAGCAAGCCATCGGGGGAACATAGCGTATCACAGACTCGAGCTGAAGCGAAGAGGCGCTGTCGTCAATAAAAGCTTCGTCCCCTGGTTGAGATCTGGAAAGTAATTGGCAGATTTTGCCGAGAGGCTGAAAATTATACAGCCGTTTTGGGGAAGTGGGGCTTGCCCCTATCTAGTTTGCCAATGAGAGAAATTGAGACATTCGAAATATGGGTATAAAACAGTGCAACAGCGTATAGTACAGTAGTATCATGGGGACAAACTGGTATTACAAAGGGGCTGGTCCCGCGAAGTCTATTCTTAGAATTAAGGGTTCAAATCTGGCTCCCCACCTTTTATCTCAACGGGGGACGATTCAGGCGCTGCAGCGCGGTCAACCCTTCCGCTACTATTTACAGGGGTAGGGGTCCAAACTTGGGTCCTATATTTCTTTTTCCCATGCATCTCTTGGTCGGGTGAGTAACTGAAAATGCCTAACGCCAGGCGGCTTCCCTTGCGCGTTTCGATCATATTTCGAAACGAGATTAGTCCGAAACTTAGTACTACAGTCGCACTACTCCGATTTAGTGTACACTGATGGGGCGCAATGTGACTTGCGACTTGGAGTGCACTAGTCTTCAACAGAGCAGTTTGAACTACTACAGTTTGAAATATTACGACGTAGAATCCTTCAGTTTCAACTACTTAGAACGGTATATTATCTGACAAACTGCTGATTCGTTTACGACTTTTAGCGTGGAAAGTCCTGCCATCGAGGACTATGAAACCTATTAAAACAAGGCCTCTCATCGCAGAGGTGTATATCGCAAGCTGCGTACCTATATACACCACTATTTCTGAGCCCAAAACCCTTAATATTGCCTGAAATCTTTCCCAAAAGCTTCCTTCCTTCTTCTAGAGGTGCTCGTGGCGAAGCAGCAGTCAATGATTGCTTGTCTGAAACTCTTGTAATTGGTGTATCTGAAGTGCTTTCCTACAAGAGAATAAAAGCTTAAGAGGTAGGCACTGACAACAGCTGTATCTAGGAGCCACTTGATTACGTTGCTTTCCCTTCCTGAGAATCATTCGCAGAGTATGCCTTGAGCTCACTTCCCGTAGCCCGCAATCCAGCAGTGAAGACGCTGCTTCGTCCTACTGTCGGCCACTTAAGTCAAAAAACTAGGTAATACTAACAGTCTATGATAGAAAGGCCCTGTTTTACAATTGCCAAACATTCTTCGTGAATGACAAATGGTCAACTTGTTAGGTATACACGTTTACAAGACATGATAACAACCAAGACATCCAATCCAAAAAACTCCATCAACTCTCCACGATTTCTCCAGCATCATCCTCAACCCTCACTCTCCGACTCGCATGCACCTCATCAACCGCCAAACAGAACCATTTACTACCACCCACCCTCCGAAACCCCACCCCTCTATAAAACGCCACCGCCTCCGCATACATCCTCTTCTCAACCTCCTCCATCTCCTCCTCTTTCCCCTCTACCTCCAAATCCGCGGGAATCACCCCAGGCTTAACAAAAACCCACTCCACACCTCCTCTCGCTCTCTTCGCCTTCGCAATCAATTCCGAAATCAACACCCTCCCCATCCCCCGTCTTCTAAACGCCCTCTCCACCAATAAATAACTCAACACCAGCACCGCACCGGAATTCAGCTCTGCGCCAAAAGGCGAGGAGGGGTGACGCGGGTGTGTGTGTTTTGACATCAAAGTGCCGTTGGAGTTAAAGAACTGGAGCGCGAGGGCGAGACCATCGGAATCGCCTGCATTCAAGGGCTCGAGGGCTTTGGCGAAGGAATGTTTGTTGCGGGTTTGTTTTTGGTTCTTTTTCTTGGGTTTGGGGTAAAGGCATGCTCGGTCGATGTATCGTGCTTGTGCTTGTCCGACTGCGATGGAGGTGGAAGCTTCTCTCTGTGTGAGAAAGACGGCGAATTCGCGGGAGAAATGCTGGGTTTTGGGGGAGGCGTACACGTCGGTTTGAGTACAGAGTTTTATTTCCTTGTTGGGCGGAACGTTAGGGGAGGAGGTGATGTTTTCGAGGGGAGTGATGGTGGTGTTTGTTGAGGGGGCTGTGCTTTCTTCTTCATTGTCGCTTTCGTTGGCGTCGTCGTTGTTGGGAGTTTTGAGTGAAGGTGTAGATGGTGCTGAGAAGCTGTTATCTGATTCTGCTTGACTTTCCTGGTTAGTCGACTGAAGTTCGTGGGAGAGGTGCTCTAGTCGTTGGCTGATTTCTTCGATAGATGATGGTGTGAAAGACATTTTGGATTTCTAAACTGTAGGATCGAGATCAGTTTCCTTTTTCTTTGATATGGAAAACTTTTGCATTAGTATTTTGTGATTATATATTGCGTGTTAGGGTGTCATTTCGATTTCGACTATTGGTCGGGTGGGTTGCGCTGTTGTGCGCGTAGTCGATTTCGGAATTCGGTACCAAAAGCCAATTTCGATTCACATCACTAGTAAGAATAAAAGAGCAAATGTGCTAGAAACCTTATTCGTTATTATGATTAAATGATACTGTGTCCTTCCACCCTCAGAAAACCCGATATGATGGTTCGAGGAACTTAGAAAAGCAAATATAAGAAACTCTTCCAATATTTCAAGACAGCTTTACATAACACGAAATCTTTTATAAAATACTTCCTATCCACTTTTAAAGTATATTGGAAAGTATAAAGAAATCTAATTTGAGGTCTCTCTCGCTATTTGGAAATCCTGCTCTTAAAATAACTTTCTTCTAAATATACTAAGTATACTTATCACTTAGAGTATCTAACAAAATCTACTCTGATAAATCAGTGCTTCTCAACTCAACTTAAAAGTTATAACCCAATCAAGGCAAGCACGTTTATATATTTTTCTGGGAAAGCACGGTGCTATGAAAGGAAAGGAGTTGAGTGAAATGGGTGAGACTATCACGTGCTGCAAAGCTCGTACGCAGTTTAAGTCCTGCCTTGATGGTCCCATAGTGTCTGGGACTGTGCTCCAACTTTGACGGAAAAGTAGCTTTGTCATCCAGAATACCGTCTTCAGTTCGTTGCTTTTCAAGCTCAGACTTTCAAGCTGTGCTCTTTTCAACCACACCATCACTATTCCCTTCGAACTTATCTGTACTCCTACTCCGGGTACCAGCTCCTATCGCAAGTCCCTCCCTTACTCCATCATTCTTTGCAAAAAGCCTATCCACATCCTCCAACTCCAGTCCCTTCGTCTCAGGATAAAACAAATAAATGACCGGAACCCAACACGTATTCAACACCGCGAAAATGATATATGTCCTGTATCCAATATTCTGCAAACTGATTGGCGTAATCTGCACAATCATATAATTGAAAATCCAATTACAAGCTGTGCTCACACTCGAACCCCGCTGTCTGAGTCTCAGAGGTAGGATCTCGGAAGGATATACCCAGACCGTGGCTTGGAAACCGATCGTGAATGCACCTTCGAAGATGAATAGCATGACTGCGGCTGCGATCCCGCAAGAGTTGGCGATAGAAGTATGGTGTTGCACGTTGTAGATCAAGCCAGTTTGTACAATCATGACAGCTGCCATCACGCTGATCATTGAAAGGAGGAGAGGACGTCTTCCTACTCGATCGATGAGTAACCAGGGAATGAATGAAGCGATGAAGAACCATGTTTGTAGGAACCCTGACATCAAAGCCGAGAGATGGTTCGAGAAGTTTAATGAAGAAGAGAATAGAGTGTTGGAGTAGTAGATCAGAGCGTTGATACCGCCTAGCTGTTGGAAAGATTGAATAGAGCAGGCGATGAGGAAGCGTCGCTGAGATTGAATAGCGTCGTTGTGAAGGAGGTCAGACCACTTCCCTGCGCCGAGGGAGGTTTCGTACTCACAGGTTTTGAGAATGGATTGGTGCAGAGTAGAAATTTGACTGGGCGTCATATGGTAGCTGTGCAGGCGAGTGAGGACTGAGAGGGAGGAAGAAGCGGGATAGTGGGAAGAGAGCCAGCGGGGTGATTCAGGAACGAGTAAGAGAAGGACAAGCATAGGCAGGAGGAAGATACATTGCAGGATACAAGGGACGCGCCATGCAAAGGAGGTAGTGTAGGATTGGGTGAAACCGAAGTCGATCCAATATGCGAGGAAGATACCAAGGTTGAGAGTTGAGAGTTGCATACAAACGTCTGAGCCTATCAGCAAGTAGACTGGTGCTCAGGAGAGTAAACACACATAATCCTCTTGTGGCTTTGGGGCTGAACTCAGCTTGAAAGACCGGAACAGTCGAATTGATGAACCCCATTCCGACGCCGGAAACGACTCTTGCAACGACCATATGGGCTCTCGTATAAGCAGTCGCTTGGAGCAAAGCGCCAATGATCATAATCACGACACCCGTGCCAATTGATTTCTTTCGACCGATCTGCTCGCCGAAGATTGAGGTAGCAACACTGCCAAAGAAGCATCCAACTTCATAGATGGCTACTATGAGACCCGTGATAGTCGCGCTAGGGTGATCAAACGTATCGCCAAAAGCTGTGGAATTGACAAGACTGGATGATTATTAGCTGAGATAAGGCGAAGCGACATGAAAGCGTACCCTCCCATGAGACCGTTATCATATCCAATCAGAAGAAAGCCGAGACACGTAAGAGTGGTCACTGCTGCGAATAGCAGTCTTCCTTCAAGAAGAGCCATACTGGTGACGATACAGATGAATGCAGGACTAAGGAATATATATATCAAAATTTGCGGCTGCGATGTCGGTCGCCAGGATGACAGTGCGACGCGTACAACATCATCGAGGGCAGGTCTCAATGATATACACTGATCCCCTTTGTACAACCTTCACGTGTACAAAGGTACACACTGCGGGGTATGTCACATGGAGTAAGCTCTTCGGAATTGTTGCTATAAAGCAGATGGCATGAAGTCTTCATGAGGTCTTCAAGGAGATATCTCGAGATCCAGGCGCTAGTCCCTTTCCACACAAGGCCGTGCGCGATGTCCCCGTGGGGCAAAGCGTGTCTCACGTAGTGGGGCACGAGGACGATCAAGGCTGAATCCCGGATGAGAAGGAGCGACGCGACATGCACCAGGGCCTCGGTACTCGCAGGAGGGGAAGGCCGGGAAGGGCAGGGACGTTCCGCGCAAGGTTTTGGCCATTTGTTCGACTTGGCGATGTGGTTCTTGCCCGTTCTTGCCCATCACTCGTCGCATCACCTCATTCTCCTCACTTTGCCTCCAAAGACCGACGCTCCCTCTCTGCGCTGCAACCACAGCCGCAGTCTGCTACGTAGGTCGTCACCCCGCATTCCACATTACCCCCCGACCTGTGCATCCTCGCATCCTCGCATCCTCGCATCCTCGCGCATCGACTGGTGGCCCGCCGTCGCGCACCCATCTCGAGATTGCTTCATTTTCTGCCTGATTCAGATCGCCGTCAGTCGCCGGTCATCCGGGACCGCAACCCACGCCCACGGACAGTACAATGTCGGCCCCTCAGAACATGCTCCCTCCCCTTGGCACTGCGAACGTTCCCAGCGTCGCGGCCATGGCTCCCATGGCTCCCATGGCTCCCATGATGAACCCGTCGACGCCGCAGACTCAATCGTCAAACACCGACCCCATGCGGTCACAGGCCGCGCAGGCTCCTCTCTCCCGGCCCCCGCCTCCTCCGCTGGATACCATGAGAGCCTATCGAGCATGTCTCAATTGTCGAAATAGGAAAAGCAAGTGCGATTTAGACATCAACCAGGGGAGACCCGTAAGTTTATTTCAGTTTGATCACGACATATCTGGATATCGAATGTGTATCTTTGTGCTTGCTTATTGAGGCTCAGTGAGGCTCGGGTATCATGTTCGAGGAGCATCAGAAGTCTGATGTTGCCAACACTCACCACTGAAGAACACATGAGTTCACCTTGAAGGAAGACACCGATATCTCAATTCCAGACTCTTCCGTGAGGAGATATCTGAAGATCTCGAGATGTTTAAGATCAGGTTTCCATGAGCACGTGACTTATGCGACACAACTCGTTCGACACACAGTACGATGCTTCACGAGATGCTGACTCTCTTGTTTATAGCCCTGCCGCCGATGCCAGAGGGAGAACCGAGAATGTGTCTTGGGAGAATCTCATCGAGGTGGTCGGCGTGTGAGAAAAAAACCAAAACTCGAAGATGAAGCCGCGACAACTGAGAGCAATCCGAATACGCCTACAAATACGAATATTTCGTATGCTTCATCAGCTGGACCTTCGGCGCCACCAACTCACTTCAGTCCTCTTCAGAATCAGAATCAGCTACCACCACCCCAGCCCTTTCACAACCGGTACGACAGCCGTCAGGAGCAAGGCTACGGGTGGCACGGAACGCCTAACACTGCTGGATCTGATACCACGAGTGCATCTAGACATACGGAACATACAAATGTAAGGATTCACTTTGGAGAATGCCATTCTCAGCTTGCATCATAGCTAGATACCTATCTGACAGTCGTCCAGCTCACGAGTCCACCAAATGATACAGCATATCGTCCGCGACAAGAATCCACCATTAGTATTGTTGCGAAATTAGGAGATCGTGCAAATGAAGGTATCGCATCAGCTGACCTGCAGAACCCATCAGATGCGCTGGAAATCCTGGCCCAGGTGGCCGATAGGGCTGAGGATGAGAATTCTGCTGAGGGCGGGCAGACCCCAGGAGCTCCGAAGAGTGTGAGACCAGCTCCACGACGGCAAGATCCAAGTCCTTCCAAGGTGGACGATTATTGGTACTACAAGCCCATCCAAGACGGAATGATTAGCGTAGAGATGGTTTATTCCTTGTTTTCCACGTGAGTGATTCGAAGATCGCTTTTGGCATGTGCTCACAATCTATGCAGCTTCGAGGAATTCTTTTTTCCATTCTTCCCCATCATTCCAAGAGAGACTTTCGATCGTACACGGTTGCCATGGCTGTCACGACATGAACCACATCTGTTCTCAGCTATTCTTACTGTCGCATCCAAGGACAATGAACGAGTCCATCAAATCTGTTATGATCACATGCAGCAGCTCGTCTCCGATATCCTGGCTGGATCTGATGCAAATGTTGAAGCCGTCGAAGCCCTTCTCCTGCTGTCACAATGGGTATCGCATCGTCCTCAGGCCTCAGCCGCTGTAGGACGGGGCGAAGAGGACAGAGTAGCATGGATGTATATCGGTACAGCTCTGCGATTGGGTTACTTCCTCGGCATCGACCGAGCTGCTTTCAAGAGTGACTCGCATGAGGATCCAGCCAAATTTAATCGAAAACGACTCGTCTGGTCTGCTTGCTATATTTGTGATCGTCAAGTTTCAGTCAGACTTGGGAAAGGATTTTGGGCTCGAGGACCTGGACCACTTTCGGGACTGAAAGCAAGCGACTTTCCGACTCTGCAAAGAATATCACCAAATGACGACGACTGGGCGTTGATTTTTCAAGCGAATCTTGAGCTGACCCAGATCTTCTCTAATGTTCATGATATTTTGTATTCGTCCAAGGGACACGGATGGAAGGAGATGTTAGAGGGACGGTATGCAAAGTATCTGGACGACTTCCGAACAAGCATACGGAGCTGGAATGATGTTTGGGGGACCTTGATATGTCAGTATTCTCAACACACTCTACAATCCTAGCTAACAGGACAGGTTCATCACGCCTAAAGGCCAGTTTACTCCTGACTTACGATTATCTCCGCCTCTATGTCAACGCTTTCGCATACCAAGCAACCATATCACGTGCCGTCACCTTTCATCGCGACAGTCAACACAATCCCAACAGACCAATGCCACTCATTAGTGCTACGGCACCTGATGCACGATTTATCTACGAAGCACTTGATGCCGCTAAATCCCTCCTATCGACATTCAACAACTTCGTTGACCCTCAAACACTCCGCTACATGCCATCATCCTATTACCTTTTCATCATCTACAGTGCTGTATTCCTCTACAAAGTACATCACACCTCTCTTCCATTTTTCCCACATCATACTGACATTTCTTCAGGCAAGATCAACAACAACGATGACGGAAGAAGAACGCACCGGTGTCCGGCATCTCATCAACCAAACAATCGAGCGTCTCCAACGCGCCTCCGTAGGAGCAAATCACATGGGCTCCCGCTACGCTCGCCTCCTCCAGCTTCTCTGGCGCAAAACTCCGAAACGAGCCACCCAACAATCCCATCAATCAATCGATTCTCGCCTCAGCGCCTCCACTCCAAATCAAAACGCATCCTCTAACCCCTCCGACCCATCACAACCCCAAAATCAAAACCAGAATTTCGACCCAAGCAACTTCCCCATGCAACAAGGCCAAGGGTTCAACGGAGGCATGAACGGAGCTGGCTTCAGCTGGCTTGATCTAGGTGCTACTTGGAACTTTGCAACGCAGAATGGGAATACGAGTTCGAGTGGTAGTGCAGGTGATATCGGCGAGGAAGGAGGTGTGGGGTTGGGAGAAGTGAGTCCTTTTGATATGAGTATGGGGCTTTTGACGGATTATAGTCTACTTGAGGGGGATAATCCGCATTTGATCTTCTAAAGTGCAAGAGTTTGGGTTGAACTGAGTAAGAATACGTTGCGTGGGGTAGGAGTGGAGTGCATGTGTTATGAGAGAAATGTGGATTCTGGCTCGGGAGTTATGGGTGGGTTAGAATATGATGTGGAGTTGATCTGATCTGGTATTGATGGCGGAGTTCAGCTGCGTGGGAGTTGGGGATCGGAAAATGGGAAAATGGGAAAATCCTCTCGCTCTTTCTCTTAGGTTCCTTCCTTCCGTATTCATGTCGTTGTTCTTGTCTGTTCTTGTTTATACGATATCCTCTCCTCAAAAACACGGACTCAAACTCAAACTGGAATATATATCTTTTTTACAAAAGAGTTCTAAGTGTCCAAACCCTGCGCATTTATTGCATTATATATATTAATTTTCAACAAATATCCACGATTCGGGTTTTATCCTCTTCTATTCACCCCTTTTGTCCGGCCAACTCTCCTTTTCTTTTCGTTTCTAAAATATATAAGTATAAATCCACCTCCTTCCCCCGTCCCACCATCAATCCTCAACAACAGAACAAAACGCAAATGCATTATTCACGCGCCACCGTACCATGGAACGGAAATTTTTGCTTTTCTTTCCATTGGTCTAGGAGGGTTTTGGTCGTGTTTTTATCTATCTTTCTAGTCGCTTCTTTATTTGGATGGTGAGTGTTGAGGGTTGAGGCTTTGAGTTGCTGTTTTGTGGTGCGGAAGGGAAGTGGAAAGGGGGGTTGGATTTGGTTTGGGGTGGAGAGGGTAAGAGGGGTGGGGAAGTTGATAGTGGGGTTAACTTGACAGTTAAGATTGTTATGAGGGTTAGATGAGTTTAGATGTGATGGGATTGGAAAGTGTTGGATAGAAAAGAAGTGCTAAAGTATTGAAGCGGCAACAGCTAGGGCAAAATTACCGTTTCCGTTTAATGTAATCTTATGTTAGGGAGCTAGGATGTATGGCTTGGAGTATAGTATTTGTCGCATTGAATGGGTAGAGGTGTAGTGTGAGGATGTTAGGTGTAGGGGTGAGGGGTGTGTTTATAGGTTTATGGTGGGGGGAGGGAGGAGGGAGGAGGGAGTGGAGAGGGAGTGGGAGGTGAATGTGAACGTAAGAAGGGGGAATTTGGGTTTCGAGATTCTATAAGTGTGGGAGATGAATTCGATTCATGTAAAACTTACAGAAAGTCAGCGAAGTCATCTTCCCGACCTAGCCTAGCCTAGGGCCTAGGCTGGGAGAGGCAGACTTAAATTATAGGCAAGGCAAAGGAAGGCAACTTAGAACAAGCTTCAGGCGAGGCTAGGCAAGGCGGACATATATTTCTGGCAGGAGAAGGAAGGCTGAAGAGGCCAGGGGTCTCCACCTCGGATATTATATAAAATTCCTTCCGAGAAATGGGTACGTGCGTCGGCAATCCCCTTTTCTCCCCTTTCCCCCCCTTTTGAATCCCTAGTAAATTACCCCTTCCCAGCCCAGCCTAGCCGACCCACAGGCTAGGTTAGGAGGAGTATTCCGACTGGCTAGGAGAAGGCCAGGCTGACCTCAAAAATCCTAGGCTAGGCAAAGGCGAGGAGAAGGAAGGCGAAGGAAGGCGTTTTTAGGCTGGGCGTTTGACTTCGCTGCAGAAAGTAAACGAGAAAGAGCCTCGAGCCCCTCTCTTTTCTCACCTCCCTCTTTTTCTCATCTCCTCTATCAATTCGTTCCTCCATATATATAAAACCCCACTTCTCACATTACATCAAAAACCAATAGTTTTACACTCACAATAGAAACACCATCACATTTCCTTCCTAGCTCAATTAGTTACTTTCTAAAAATTAGGTAATTAACTCGAATAACCACAAACCAGTCCTCTACAACTTAACTCAAATACTTATCATATTTATCCATTCACAAATAAAATAAAAAGTGTAGATGTGAGGCTTGATAGCAATTACTTAATGAGAATCAATAATGCGCACTTTTGAGTGGAAGTGAAGTGAAGTGAAGTGGGAAAGTTAAGGGAGGAGAGGAGGGGAGGGAATTTTTGGAATTTCAAAATCACAATCTTGTGAAGTGTTTCGTTTGGTGGGTTGATTGGTGGGTAATACCAGCACTAGATTCATTTTTATCTTTTCCTGTCGCTTACAATGCTTCTGAATTTGCTGCTTTGCTTTTAAGCGCAAGATATGGGTGGTTTAAGATGAGGTGAGGAGGGGTTCTTATATTTCTCGTTATTTATGCTTATTGAGAGATTTCGGAGGAGGTTTGATGCGAGAAGTGGGGTTGGGGGAGAAAGTGGAGTGAATGATTAGAAATTAGGCAGGTGGTATTTGAAAATAGTCTGAGCAGAATGATGTTGAGGAAGTGAAGTTATTGTAAGTAGGTATTTCCATTGAATTCTTATTTTTAGGAGATAAAATGCTTTGAGACTTAGGATTCGTTTTCCCTATCTTTGGTTCCGTTTTAGTCGGTGGACGTGAGCAACTGCTGCTTTGACCTGAGCCGAGGGTGAGCACCTGAGACCAGCCTGAGACGCCCCTGAGACGACCTTGAGCCACGTGACTCGCAGCTACACCGCACCTTACGACAATCAAATTCCTGTAAATATTCTGACTTCATCACTAGTGTATGTTCTAACTTCATTACTAGCGTATATTTCCGAACACACAAGCGTGGATAGTTATAGCACCATATGAACTAGTTCTTCTAATTAACCGAGTCGCCCGGCCGAATTTCAATGGCGCATAATCAACTTCTCACAGTCACTGCGACGAGGTCGACTCCTATCACCGTCTGTTCTGGATGTCATGAGCAAGCCTACATCCAGCTGACGGTCCCATCCAACTTTTCAAACGTAAAACATATCACCTTCAGAACAACCTCCCATGATCAAGGTTTTAGTGGTGAGGAGAGCCAGTATGGTGGAACTTACGAAGAATGCTTCAGTTTCTTTGACGCCGCTGTTGTAACTCCCGAAGGACATGACCGCGCGCGCTGGCGCTTCCAGAGCAATAGACATGCTCGAAGTGAACCTTTTACCCATGTCAACAATTGGTCGGATCAAGGGTCCGAACCTAGCATCACGCTGGCCATCTGCAATATCCAGGCTAATGACACGATCCGAATTATCCCTAAAGCTCATTATCGGGCCTGGAGAAATTACGTTTTGCATGCCGAAATCGAAATCATGGGCGAGGTTCAAGCAGCAGATTTGTCTACTGCTTCACCACTACAAATTTCCTCGGCGGCCTACACTCAGTCACTATATAGGCCACTAGAACAATCACGGAAACAGATTCGAATCCTCAAGCTGCTACCTGGGCCAGCAGAAAGTCCGGTACTTTGTGAGTTAAGCCTCACAGACCTATGCTCGGATGATCACGCTGGATATGAAGCTCTTTCCTACTGCTGGGGGAATACGAGCAACTCAAAGGCGATTCAGCTATCAGGACAGGAATTCAAAGTCACTTCTAATCTATACGCTGCTTTGAAGCGACTGCGGCACCAGTACGAAAAGATAAGAACCCTCTGGGTAGACGCCATCTGTATCAATCAGCAGGACCCGATAGAACGTACTTGGCAGGTGCAGATGATGAACCATGTCTATGCTAAGGCTTCAAGGGTTATTGTCTGGCTAGGCGAGCCCACAGAATATGCAGGCGGGTATGAATATCAGGAGTTACGAGGACTATTTGAAAGGTCTCAACTCCCTGGAAGTTCATATGAGAGCTTCCTCAACGATGAAGAACACACTTGGAATCAAGGTACGACAAGTGGCCTACCTCTAACCACAGAGGAAATCGTCAGCGAGATTCCCCAGCGCAGCATCGGTGCCTCTACACTTTTCGATTTTCCATGGTTTAGACGAATTTGGGTATTGCAAGAGGTTTTCAACGCTACCAGAGTTGTTGTTGTCTGCGGTGAACAGACCACTTCTTGGTCCTCTATCTTACAGGCCAACGTATCCAATAATCTCTTTATGATGATGCCGGGCCCGTTGAACGTGAGGGTCATGCCAGCGCTGTTTTCAGACCTTTTTGCGATCACCAGATCAAGCAATCAAGGTCATTTGGGCTATGCTCCTCAAACCCCAGTGGCAGACATCCTTGATATAGTTATAGCTGGCTTGGACTTGGATGCATCAGATCCGCGCGATAAATTGTTCGCCCTCCTCAACTTCGCTCAGCCATCCAATGATTCTGCGTTACGGCCAGACTACGAGAAAGATGTCTCCACCGTCTTCCGCGACTTTACTCGTTGGTGGATTTCATCTCGACAGTCTCTGCGGATCCTTTCTGCGGTACATTGTTCGGTTGGCCGGACATGGCAAAGACTCTCTCCTCTTCCAGCACCCCTCCAAAGTACGACGAAGCCTAGCTGGACGCTGTGGCACGACGGCAGGAGCGCCTGGGGACGTGCAAGCTTAGGCTTATCAGCTTCAACACACTACCGCTCCAGCGGTGAAACTAAACCGGATGCCGCATTATTGCATCAAAACAAAGATCCCTCTACCCTTTTGCTAAAAGGCATCCTAATTGGGAGCATCGAACGAATCGGCCCCTTCCCTTACTTCAACACCGATGCGAATCTTTTCGAGCATCGCAAAGCCTACGAGAAACTTTTCGATCCTATCAACCATCGTGGTATTTTTACTTTTGGTGCTCAGGGTAGTATTGGCACGATATTAGACCTTCGTGAGCCTCCCACTGATTTAATACGAGATCATTCATATGCGCATTATGAATACGCATCTCGGACGGGAGCGGTGGAATGTCATCCGCACTGCTTCTTTTCTATGCTGAATGGCATGACTGGTTTATGTCCAAGCATGGCTCAAGAAGGAGATTTGATTGTTGTTTTGTATGGAGGAACTGTGCCTTATGTAGTACGCTCAAGCGACAAAATTGTTTCGACTCCTGACGTAAAGGTTGGTAGGCAGGTGGGGTTTGTTGGCGAGTGCTACTTGCCTGGATATATGGATGGAGAAGCAATTGAAAGTATGAAAGATAGTATTGAGATTTTCGAGCTGGTTTAATGTAATTGTCAGATGAGATAATGGTAAAGGCATCAATTGATGGGCAAATGATTGTATTTGATAGTCTAAGGCTCTAAGATCAAGAGCAAAAAGTATGAAGATATAAACTCTAAGAGCGGAGATTAGGAGCACCTGAACTAGGACCAAAACTAGAAACGCCTTGTGAATTAGAAGTAATTGAATAATTTGGAAAGGTGGTAGGTGAAAGTGGTTCGGCTGTGACGTGACGAAGTCAAAATATAGAGTCATTTGCCTTCAACTTTTTGTATATAAATAACCCCCTTGAATTCTTTTGAGGAATAACAAACCCTTTCCTAGGTTAAAGAACCTGGCTTTGATCGAGCTTTGGTTTAGTGATGCATGCATTTTCTTTTTTATGTAAAAGCTTTTTGAACTTGTGAAAAAGTTATTTTATTCCGTAGATTTATATTCTTAAAAGCTATCGAGGCAATTCTCATTTCTTCTTAAAATAATGCATTACTAGACGAGGATATTAATAGTAATTTAAAGGTTAACAACAATAAGCATCGGACGAGACGAATCTTATATATGCATGAAGCTTGGAATGAGGTTTATTCTTGCCCCAAATTCAAATTATAAGAGAGGAGAACTCTCGGCTATAGGAATGATAGTTCAAGAATTTAAGGGTGAAATAACACTATTGACGTGCCTCAATGCTCTCTCTCTATTCGTTAGATACATGAGAAATTTGAAAAGGAGAGATCGTTTTATACTGCTAGAGCTAGTATTGAATGGCATAACTATTGGGTGTAGATGACGATATCGGGCAAGTGAATTGAGATCAAATTTCAGCTTCCTGACAATAATGATGAAATCGAGTCATAGTGGGGCAATATCATTCGAGAGCAGAGCCACTGGGTTGTTTCTTGTTCACTTTATTCACATCTTCAAGAAGAGTGCCTGGTAGTTTGTCAATACATGTCCATTCCCAGTATAAAATGCTTTTAAACAATAAGGTGGAACGACTATGTTGGCCCCGAGGATTCGACCCTTAAGGAGAACGTTGCGAAGGGGAGATTATCGCTCAGCAGACCGTATGACTATTGCATGCCAAAAGTCCAAGACAACAAAGGCCTTATATAAGCTCCAGCCCTTGACTTTGGTTTAGAGAACTCTCTTACCCGACCTTTCTTTTCTTGTCCTTCTTCCTCTTCTTTACAAAAGTCGTAATCGTCTGAAGAAGTGATAACGAAAATTAAAATAACAGCAATGAAATCTCAAATATTACTTACACTACTAGCCAGATCTTAGAATCAGAAGTGATAAAACTTTTTAGGAAATGGGATAAGTTAAGGAGTTGTTTGGCGTTTGCTTACTGAATACAGACGACAACACATGGTATAACTCAGCCGCCACAGTAGAAATTTGGTGGATTGTGACATTCTCAAGATAAGGCCAGCTTTTATAGACAGAATATTGCAAGCCCGACCAGTTATGCGGCATTCAGTGCTCTATTGTAAAATGAAGTCAAGTGATGAAAATTCACTTCCGCTTTTGGATCCAAAGTCATGAGTCATAGTCGCAGTAATTTTGATCGCAATTTCAAGTTAAAGATGAGGGCGCTTGATTCACTTTCTGGAAGTCGCCAGTCCTGTAACCCGGCTTTTGATTGTCTGCACTCAGCCCCTCGCACAAATGTCTAGTTTGAACTCAAATGCTATTTGATTGTTAATCGCAAAATAACATTTAGGAAAGAGACTATTAGTTTTGGTGTTCTCATCGTATAACTAGCGAGGAACTTGACAACATTTCGCATTCTCACAGTAAACTGATTAAACTTGAAGGCCAAATAAAGTTCCGAATTTCGTTGAGCTTTTTCAGATGGAATTTAAACTATATTAGTTGATAGTTTCCGATAATAGGCATATCATGGCATAAGAATGGATTATCTTGCATAAGACGCAATAGGTAAATATCAAAAGATTACTTCGACCTCGAAAAAGTTGCCTCTTTCTAGAACGAGTTGTAGCAGAACTGGGTTGCCTCCGCTTCTTTTCAATGATGGCAATCATAGTTCTGCGAGAAAGAAGAGAAACAAGGTTCCCTCCGCACGTCGACTTTCCCTTCAGAAAATTTCATCAGTTGAAAATGCTGGCAGTTAAATCGCATCATCCCAGCATGACAGTTAATAGATATCCCCAAGAAATGCTAATAAAGGAAACGAGCATGCCAGTCACGATCATCTGACTCAACTCTCAGCACACTTAAAGCTAGACTGAAATTTATTAAAAAAAAACAAAGAACAGCGTTTCAAGGTTCTATGTCTTGCCATTAAACTACTAAGGCTAACCTTCCTTCTTTCTCAACCGAATCTCCAATCGAAATATCGCCTCATACTTTGATGCTTATACCTCCTCTGCTGCGTGCATTATCGCGTCCTGACCTAATACCAGCGGCTTTATGAGCCTCCCACTCCCTCGCACTCATCATGTTATCTTCCTCTCCTCTCCCCGCTTCAGGAATCAAGCTCTTCCCACCACCAAGCCTCTTCATAGGTGCATCACCTCCAGGCCTCACCAGATATGCGAGACTATATCTTGGGACTTTACCTTGCTCGCCTGGAGCGAACGTCACTCGATGCATATTACTCCTAAGAATCCCCGCACTCCATTCAACCATCGCATCCCCAAGATTCACAATTGCGCAACCAGGTTCAGGCTTCACATACACCCAACCGGATTCGTCAGTCGAATCAGCACCGGGACGAAGGATTTGCAAACCTCCAGTGATATTGAAAAGAATAGTTAGGGTGCCGATGTCTGTATGACCGAGTAAACTGGTCCTACGGTCGCTCTCAGGCTGTGGTGGGTATCGTAACATGCGCAGAGCAGTCCCAGAAGGTGATTTTATCGATTGCATTGAAGCAAGAGTGTCTGGTGGAAGACGGAGTTGAGAGTCGAGATGAGAGCAGATGAGGGAAATAATTGAGTGTGCTTGCTTCATATACGCTTCGATCTCAGGACGATGGACTTCGATGCATGAAGGGTGGGGTATCGGCTTTGAGACCTCCATGATGTCGTCTTGACCTATGTTGTAAAATGTGAGACGATCAGGACTCCCATCTTCAATCTTGAGATCTCCGATCGGTTTGTATCTGAATCAATCAATAGTTAATCACTTTTGTTCTTGAGAAAAGGAACTAGTTATCGGTAGATTCATCGATGTGGCTAGGAACAGAGGACATCGGGATAGGACACACACTTACCCAAATAACGAGTGCGGCGGATGATAAGCATATTTCATCAGTTCGTCCACATCCATGTCATTAATTTCCTTATTTAGTTTGAACATCGTCTCCGCCTGACGAAGGAACGATTCTCCTTCAGTACATCCCTCAAAGTCGAGCAAGAAGAACCCCAATTTCCTAGAAGCCTCGAAAAGCGCATCTGACTCGGTTTTTTGACCTGATAGAAGTCTACCAAGACGTATTCGAGGTAGCTCCGCGGTCTCAATATTGCTTGGGAAGGCTGGAATTTCTTCAAAGTAGTTCTTAGTAGGCATGTTAGAAATAGTATGGCGTATTAATTGACATATCATTAAGATTGTATGAAGTACGATCACGATACAGTTTCTAAAGAACCGGATGATTGGTAATATTTGCGCGGCCTGTGCTATTTAAATGAAAGGGAAGCCTTGGTGTACAAATTAGTGGCAAACGTGGGGAAATATTGTACAAAACCATTGGATATCGATGGCGACGCTTACTCCCACGTGATAGTTACTGACGAATGAGTGAGGTACTGAAGTTTTGGTGTCCGTTCCTGACTGCAGGACTAGTAATGAACGGTCTCAATTGTACGTGAGAGATCGGCAACGCTGATCATTAGAACACGAATCATCTGCGCTCGATGAATTTAAAACTCGATAAGGATTATTACCCTCATAATCTCAGACGACAATTCGCCCTACCAAAGTCTATTCCTATCTTGGAACCTAAGTAGTCGCTGCTCTAACCTGAGCTGAGCCATGACTCCCTAGTATTCTGAGAACGCTAATAAGTTATCTAGATTATGCTTAGAAAAATCCCCTTCCAGCTCCCTTAAAATCGGTTATAATTTCCATATTTGCCTATATATAGAATTTTGCAGATCTTGTTGCTTATAACACCGCTACCTTCTCTAACCTATTACGATGTAGCGATGGTATCCATTCTCGCTCCCATATCAAACTTACAAGGATCCCTGCTGGAGCCGATTTTGGATCCTACCTGGTTCAGTCGCGCGTGAGTCCAACATCATCGCGTATAACTGTACTCGTCCAATTTCGATACTCTAGGAACTCGCAACAAGGCGACTCCGCAGCCCGGATCAGGCCCCGTACCCACGAGGAGCACGAGCACGTCCGACAAAGATACACTGCCGTCCGTGCAGCAACTATTACTACTTCCCCCTCTGCCAACGCCGCGACGTAATCCACAAGCAGCGCTTTGTCTCCGACCTGAACAGCATCCACTCCGCCGACGCAGAAGTGTAAGCCCAGTTCCCAGACCTGCTTCTCCTCCTAGATCCCACTAAGGCAGAACGGAAGCATAACTTCGCATAGGCGGTCAAAGATGCTATCTAGACTTGGGCATAGGTAATCCGGGTAGTACCTAAAGGGTTAGCTAGTGAATATCCGACCCGGCGAGATTCTCTTAGGTAAATACCCGGCCAAAGTTTACGTTCGGGTTATATATAAGTAACCCGGTAATTTGAAAAAATCGAGGTATTTTGGGCTACTCTACCTAAAAAAATCGCGACGGGTGATACCTAGAGCTTAAGTACCCGGGTACCCGCGGGTAAACCCGTATTTGTGCCTAAGTCTGATGCTATCGAGTTGCCGTTTACATTCCGCTTGCCTACCCCAAGTGTCACGTACGAATTCCTCTCCATTGCAATCGCCTGCTCGGCCGTCATGCCACGGACCCTGGGCGAGGTATTCGCAAAGAGTATCCTCGCTGACCTATTCGGGAACTCAACGCACCTCAGCTCGCCACCTGGAAGTGCCCAGCGGCAGCGGATCAAGAACGACTACCGGGACTGGCAGAAGACCGTTGCGCTTCTGTTCTCTGGACGAATTGCACTTGCCCTGCTACGAGCAGTCCTGTACATTATGGGGTAAATAAGCGAGGTGTTTCCTCGGGCTAAGCGAGAAGACTAATATTTTTAAGGGGCGAGAAGCAAGGCTAGTTTACGTCTAACAACGCTCTTTTCATGGACCTGGCGGTTGTGTAATAGCAAAAAGAGATCAATCAGGCAGAGCATCATCAAATCGGGACTCGGGGGTCGGGGGTCGGTCGTCGGGGTTCGGATGGCACCTCAGGGCAAGGAGGTAAAAAGCTAGGGTAACTTTACCCATATGTTTGTTCTAGTTATAAAAATACAAAATCAAAGAGAACAGAAAAATTCCACTTCTCTCAACTAAATCTCCTCTTTTCTAAAAACAATGCACCATACCGTCCTCGCCACCTCTCGAACGAGCACAGTGTCCGCGTTCTCGCGCGCTCCCCTTCTTCCCACGCAACACAGGCGCTCCACCTTGCATGCGCAACCATTATACCGGGCTCTCACGACGACATTACAGCCCCCCGCCAAGCCAGCACGGGTGCGACCACGCTATTCTTGAACCCGTACCCTTCGCCCAGCGACCCCGGCCTCGAGGCGCGCTACGCTCGCAACATCATTGCGGCTGTGTGAGCGGCTGGCGTAAGGGTAGGTGTATATTCGAGCATAATGCTGGTGAATCGGCTTGGAGGGAGGTAGGAGACTTGTATGCGAGTAAGAGGGAGATTGAAGGGGTGGTGCAGGGGGCTGGTTTTGAGAGGTGGACCATCCTGCAGCCGG
Organism: Mollisiaceae sp. DMI_Dod_QoI; assembly: GCA_009613015.1. Taxonomy (NCBI): domain Eukaryota; kingdom Fungi; phylum Ascomycota; class Leotiomycetes; order Helotiales; family Mollisiaceae; species Mollisiaceae sp. DMI_Dod_QoI. The sequence continues at coordinate 33,807 of VXCB01000007.1, forward strand.
CGTGGTTAGTGTAGAGCTTCCTGGGGCCGCTTTTGTAGAGCCGTGGGGCCTAGTAATTAATGGATGGTGCTAGAAGATGCCGCCTTATTGTGATAGTAGAAGATTCGAGCCGTGTTGACTACCCACTTCGGATCTTCTGATGTAGATCAGACGATACACGCAAGAATAGGTTTGATTGGCACCGATGGCGGGTGAGCCTTGTAAGAATTATTGGCCATGGCAAGGAGTAATCAATCGGAGTGGCTGCTTTACAGCAACTAGACGCTAGGCTGTGAAGTCCATAGATCTTGTCTCGTTGATCTTCACACTCCGATTCACTAAATTCCGAGAATAGGCCAAACAGCGACACTTGGAGAGGGGTAGTCCAAGTTGATCCCAAAAGAGTCTGGAGTGGGTTGAAATCAAGTCTATCAGGGCCCTGTTTCATTTTTAAGTGTCGAAGTCGAAAGAGCCGTGCTGGCGTAGAAGTCTCTATTCTACGAATGAGGCTGAGCAAATATAGGAATCCTGGTAAATTTGTGTAACGAGGCTCCTTTGAGGCACTCATAATCTGCTCCATAACCCATGTCATTTGAACGCCGAAACAACTATCGTTACCGCACCACACGATAAAATCTCTTGAGTTTAAGAACTCTTGGACGATCCAAAGTCTCTTCCAATAGTTTCGACTTAGGAGGGAATGAATTGCAAGCAACTGATCGTTCACTCTAATTATCTCTGCACCTGTACTTGACGCTTGAATCGGCCAGTTATTCAAGGCTTGGAAGGCAGCCAAACTAGTCGTATCTGAAGCTCCAAGCCACACCACAACCCTTGTGGCTTGATTGTAGATCATCCCCATCTGAGCAACTTGGTGATTACGTTCATGGACATTTCGTTGGTTAATGCAAAGCGCATCAATCCACAGCTCCCTGATCTCGGACTCCAATCGCAAATGTTGCAAAGCCGACTGGAGATTCTCCCGAACATACACTTCGCTTTTGTCGATAGTTATAGGATATAGCATTCCCGCTGATCCCCACATATAAGAGAGAGCCTCGTAAGGAGATCCGTCAGAGAATTTGACATGCTTGACTGTGCATCTGATGCGCTCTCCCCATGATTTAGGGTGGAGTTGAAGTAGCCGTATCTCGTCGGAGTCTTGGAGCGGGAAATAGACAGGATTCTCGCAGCGCTTATTTCCTTTGTCGTTTTGGTCCTGAGATCTCCGTAATCTTTCGCCAGAGTTCTTTCTTCTCAATCCCGGGCCTCCTTGCTGATAGAATTGTTGCCCGTCTTCCACGATTGAATTGATCAGGTTCGAAAGGGCCATCCTTAACAGAGGCACAGGCAAGAGATTTTGGGATTAAAATACATAAGACAGAACTCCACACCCCTGTGGCTTTTGAGTCGCTGTTATTATGTGTTTTGTATCTCAGGTCGGTAAAATCCTCAGTATATAGCGTTGGTCAAGCTCTTGTTTAGGCTCAAAGTGTCACCGACTAGGTATGGTTTGGAAGCGAATAGCAAATGCGACCGCAGAATTGCCTGATAAGCTCGCTTTGATGAGAAACAAAAAGTCTGTTGCTTGAAAATGTGGTAGTTAACACAAATAGAACTGTTGCCTGAAAACGAGCAGGACTGCTGCCTAGAGCAGTTGGGTCACGTGTGACTTCGCTTGAAATGAAAGTTTTCGTTTTACCATTACTTGCGAGTGCTTCAACATTAGCTAAGTATATATTAATTAAGCGCTTTGCAGTCTGTTATCTTGCATAGGCTCGAAACTAAACAATTGAACTCGATGCGACTTTCTACAATTGGGTTTTGACGGCGATCATCTTCCCTTTAACTCACACAGTGCTAAAGGTATTGAAAGGAGTGGCTCTGTAGATTACGTTGCATTGGATTTACATCTATAATGCTTCACTCACTATGCACACTTGCTTCTAGAATTAATTAATTACTTTTTATGCCTTCAAATCAGCCTGCCAAAAACCCCCTGCTTATTATTTACTGATTCCAACAAAAGGTCCATACTGCGAGGTGTAACAAAGAAAGCGAACGAGATAGTCGCATTCCAAAAATACGTATTAATACAACAGAAGAACGCAAAAATGTAATAACGTCAAATCAACGAAGTATATGTAAAGTCTATTGATTAGATCTAAGAACAATATCCAGACTTCTGACCTCGTCATATCGAATAGAGATTCCATTTTGCAAGTCCGGCTCTCTAGAACCAACATCTAGACCGCAGAAGTTTTCCATCATTCGACGAGCATTCCATTCATTCTCAATCATTTCAATCCTCCGAGAACGACCAGAAGAGGGAGCCTCTGGTTTCTCCTCTTGCTGGGCTGCATCCTCACATCCTTCAATCTCTGTTGACGTCTGTTCGCTCCGGTCATTCTCTCGAAGAAACAAGGCTAGTTGATCTGCCCATGAGCATATCATACTGTGGTCTGCTGTTTCATCACTCAACGCATGAGACTCATCTGCGCGGCATCAATATCTCAGTTTTTATATCAAGATAGGCAGGTACATACGAAAACTAGGACTTTGGTCTCTCTCACGAAGGCTTTGACCTCTCTCATGAACTATCGTGCCTTCCTGCATTCGCGAACAGACATCATTGAAAGGTGTTTCTGTACTTAGATCCTTGGCTTTCGCATGTTCGAGTGCTTCGTCGGATGGAGAGAGAAACAACCCCTGTTTGGTAGTCTCAACGCTCTGGTCATTTAGGAATGCCATTGTCTCACTCCATGCGAACATTCAAAAATGATGGTTCCCAAAACTTAGGATAGAGAGATAAGGTACGTAGATATTCTTGACATTCCGAGACGACGATTATAAATTGTGCAGCATGCAAGGCTGAACAGAGGGCGAGGCTGCATGACTAGGCTGCCACCAAACTGCACAATGCCTTGTGACTCAATTCATATCAGGGCGTCGCGCCCGCTCGGTGTACTGAAGGAGAAGGAGGTCGGTACATCAGTTCTATCATCCCGCTCATTAAATTCAGATACCAGTTCGGAATGGACTTTGAGCATCTAGGCTTAAAGTATGCCTTCACCCCACGTTTGTGAGATAGCATCAGACCGATGAGCCGCAAACACCCTGAGCACAAATTAGTCTAATGAAAAGAGTAGGGGTGAGGAATAGCCCAATCCGTTTGGAATTGTGGAACAGGTAGGTATTGGACGAGTCGGTTGGCAAATGGTGATATACGGAGAACGCCTTTCAAGGGTCATGCGACTAGAGGACTTGGGCACTGTACGCTGCTATGGTGATCCGGACGCATTTTACTGCCTAAAATGCTCTGTAACTATAGGCTTTATCGCCTGGCATCACCAGGCATCACTGAGTACCTACACCCACACTACTTTTAGCGCTATCCCTATCAGCACCAAGGCTACCTACCTATGTTCGCTTAAGGAGCCTATACAGCGGTGCAATTAACCAGTGCGAAACTCGAAAATTTGGCGAGAACACCAAAAAGTGTGAAAATCGACGAAATCGCCAAATTCGAGTGGCAAGTGTGACGATTCGTCGCATATGCCTAGCTAGCTGCCTCGGGCAGCTAGCCCCTATTCTCGTGTATATAAGACCTCTGCCGGCCGAAGCCTCCATTCGGCACCTTAATATTCTAAGCATTGTTCCCACTTGCTCTCCGCACTGCGAATCGTCACAGCAAGGGCAATTGATTTTGCCCTTTTTACACGACACTAAGTTAAAACAAAAATTAGTAATTATATAGATAAGAGGTTCCTTTATAATTGCATCTACTTTTTAAATTTAGTTAAAGCGTAGTGAAGAGGTAGGGATCGGAATGCCCGGTTTTGCGATTTATTGCGATATTTTGAAAATGGATTTTGGAAAGGCTTGGCGCGAGGCTGGGGGAGCCTCACCTACCGTAAAAATTGACGAAAGTCGGTTTGGATCTAGCCGTTTTTAGTGGGCGGTAATAGAAACACTTGGTACTCCACCAGCACTCAAGGTGGCAGAACCCAACCTTCCTACCGAAACCGCCTACTCAAAACGGCTAGATCCAAACCGACTTTCGTCAATTTTTGCAACTTTATAACTATGCGTCTACACTACAGAATACTTAATTTGAAGGGAAATTTGATAGTTAAATAAGGTATTTCTTAGGGGATAAGCATTAGAGAGAGGTATTGGTGATGTAGGAGGTGGAGGCAATGGCAGGATTTGGCTGTTCACCCTTTTTCGTGTTCTCGCCAAATTTTCAAATTTCGCACTAGTTAATTGCGCCGCTGTAATTGCAACTCTCCAGCGTCCAACCTTTGTAGGTACCGTGCTAAGTCGCAACCGCCCAACACAGCCCTATAGCTACAGGGACCGAAAGCCTATAGTTATATTTTGAAGATGTTCTCCGTACACTGCTACGAGTATTCGAAAGTCTGAGACTGGGTTTCGATATTTCGGAACCAAAATGAAGGTCTTAAGAACAGAAAATCTCTTTAAAATGCTTGCTACTTAATGATCAACCTGTATTCTTCCGGACTTGGCAATTTCCTGATCAATAAAAGTTAAGATACGGTAATTCAGCTTCTCCAGAAATGTCTACTTGCCTTTAAATTGATGCTTGCATCTCCAAACTGACTTCTATTTCCCATGCTCTGCCCCGCTGCACTCAAATGCCCCGCATAGTTCATCATTTCATCTATCATCTGTTCACAGCTTATCTCCCCCTTCATTTTCTGCTCTAACAACAGCGCATGATATGCAGCTTGACTAGTGCTTGCTGCAGTGTGGGGTCTGAATCCTGCAACTGCATCACCTACCAACAGTAATCTTCCATCGAAGAAAGACGCTTGAGGAGATAGAACGTCTGTGATAGCCTGTACGAAAGGAAGCTTCGTGGCACAGACGAGTTCTGAGAAGGGTGTGGGTAAGACATCTTTGGCGTGCTCTTTTTGCTGAGTCCATAACTTCTCTTGAATCTTGCCTGCGGGCATTGTAGTATGGTGAGATTTTCCCTCGGAATCCGTCATCAAGTCCTTGTACTCCCGTGAGTCAGGAGGGTAGTTGCAGTACCAGACCCAATTTATGAGGCGTTTTCCTGGTTCTAACGAACCGTTCTCGCCTGGAATGAGGTATCTGTTCAAGTCAGTGTTGGACAATTACGGATGACATTAGAGTGAAATCACTTACGAAAGAATTTGGATCCCAGGTCCATGGAAGAACGTGAAGTGATCCACAAAAGTATTCTGCATCAACTTACTCGCCTCACTCTCCAATACCGTGCCCCTCCACGCAACATATCCAACATATTTCCTCTCTACCTCGGGTAGCAGAAGCCTTCTTACTGTCGAACTCGGTCCATCAGCCGCAATTACCATCTCGGCCCTCTCTTTCTCAAGTCCACCATCTTTCTCTTCAAACTCCACCTCGATCTCGCTGCCAATGTCCCTCACTCCAACAACTTTCCTCCCATAAACATATTCACCCTTTCCTTCTCCTTTTTCTGCCTCGGGAACAGCGCAATACCCACTCTTCACACCATCAAAACAGGCTCTTAGGCAAAAATATAACAAATCCCAGCTAACCATTTTCTGACCCCTCGCATCTCTATTCAGAACCTCTCCATTTCTCTTTAAAGTCTGTCGTAACAGGGAGTTGACGTGAAATGATCGATTGACGTTTATGTGTTTGCTAAAGAATTCTTGAGCCTCGGATCCGAAAACTATTCCTGCGCCTTGGTCTTGGAGGAGGGAGGTGGGTGAGCGTTCAAAGATACGGATGTGGTGGCCCAGGCGCTTGAGGACGAGGCCTGTCATGAGACCGGCGAGGGAACCACCCACCTATGAAACGATTAGGTTTCTTTTCGAGATGAGCGAGAGGAGAGTGGCTTACGATTATTATGTTTTTCGGCTGGGTTGGCATTTCGCTTGCTATGACTTGAACCTCCTGGTCTCTGTAGATGTTAAAGGTTTCGAGCAGGGAGACTTGAGTGTAATTGTATCTCTTCAAATCCACTTATTTCTATATTGGAATTTTCTTCTTGGGGACGTAGAATATATAATGTCGAGAATGTGTACGTCACCGAAGCCGGACACCACGTGATCTCGGCGAGACGGCGAGGCGCCGATCTCCCCCCTTTCATAAGCCGAGACTTGAAACATCTGCTTTTCTTGAAGTCAAGATTGGTAAAAATTTTAGCTAAAGTTCTTTGACAAAGGATTCCTCCGGCGTTGAACGGTTTCTAGATCGCATGGTGGTACAAGCTCAAGCTTTGTGTTGTAAACCCTTGATTAGCTGCCTTCGCGCCGTGGCGTGGAGCTCAATCAACTCACAGATCATCACCATCTCTATCTAAAGCAAAACTAACACCATAGATAGCATTCTCTATCCGTTATTAGTACTTACGTACTCACTGGGCCGATTTCGGTTGTTGCATAAATGGAACAGGAAGGGCTACCTGACGAAGCTCCCCAAGCCTTGCTCCATGAGGCAGCAAACGCGATAGTGCAAAATGACGCGTCGGTAACATCTCGAGCCGAAATAATATTCTGTGGACAGAAGCGTCTTGCCTTGATACCATCTGGTCCAGTTCGTCAAAAGAACCTTGAGCCTGTCGGACATGCTTTGTTTGTACAATGTGAAGTGACGGGGGGGGAGGGTTCACGATGCTCGAAGACGTTCTAGACTCGTTAGTGAAGCAAGCCAAGAAACTAAAGAAAATAACAATATAAATGCAGCTCGTCTTGGAGATCTATATTCTCGGTACCTTCGAAGCCACTTTATGCGTGGCCGAAATGAAATGGATCTTGACAATGCCATCGAATTTGCCGAAGGGTCGGTTGAGCGAACTAAGAATATTGATGTGGATGGCCGAATGGAATTGCTGATGGAGAGGCAGAGCAATGTCAGCTTGTGCTATTTCACAAAGGCTTACGAAGTTGACGACTCAGCACCTGAAGTTTTCGAGGACGCTGTTAATTTGGCGAAGTAGTCGATGGAGCTAGTCGCCGAGTTGGGGAATCCTCAAAAGCTCTGGCTCGAGACTGCGAGTTCTTTGGGGATGTATCTTCAAGCTCGATGGACGATGACCAAAAGAGAAGAAGATATCGAAGAGTGTATTGAACTGGGGTATCAAGTACTTGAGAGTGTCATGATCGACCAGATGCTGTGGGACAAACACCAAGTATGTAATCTCGCGTTCCAATTACAGAGAGGCGATCATCACGTCCGCATCAATATTTATTACCACTATTCTGCGTTAAGCTCTTCCGCGGCTTATAGAAATTCCGCCAACTCTTCAGCGTCTCGCTTAGCAAAAGTCGCTCCTCCTATTACGCTAATAATACATGTATAGATTTAAATAACAACTTTTTACCCCACGAAACATGAAAGGCAACCACTAGGTTTAGTGGTCCAGGTCAAATCATGTCTTCTGAGGAGGACAAGAGGAACAAATCACCTGGCCCGAGCAGTTACTACTGCACACGCCATTCCGAGGGCAATCCCCCACACGAACCGACGACAAAAGATGTAGGCAAATCGACCCGAGCTGAACTTTTGTAGTTCTCATCGTTACTGGTCTTTCCTTTTTTTTCAATTGTCTCTTGGTGTGGTGGTTTGAATAGATTTTTTTATTTTGTTGATTTTTTACCCGTTCTCGACTCGCGCAAGCGAGCCGCTAACTCCCCAAGCTGAACAGAAATCTGCTCAAGTTCCTCCTCCTTAGCTCCCTTCGTCTTCTTCTGAGCATATACCCAGGAAATCTGATCAGTGATTCCCAGTTCACCAACCTTTCCAACCCTGCACTTCACCTTCATAACCTCAATCCCAACGACCTCACTGAGTGTCGTCTCAGCTTTGCCAAACCCAACACCGGAAATCTTCGCACCTGCCTCAATGCACAACTGCCCTATGTTATCCAATGGAACAGGAAAGTGTCTCTCTCGATTCACTTCATGTTTTATAACCCGTTGAAACTTCGCTTCCTTGAGTTCTTGCAAGCCGACAACGAGATAGAAATCTTTCTTGTATTCCACCAAGCTTCGGACCCATTCCTTCGCCTTCTCTTCTTCTATTATAGACCTTTAAATACTCTCTGGATCCTTTATGGAGGTGTATTTCATTTCATGGGCGCCTATCTTGAGGAAGTTCCCATGCTTGGATCCAAGATTGAGACCGAGGCCTAAATTGAGCTAAACTAAAATATGATGCAGACGCATGACCAGCATACCACTCAGCTCTGAGTGAATCCAGGATTTACAACATGTGTACTGACTTGAGAAGTTGGAAATTTTTATTCGAGAGGACATACTCTGCGCAAAATGTATGAACAGGAATGCAGGTAAGCGAGTCGGAACCAGCAACTTGGATTTTCAGCAACTTGAATTTTTTATCTTATAAAATTAATATTAAATTAACAACACCTTCTATTAACTTGAAAAATAGATAGAATTGCTCGCTATACTATATTCTATAATTATGCAAATAGGTTTAATATTTAAGTATTATAATTATATTTGAATATTAAAAAATATTCGAAACTTTTATTAATTTTCCTTTGTCACGTCTAGCGGACGTGAGACAGAGACCAGCACGTGACACAGGGCGGTTTGGGAGACAGTTCCAAGGGACGGTTTTGGTGTCACGAGTCGTCACGTGACCTTCGCGTAACATAGCGTATTTGGTCTAGTGCGATGCGCTCGATGCGCTCGCTCTGTATTTAGTCTTACAGTTCCTCCTAGGAACCTTTCTTTCTTTCTTTCTTCTTTAGTTTAGAATCGTCGAATACTAGAGACCTTTTGCCCCGACCAAAGGGTAGTCTTTGGTGTACGTGACATCCTTATTCAAATTAATAAAATTAACTTTAAATACTAAATTGCAATAACTTTACTTATTAAATTAATAATGTAAATATATAAAAGTCTTTATTAATAAGTAATTTATTATATATTAAAGACTTATTATTAAAAGAAATAAAGTAGTTGTTGGCATAGGTTAGCATAGACGGAAGTCACGTGGGTAGTTAAGCGAGCGGGCTAGCCGTATTGGGATTAGTGTGGGCGAGCGCAAAAGGAGTATATCTTCAAGCTCCTTTCCCCCCCCTAGCTAGACTTGTTCCTTAGACATTGTTGGAGTAAGTGACAGATCAAGCTGCAGGGCTAGTCACGTGATGGATCGGGACTGGAGGAACGTAGTTCCAGGGACCAAACATGTTCCCCCTGAATCCTGTACTTAGAACAGTAACTCTAGTCAATATCAGCACCAGTAGCCACACCTTGTCTGACAGACATTAACAATAGAAGTAAACCTACCCTTACTTCTGGTGTTTCGGGCCGTATCACATGTGATCCGGTATCCTTGGTGTGGATACCAACAGTAGTTATATAATTAATTATTTTGTAATTATATAAAAGGTGCCCGTTTTAAAATATATATAGGCATAATAAACTCTATTAACTAAAGCTATTACTAGTTGTCGGTTTCACAGGGGGTGAGCCTATTAAGAGTATAGTCTTTCTATACTCTTGTTCTTATGGTGTTTCAAATAGGTTCTTCATTCTAAGAGGTTCTAGGTGGAAGGGAGTTCTTATGCTCTCCCGAATGCCGAATACGGACTAGTGCCGGCGAATGCCGCCTAGCCCTATTCTGTCCACGTGATTATACCGACACTAGTGCTGTACTCCTTAAATTTTACCCGACCGAAATACTAAAATTACTAAAATATCGACGGAAATTAATTAATACTCTATATACTATTTGTAAAGCTTAATTAAGCGCATAATTCTATAAAAAATTATTATAATTGATTACGTGAGTAATTAATTATTAATTAAACCCTTACGATTTAGTACTGCCCAAGTTGCTGAAAATCCAAGTTGCTAGTGCCGACGAGTATCTAATGTTGTTATTCCAAACCTCAATTTCTGCCAAACGATCCACAAAAGAAATACAACTGCAGTAAGCGGGATTGTTGCCGCTAAGAAATACCACCATTTCTCCGATACTTGAAACTCCTGATTTCCCGCGCTGTCTTGTTGAAAGTTTAAGAAAGTCATACTAAAGACAGCCTGTAATATCTCATCAGGGTGTATTCAATTTTTGGTAGTGGCGGCTCTTACCGATACAAAAGTTCCTCGCAAGAAGAACATCGTTACTGCGGCGATAGTGATCATAGAGGAACTATCCCGCTGAGTGTCATATGCAATGGATCTGGTAGCTTTTGAAATCTGGAGATTGATCTCATTATCGGCTTGTGTCGCCAAGTAGAATGACCAGTGTTAAGTTAGGTGCATGCCCTAGCCGCTATGCAGTACCCATAGCTTACTAGATCGATGCGGGTTTTGGTCCTGTCTCTGAAATTGCTTATCCACCTCCCTGCTTTCTTCGTCTTCGAGAGAAGATAATCAAGCATCTGTGTGTTCTGGAACTGCTCAGTCGTCTGGGAGGTATCGAACACTTTACTCATTCTGTTGCTGGCATCGATGAGAAATATAATAATTTCTTCAAGGTCATGCAAATTCTCCATTAACTGGTGGAATTTTGTTGACAGTTTGTGCAACCTTTCGGATCTTGCTTTAGGTCCAAGATTGTGCGGACCATCCTCCTACATTAAGTTAAAGTTACTGACATCACACAAGCTACTGCCTCACCTCTTGCATCAGGTCATCTCTTAAGCGAGATCCCTCGTCCGTGAGACATTCTAGACAGTGTGATATTATTGGTGTATGGATAGCAAAACCCAGAGACAGAGCTGAGAGCTCAGAGTCCTGACCAATGTGTTGCGATATTAGATTACGTTTAGCTGTTGGCATTGCATTGAACCAAACATTCGTTACCAAGTTCCTCTGCATGTCATACTTCGAGAAAACGTAAGACCGACCGCGAGAATGCCCATTGAAATAACGATAAAAAAGATCTAAACCGAAATTAGCCCAAGTACAAGGTTTGTTGCCTACAGTTGATGCTTTATGAAAAGTCGTTGGCTAAATGATACCTATACTTGAGCATTTTCCGCTTTCATCTTTATTAATGAATAATCCATTGCCAAGTCTTATCCAGCGTCTCGTCTCCAGAATTCCTCGAATGAACAATGGCATGATTTTGAACTCTTTGCAAAGTTCTGTCATATCTTCTAAAGTGATATCAATATGACTATTATGGTCTTTCCGTGATATAAGGCTAACGGGATGTCAGCCAAAACGAAGGACATTCCCAAAAGTGATAGGTACAAGGTCTTAATTTGTAAGCTGGAATCATTTGAACAGTCCTGCAAAGTATCTTAGCTTGTGAGCTCAAACTCCAAGCTATGAAAAGTCAAATAAGCTCACCCGAAGCTTATCGGTAAGTACGGCGCCTTTCAGCACCATTTCATTATCTGCCATATTATTAATGAACTCCCCAAAGACTACGAACAATGGACCCATCGTACAGGTTCTGTTGATTAAAGAAAACTCTAGCAAAATGACTTCTGAGCTCGTGCTGAAACGATTGTTGGAGATTCCATATTGAATAGCCTCGTTGAGATCGGTGGAGATAGCTTCATGTGTGATATCACGAAAATTGGCCATTTTTGATACCACTATCTACCTAGATAGCTAGTCAGCCACGGTGTAATACACTCAAAACCCAAGATTGCATAGATTTGGTGCTTTCTTTGAAGAAGTTGCGAAAAATCCATGAGGCTGAGCTCTTACCTAGTGTGGGGAGCAGATATAGTCACGTGACCCCTGTCGCGGAATTTGGTCTATTTATATCTCGCCATTTTAAAGCTACTCCGATTTACTCATAAAATCGTGTGCGATTTCACCAAATCGGGCGATTTATTGACTAATGAGACGTTTCACGAGTAAATCAGAGCAGAACGTGCAAAATCGCTACAGTTTGACCCACATCGGTAAGTAGGCCGAATGTAAAACGGCAATGATGAGGGTATGATTTCTTGATTGTTCGTGACATTATTTTACAGTGCGAAGGCCCCTATTGATGATGTCCCTGCCGATCCATGAAATATAAGTGGGGCATCAACCCCTTGCTTTTAACACCGAAAACCTGTCCGCTACGAGGTGGAAGGAACAATACACAAAAAGATGTTCAAGTGGATTATCTCTACTTTATAGCTAATCTAAAATAGAAGATATTTTTCTGCAAAACTACTAAGCTCTTAAGCTCTTATGCTCTCGGTTAGTGAATAAATGCTAAATACTGCAAATAGTGCAAGGAAAAAACGATAATAATTCCTAGTTTAATAGCAATTATTCAAACAATATCTCATAGCACTTTGTAAATAACTTCACTCTTTGTATTTCCAAGTTTGAAAAGTCTTTTACCAAGATTCCCAAAAAGAGAGATTTATAAAAAAAAATAACAAACTATTAATATCTGCACTAACTACGCTTTTTATTCTGTGACATGAAATGTTTTTCTTGATTATCAAGTTCATATAGAAACAGACATATACATACCACCAAATCCAGCAACCACATCTTGTTTACTAATCCTTTAGATACCCGGATGTGACTCATGAGAATTGTTCTGTGACGATCATAGGTTAGAGCCAAGCCACGTGACCTGAGCTTAGCGAGGACAAGTGCAATTTGAGGCTCTTGCGCCTGTATATTAGCTAGGCGCAACCCGCTCCCTCTTTTAGAATTATCTTAGATATTCTTGAATACAACTGTATGATTTGCTCTGCTCATTCCTCACATGTTCAACCACAATACACAAGCTGTTTGGAAACTAATAAATAGCAAAAGGGAAATAATTATGCAGCAGAATATGGAAGACTAGGTTCGGAAATGGCATAAGTAGGGATAGCTGGAACTAGGAAGTTAACATCACTCCATTAAGATGTCATAAACATTAAATGAATTAACCCAAGCTTCATTTTTCACTTTCACAGTACCAAAACCATCCAAACCTCTCCTTGTAGCACAATCCGCGAGTCCTTGTTGTCATTTTCCATCCCATCGTCAAGTACCTTGACAATCAAAATTCACTAATACTCTTTCAAGTTCCTTCACACTTTAACCAATACCCTATCACCTTAGCAAACAATTCAACTCTTAAATTAACGAATCGTAAATGCAGCTTAAGAGTTTCAAAAAAGACACAACTTTCGTCCAGCCACATCATCTTTACTACACTGCCAATTGCTATGTTTTGCTCAACAAGTTCCTCGACTCGGTTATATTTATAGACCTTATCCCTCGTTCATTTGAGCGCTCCTGCCTTTAAATTTGAAAAGTCATGGAAGGTATGACAATTCACTCACCTCAATCCCCGCAGATGTATTTCAGAAGTAGAATTGGAAGTGTGGCGGTTTTGAGTATATATTCAAGACTTTCAGCACTAGGTATAGACTTAAACCCTACCAAGGAGACCTAAAAGCAGTCAGATGGCAGCAGGGTTGTAGATTGCATCCAAGAGCCAAAAATCTTACTGCCGAAACATGCAAGTTGCAGAAATGAATCCCACGTATATCATTCTAACTACAACTTCCAATATGCTTACAATTTCAGCAGAAGATTGTTGTTAATTGTCTCTATCACTCTCATTTTCCCATCACCCTCAAACCCCCTAAACAGAGTCCTATTGACCGCACTATACCTCGTACATCCCAAGTATATCTCTCCTCCAACTCCTTCATTTACAAAACCAACAAACGCACTATCTTCTCTATAGGCATTTGAGGAAAAGCCCATGCCCAAGACCCTACTCACCTCCCCAGACTGTGACGAACTCGGATGGAGCCGCGCGTTTGTTATTTATAAAAGAGATCCCCTTGGTGCTTAAATATGTGTTTGTAAATCTCCTTGCGTAGAGTTCAAGCTAGGTAGGTCACTGGTACTTAGTGAATTATAGCTTCTAGAGCCGTACATTCTCAAAAACAGTCCTATTTCGATTTGCTTCCTGAAAAGTTTATGACCGTGAAATTAGTCGCAAGGAAATAGAATAGGAAAGAAGAGTAATATTCACCCTCATCAAGCAACCAAGTTTTACAAACACGCCGAGTAGGAAGGATTAGCGTGAGGTATAAAAACACGCTTAACCCCATCTCAAAACGTCATGAAGAGACAACAACAACGACAGCATGAATAAAGGAGGTGTTTGAAGCATTGTCTAATCTGGACATCTTCGCCTTGGTCTGCTTATTTTATTCGTTTATTCTCTCATCCACCCTCCACCGCAATTCCTAACTCCTCGCAACCCCCAGTAACGTAAATAGATACCATTGTTACATAATCTTTCGCTGTCATTTCTATTTCCATTTCCATCTTCATCCCAACCTCTTCACTCCTTTATTAATCAGCACCACCTCACCAAACCCCATGAAACCTTCTCCACCAAAAAACGCCTAACCTCATTCTCACCACTCTCACCGATCTCAGTCTCAGTTTCAAGCCCAAGCTCAAGTTAAAAAAAAAAAAAAAAAAGAAAGAAATCTTCCACTTATGTAGCATCCATCATCCAACCTCCAGCAACAAGCATGTCACTTCTACAGCCAACCCACAGACTACTTATATCCACTCCAGCTTCTAGGCCCGAAGGACCACTGACTCAAGGAAAAAGAGATATATATATATATAAAATAAAATCAACCTCATGAAAGGAGACTTCACTCATATGACTTCACATCTATAACTTCACTCCAATAACTTCACATCTCAAAACAACACACAACCAAACCCATCACAGAATCCAGCAAATTCAATTCACTCTCACCTACCCACCCTCCACATCCCAATTAACACCCCATAACACACGTATATAACCAACCACCCCTCCCTACTATCTATCTAACCAACCAACCAACCTTAGTTGGAACCATTGTTGACAGAGGCATTCACTTACATACATCTGTAAACGATGGAGCGTCAAATACACGATTAAGATTGAGAATTTTACTTACTCCTTATTACTTTTCTGTTCTTTTTTTTTTTTTCCATATTGAATACGTTGAAGATATGAATAATAGGGCAAGGAAGATGGAAAGAAGGACGTGTTGTCGTTTGTTACTTGTTGTCAATCTGTTAATGTTTTACTGGAAGAATTTGGGGAGGGGTGGGTGATGAAAATTTGGGAAAGCTGCGGGCCTGCGGCGGGATGTTGGGGTGGGGTATAAGATGAGAGTTTCTTTTTGAAAGAAGTTTGGGTGAAGGAAGGAAGGGCAGTCGCTTCTTTGTGCTACCCACGTACATCGGGTGGCTTCAGAGTTGCTTTTCTTTTAGCCGTGAGGAATCAGATGCACTGTTGAGTTGCGGGAGTATCCATATAAGGAGTTGGAAGCGCTCACGAGTCACGAGCCAGACTGGACTCGAGAAAGCAGGCAAGGTTCATTGATAAAAAAATATCATTCACTGCACCCATTCTCTGCTTCAAATGATCTCTTTATCCAAATTCACCAATACCCTACCCCTCATTTCACCACCCCACCGCGTTCGCTTAAGCAGTAACCTCATTCTGCTGCACCGCACCCTTCTCCCCAATTCCCTCTCCAATCCCCTCATACCCCGTCCCCACCTTCAAATCCTCCACCCTCTCCACTCCAGCAAGTCCCAAACTCTCCTCAATCCTCCTCATCCTCACCCGATCCCTCTCCGCAATATCCTCCTTATCGCCACCAAAAAACACATCCAATTCCTCCAACGTCTTATTCTTCGTCTCCGGCACCACCAACCACACAAAAACGCCTCCCAGCCCACAAAACGCCGCGAAGAAAATATACGTGCCGTATTTCATGCTCTTCAACATATCTTTCGTCGTCAAGCCGATGATGAAATTGAACATCCAGTTCGTAGACGCCACGATGGATACGCCGCGGGAGCGCATGCTGTTGGGGAAGATTTCTTGTGTGAGGACCCAAGCGACGGGACCCCAGGAGTAGGCGAAGTTCACGGCGAACAGCCAGATGAATGCGATGGAAGCCCATCCCGCAGAGCGATGCGTGGGCCAACTATCTTCGAACGAGCCATCGATCGCAGCTACCAGCACATGACAGATACACATGCCGACCGCGCCCGTAATCAAGAACGTCTTACGTCCGAAATTATCGAGGAAGAAGACGGCGGGGAGCGTGAAGATGATTTGGAAGATTCCCGTGACGCCGGTAGCGAGCAACTGGGTGGTGACGGAGGTGAAGCCGAAGCCGCCGAAGATCTGGGGCGCGTAGTAGAGCACGGCGTTGATGCCGGTGAATTGCTGGAAGATCATGATCCAGACGCCGATGTTGAGGCGGCGGAACATGTTGGGGGTGAAGAGGGCTTTCCAGGCGCCGAATTTGGTGTTGGCGTTGAGCTCGGCTTCGATTTCTTCGTCGAAGAGGACGGCGGCTTTGATTTCGAGGTATTCGGCGCGGAGGAGGGCGTTCTCCGGGGAGAGGCGGCGGAGTTTGGAGAGGGAGGCGATGCAGTCGTCGTCTCGGTGCTTCATCATGAGCCAGCGTGGAGAGAAAGGGAGGAAGAACATCCCGAAGAAGAGGATCCAGGCGGGGATGAGTTGGAGGGCGAGGGGGATGCGCCAGGAGATGGCTTTTTCACCGAGGCAGGTGTGGCCGTGGGCGGCGTTCCAATCGAACGTGCCGTCTGGGTTTATGCCATTATTGGGAACGCCAGCTGGCCTGCAGTCTGAGCCTCCAGCAAAGTGGAGGCCGAAGTCGAGCCAGAAGGAAATGCAGGTTCCGATTGTGATGGATAGTTGTTGGAGGGAGACGAGAGATCCTCGAAGTTCGGGTGGGGCGATCTCAGCTTGGTATAGAGGGATGACCATGGAGAACATTCCAATTCCGATACCTCCAACGACACGGCCACCAAATAGCATACCAGGGTTCTGAGCACCGGTCTGCAAGCCAGTGCCGATAGTGAAAATAACGACTGCAACCAGCATACTATACTTTCTCGAGATCCTATCGGCGAGGTCTGTTTAATTCATAGTTAGCTTCATCCATAAAATCTTAGGAGAATTCTATCCATAAAGAATATAACATGCAGACTTCCGAGTGACTACTCCATAGATAGAGACTCTGGGCATTAAAAATACAGCAGATCCTCGGAAGGAGACTTACATCCACAAAACAGCGCACCAAACCAAGCTCCAAGCTCCAACGCAGAGACCAGCCAACCCTGAATCGTCGATCCGGTAAGCGACGGGAAATGGGCTTCGAAATTCTGCATAACGAGAATAGAGCCCATGACTCCCTGATCATAACCATACATCATGCAACCCAAGGATGCGAAGAGACAGGTCATGAAGACATAGGGGTTTTGGAGCATGCCAACAATGCCATGTTTCTTGTCGGCGCTGGCTTTGCCAACGACAGACTGGCTGACTTTTGCATCTCTGACTTTACCGATAGCCATCTTGGAGGATGTCTTTGTGTTCCGGACTAGATGACTCTCGGAGGATTGTAGATGGTAGGTTGATCCCACTTGGCAGTTTAAGATGCCCAGGGGACTGGCAGAAGAGGTTGAAGGAGGATGAAGAGTAGAGAAGGAAAGAGATCGTCATACTTATACAGCTCTTCTTGTCTTGCACCTACTAAAGTGCGAGGTCCCATTGCCACGCGACCTCCTCACTTCACCACCCTCAAACAACAACACCATCCACCCCACTAGTTCCCCCATAGAGCGCCCATGCCGCGTGCAAGCTAGAGGCCGCATCTGAACCTCACCGAGTTGATATTCGGTCCTTCTGCGGCACCCATTGACGCCGTTCGTACTGGAAAGCGCCAACCCCAAGGACGAATCCAGTCCTCAGGTTCACTATCTCCGTCGAACTATCGACCAACGTTACACTAGGATAGAAATAAGGACCGAGGCGGTGGTAATCAGTAGATCTCCACTGGAGTCCCCGTTTCCCGGATTGTTTGTGGAGAAGGAGCTTTCTATCAAGTCGGATTCGACCATGAGAGGGGGGCATGTAGTCTTTCTGCGAGTAATCGAACGCACAGCCTTGACTGGTGCAACTTGAACAAAAGCCTGTATGCTGGTCCAGAAACCATACCACATCAATCCAAGTGCCTCAGTTCACACGGGTACCCGCACGGAAGTCACATCCCATGCACACATCCCCGGACCAGGAAGCAAGAGTCGTAGACTCGTAATCGTAAATCTCGGGCCCCGGCACGAAACTTCGTGTGGCTGGGCCGCATCTCCTCCCTCCCGGTTCCCCATCCCCACCATTGCAGTAGCTCCTTCTCCGCATGTCGATCTCGCACCCGAAAAGTGCAAGATCGAGGAACAACGTCGGTGCTTCTCCGCATCGTCTCGTCACCAGCATCGAATCTGATAAGCGTGCGGGCAGAGCGAGAACACTTACGTGTGTACCCAAAAACGTGGCGGCGGGTGTGGAGAAAGCTTGATGTGGGAATGACTCGTTTAATTGAGGCTACCTGCCCTTCCTGACATCTTTCCAGCTGGGGAACATGCAATTGGCAGCCGTGAAGCGCGAGGATCCGTTAGCGTCAGGGCGAGATGGGATTATAGGCTGGCCCGAAACCTTTCGGTTACAAGCGTTGCCGTGTTTCCCGAATCCAACAAACTTGAAGCGTGAAGCAAAAAGCAAGATGGGACGAGATGCAGAATGCGGGGAGCAGATGAGAGGTGAGCAGAGGAGCAAATGCTAAATGTGCTGCGCTGCTCGAGGAACGAACTGGCGGAGACTCGAGGTCCTGTTCGGCCAGTTCTCGGTCCCATGCAGCGCAGTTAAGATGGGTCTGGAGGTAACGTTTTCCCCACAGGGGACTTGACGGGGGACTGGGGATAAGGAGGATTCTCCGTGTACTCTAAACCGCATCATCCTTACAACAGTAGGTCACTCGACCTTCAATTTCAATCCGTCGTTCACGATCCGCATCTCCAGAACTGCCGTGCCCGGTTGAAGAGGGTATATTTTCTGTTTTTAAGTTACAAAAGAGCTTTCTATCAAGCCCTTGAAAGTGTGCCAATTTTTACGCCTTGTATGGAAGTCCGGTTGAACTTGGATCATCCATCATGCTGTTGAACCCATTTATCATTCGCCCCCCATATAAGCTTAGCTTTTGTCTTCATGCCCTAAAACGCCGATGTTGAGATCGTTGAAGTCATAAAGTCATTCGCTCCGCTCGCTGAATCTCTCAAACAAATGAAATAAAACATACGAATATTCTAGGAATATTCTACTTAGAAGCGTACTTCTGGCGGTAGAACTTGGCGGCGTTCACCATGTTGGTAAGCGCAGCCTTGGTCTCCGACCATTGACGGGTCTTCAGACCACAGTCAGGATCAATCCAGAGTTGCTCTGGCTTGAGGTAGGCCAACATCTCCTCGATTCTATCCTTGATCTCTTGCTCACTTGGAACACGAGGAGAGTGGATATCATAGACACCAGGGCCGATATGGCGAGGGTAGGCCTCGTCGACGAACACCTTGAGGAGTTTGGCATCGGACTTGCTGTTCTCGATGGAGAGGACATCAGCATCGAGGGCGGCAATGGCGTGGAAGAAGTCTTGGAATTCGGAGTAGCAGAAGTGAGAGTGGATCTGAGTGGAATCCTTGACGCCGGAAACGGAGAGACGGAAAGACTCGACAGCCCATTTAAGGTAAGCCTCACGCTCCTTACCAGCGCGGAGAGGAAGACCCTCACGAAGAGCTGGCTCATCGACTTGGATGACATATACACCAGCAGCCTCAAGGTCAACCACTTCATCACGAAGGGCAAGAGCAAGCTGCTCGGCCTGGACAGATTGGTGGACATCGTCACGAGGGAATGACCATCGGAGACAGGTGATGGGACCAGTCAACATGCCCTTCATTGGCTTCTTGGAGATGGACACAGCATACTTCGACTCCTTGACGGTCATTGGTGCAGGTCGGGAGATATCACCGACGACAATGGGAGGTCGGACGCAGCGGGAGCCATAAGATTGAACCCAGGCGTGAGTAGTGAAGGCATAACCATCCAGACGCTCACCGAAGTATTGCACCATGTCGTTACGCTCAGGCTCACCGTGGACATAGACGTCGAGGTCAAGCTCTTCTTGGATCTTGACAACATCTTGGATCTCCTTCTCAATGAACTTCTCGTACTCCTCGGCAGTAATTTCACCCTTAGTGAACTTATTACGTTGAATACGGATCTCCTTGGTTTGAGGGAATGAACCGATAGTGGTGGTTGGGAAAAGAGGAAGGCCAAGGGACTTCTGTTGCTGGGCGATACGGATGGGAAACTCAGACTTTCTGTTATACATATCGGGAGTGATCTTTGATTGGCGCTCCTTGACGGCTGGGTCGTTGGTGCGCTTGGAGCTTGCGCGGGCCTGAATCGACTTTGCGTTTGCCTCAAGCTGCTCGCGGACGGACGCTGGGCCTTCAGTGACAGCCTTGGCAATAATGGCGACCTCAACAGCCTTCTCGGAGGCGAAAGAGAACCAATCTGCGATCTCGGGGTCGAGCTTCTTCTCGCTTGCAAGAGTATGTGGGGTGTGGAGAAGAGAGCTGGAGGTGGCAACAATGACACGGTCCTTGTCGAGTTTTTGAACAGCAGTCTCAACAGTCTCGATGGCACGCTTGAGGTTGGTCTTCCAGATGTTACGACCATCAACAACGCCAGCGGAGAGGACAGTCTTTGGGCCTAATGCACCAATGACGGTCTCGAGCTGCTCTGGGTTGCGGACAAGATCAATGTGGATGGCATAGACATCTTTGGGGAGGGCATCAATATTGTGCACGATGTCACCGAAGTAAGTAGCGAAGACGATTTTTGGGATCTTATCGCCGAGAGCAGCAAGCTTCTCATAAGTTGGCTTGAAAGCAGCCTTGGTCTTGGCTGGCAGATCGTAGACGAGGGTTGGCTCATCAATCTGAACAGTCTCAGCACCGGCAGCCTTGAGCTTGGTCAGAAGCTCCTCGTAGACAGGCAGAAGCTTGTCGAGAAGATCAATGGGCTGAACAGTTTGACCACGATCCGCCTTTCCAAGGTGGAGGAATGAGACAGGACCAACGAGGACAGGGCGGGTGATAATACCGGCCTCCTTGGCCTCGAGGAACTCAGCAACAGCCTTTGGGCTGGCGATGAGCTTGAATTCTTGGTTGTCTTGTAGAGTCGGCTTGACGTAATGGTAGTTTGAATCGAACCATTTTACCATCTCCAAACTGGGAACATCAATACCATTCTTTTGGTGGCCACGGCCCATGGCAAAGTATTCATCGATGGAGTCGAGGCCATGGGTAGTATATCTTGGAGGAGCGGCCTGTGCAGATAGAGTTTAGTACTATGGTTACAGTTCAAGCTTGGGCGTTGCTTACACCAAAGTCCTGTATTTGGTGAAGAACTTGATCGTAGAGAGCGAAGTCATTGCTGGGAATAACATCGACACCGGCCTTCTTTTGAATGTTCCAGTGCTCAAGACGCAGCCTCTTGGCTTCAGCGAGGAGATCAGCCTGCGAGATCTTTCCACCCCAGTATGCCTCAGTGGCCTTCTTCAGGTCACGGTTGACACCCATTCGAGGGAAACCGAGAATCGATCTATCATTCATAATCCTGTTAGCTTTCTGCAGCTTCGGAAGATAATAGCAATCAGATTTACTCACGATTGAACCATGATTGCGGTGTTGATGAGTCGAGAACCGGAGCGGAAAATTATTGTTGACTCAGGATCAACAGTTATTGCGTGCTTGATTCTAGGGTCTTCCGGTATCGTTGCCTCTAGTATGATTCCTCTACAGACGTGAAGGATATTGAGTGTGTTTTGAAGGAGAGATCGCTCTGGATTTATTCAAAAGCGAAATCCGCGAGGCAAGGGAAGATTGTTGAGGAAGTGGAGCGGTGTGAAGAAAGGAAATTGAGAAATCTTCTTGGAGGGGTTGGTTTGCTGAGGGGCGCAAAAATAGCGTTAGACTGAGCTCTAGCGGGGTTAGCGTGTCACGTGTTACACCAGGGAAAGTTTGCTTGAGTCGCGTCATTTCTACTTCTTGGTGACGGTATTGTCTTCTATTATTTGCTTGCAGGAGAAAGATGCAAGAGACCGAGCTCCCTCGACTATATGACTATTATATTGTTTGTGAGTGAATGTTTCTCTCCCCGCTGTCCCGGAGAGGAAAGTTCCTCATCGTGTCTGCGCCAAGGATTCTGTGCTGTCTCATCCCACGTTTTCGGTACGTGGCCCGAGACGTGCGTGGGTGAGGATGGTGCTCAGATCTGCGCCAGTATATGATGTGTGCGTCCGGCATTTGCCACACTTTTTCAGTGTATTTATGAAATATCAAATGACAGTGAAAGCTCCATGCTATATCTATGTCACTCTATTAGCTCATGGCATGATCGACCACTTGGCTTGCTTGTTGCACAAGCAGAATGACCAAAGGCACAGGAACTTCGAATTCTAGATCGATACTAAATAGGCGACATTTACAATAAGGTTATTTTTCATTTCCACCGCCTCGGTGGCCTTCTCACGTGCTCACCTCTTCCTCGAGTCTAAACAACTATCTGCACCAGTAACGGGCGAGTTCTACTTTCTAACGTACAAGAGAACCTTTTCAGCATTCTGTCATTGTTTTCTCGGGGCAAATATACACAATGAGCTCTATCACCACCCAAATAGTCTCAGATCACTACTCAGCCTTGGCTCGAGAAGACGCTTCCAAGAACACCGCCCACATCAGGAAAGTCGCAGAGTCCTTCGGATACTCTGCTGAAGACTTGGCTTCCGTCCCAGAAGGCGCAAATCTTGGAGTCAGCTGTGGAAATCCTCTTGCTGTTGCTGGCTTGAAAGAGGTATGTGCAATCTTCAGAGCTTAGTGTGAATCACGTGATAACATATCGTGTCCAGGGTGAAACGGTAATTGATCTTGGTTCTGGAGCTGGATTCGATGTGTTTCAAGCAGCTCGGAAGGTTGGGCCTGACGGTCTCTCTATTGGTGTTGATATGAGTCAGGACATGCTTGATAGAGCAAGGAGAAATGCCGAGAAGGCTTCTATCACCAACGTCAAATTTGTCCTATCGCCCATCACGGAAATACCTCTCGATTCTGAAAGTGCAGATTGCATCATTAGCAATTGTGTAATCAATCTCCTAGCTCAGGACGAGAAATTGGTTTGCTTCAAAGAGGTCCAGCGTATATTAAGACCAGGTGGACGACTCGCTGTGAGCGACATTCTAGCTAAAAAGGTCTTTCCTGAGGAGCTGCAAAGAGATATGGGACTATATGTAGGATGCATCAGTGGAGCTAGTCTTGTGAGTGAGTACGAGCAGTGGCTGAGGGGAGCGGGTTTTGATGGTATGGTAAAGCAAATCTATTCTGTGACCACAGGCTAAACGTATTTCCAGAAATCATAATCGTGGACAAGAAGTCGGATCTCAATATTTATAAGGAAAGAGGTCAGGATGATGGCTCATCTTCGTGCTGTGAAATCTCCACAGCAGGGCCACAGGCACAGAATTCCTCATGCTGCGCTCCACCAGCATCTTGCTGTTCAAGCACATCCGAGAAAGCGAAATCAGAAAATGAAAAGGGTCTAGCGAAAAGAGTTGCAGATATTGATTTCAATGAGTGGGTCAGTGAGTCTTCCCTTTCCCAATATCTCAGGTCATACCCTCACAAAGATAGGTTCCTACAGCATCTATGCCGTCAAGCCTGGAAAGGCTTAGATACCTGGAATTTGTGGCGTAAACTCTCACCGGGCAGCTTCGAAGCACCGATTTATATCGAGAGGGGATCGTTAACCTTCATGTGCTTGGAAAGCTTCTTCGTTATCGATTCTCTTGTTAGATGAGTACTGTACAGGCGAAGGCCGGATTCCGATCATGAATCTAGGCCTATGGCGGAGCCAAAATTGGCGCCAGCCAGAGATGCAGAAATAAATGCGATTGGGTTGATGTCGATAGCTTGCTTCGCATCCAGCGGGGCTATACATTGTCGCTATCCAAAATTCATCAATCTCTCATTCTCCGCTTCCTTCGTGTCATCAACCACCAAAATAGTCCATACTCAGTGCCAAGCTATTGCTGTTATCTCCGCTTAGAGGAGAACTCTTATTCGAAGTCAAATTTCCGCTGATGAACACAACAAGAACAGCGCAATATGCCGCACATGCCCCAAAGACCTCCGACCTCCTTGCGTTAGAGACTATCCCAACACAACACCCAAACACGATAGTGTATGCTGCGATCAATCCAAGCTTCACATGATCGCTATTGACGTTGTAAAGGTGATAAATAGCTCCAAAAAGGAGACCTGCAGCTATCGAGACATTGATGCAGCCTACCAAGATCAGGAGACGCCGTTCCGAGATATATGATAGTGGAAGGTCAGTGGTTTGTTTCTAAGAAAATCCTGATTAGTTTATGTCTTAGAGGGATGTGGGTAGGTAGGTGGTTTGCAATAAATAAAATGGGAAAGTATCTCCTCAAGAAGTGTGTTAGACGATCCTCGTCGCCAGGCCCCTTCAGGGCAACTAAATCGTTCGCTTCATCGTAGATAGTCGCACTGTGACCCCCAAGTGTGGTGTATGAGGCGCCATGTAAACCAACGTTGTGGAACACATTTCGAAATGTTTCCAAAGTTCGAGGTTCTGGTGGCTTCAGTGAAAGTAAAATGCTCTCAAGAATCAAAGCTTCTCCTAGCAAGTCCAGGTCAGTATTTCGATCCCTATTAGAATCAAATAACACTCACTATACTCTTTCATTTTCTCTGTAATGAGGGTTACAACTTTCAATCTCTCCGCATCCTTTTCATTCCCGCTCTTGGCACTTTCACACAAAACCTCTCAGTTCCTTGCCCCAGCTTTCTCTGCCGTTGTCCCTTTTGAGTAGTCGTCGTCAACCTATCTTGCCATACTTCTAGTTCCGACAATTGGCTTTGAAGATGCAAGAGATTGCGAGCAGCCAGACGATCAAATCGTTTGAAGATTGCGGTGCTTTTGTCTTTGTCGCTGGCTATGAACGCCGCAAGTGACGGATAGCCTTGAACATAATGGATCTGTACGGAATCGTCTTTTGAGTGACTTGACATCTTTCACTGCGTAACATGATGGTTGAACTGAATGATAATTGCCTCATGGTCTCATCGCTCTTGAGCTGATGGTAGATTTGAAGAGAAGATATGTAAGGCAAGGCTCAATAAGCCCCTGAATCTTTGTGAAATAGCGCCGATTGGTGGTGTCCGTGCTGCCTAACCAGGGCGCACTTCCGGGCTGTGTGCCACAGCCACAATATCGCCAGCATTATGTCAACAAAGAACATCTTTATAACCAATGGATAGCACGAATAAATATTCCCATCAATCGTTCCCTGGGGCTCAATAAAATAGTCTTGTTCAAGTCGAAGAGTTTTCCTATCTGTTCGCTGCCTCTAGGCTCAACACGTCCATCCTCGCAACACACCGCCACAGCTCATCAACAGCGATTTCTTGATAGCAACATTAGTATCACTCTCTTGGAGAGGCCGAGGACAAGGTAATAATTTGCAAGCTGAGATCGTGAAATTCTGCCGACGGGTAACCTTAGCCAGTCGTGTTTTCCTCGCAAGGTTGCATAAATCTGGACATCAATAATGCCTCTAAATTTTCGCTGGCCAGATTTCAACGCATTTGTGTTCGACAAACGAGACACATCGAGAAAAGACGACGAGAACAGCGAGGTAGATTCATATACCAGTAATAAAGAGTTGTACCGCGAGAAGACATCAAGGCGCAGCCAAGACCGTCCCAGTTTTCAGCCGGCACTAGCAGATGTTTGGAATGAGCCCTTTAATATGAAGCATTGCTTGGCGTCAGGAGCCATTGGTCCTATGGCTGTCATGGCCGGAGTTATAGCAGGTGCGGTAGTTGGCTGGGGGCCTTCGGCTTGGGGCAATGAATACGATATTCTGGAATCAAAATACGGTCGCATGCCTCGGGAGAGAAGGCCTTTCCGGCTTCAGGAAGAGAGAACAAAGGTACTGGGGAGAAATTTCGACTCCCTCCTTGACCAAGACCAGGTTGATACGAACGGCAAAAGGCATGATATTTCAAATGAAGCTGTAAACCAGGATGACGAGACAGCTCATCCAGTTTCAAAAGGAGGAGCAGCTCAAAGAACAAAAGTTATCGATACGTGAGTATGTGGAAATTTCCACTTGGACTTTCTAACTTTCTTCAGGATTCGAATGAAGAAGAGGGTGACATTGCCATTCATTGTCCACGGAGAAGTTATATTTGCTACAGCAGATTCCGGAGCCGAAGACAACCTCATCGCCAGCCACTTGGTTGAAACCCTTGGCCTGGCGATAAACTCCGAGTCGATACACTGCAAAGCTTTTCGAGTGGGCAATGGAAACGTCGTCCAATCGCTTGGCTCTACGACTATTTCTTGTCAATTTGCCAATGATCCTTCAATCACCATCCCATGCACCTTCTATGTGTGGGATTGTCTGATAACTCCCATGATAATAGGCATGGAATTTCTTTATTTAACAGACACTTTCACAAAGAACAAATACCGACTTGAAACTATCCAAGTCCCATTTGACGATTCGTTTGAGGTGTTGGCGATCAACAATCCAAGGCGACGACTGCTCTGTCATCTTGACAGCTACTGGCGCATCATGCCTGCCGAACAAGCCTTCAAAGCCAATGCTGATACCGGATCTCAAGTCGACCTAATATCGCTAGCCTTATGCCAAGCACAAGAGTTCGAAATTCTTGCCGTCACTGCAGATGAATCTATAGTGAAGTTCGCCGACGGAAGCATTGGGGATATATTTGGCAAAGTCAGTCTCGTACTGAAGCTGGGCTCCATGCATTCCCCGAGCATCTATCGAACTTTCTATGTCCTCAAGGATTTGACGTGCGATATTCTTATTGGGGATGAAGTGCTATTTGAAAACGATGCCTTCCAAAGTTATCAGGCTTCGATGTCTGAGGAAGAAGTGAAGGGGCTATCAGAGGTGAATACCATTGTGTGGCTGAATACACCAGAAAGGTTCCTATCAGGGCGTTCAGGGAAGGCTGAGACAGAACTTACAGAATCTACTGCTGGTAGGATATGCCAGCAAATCTCACTAATTTTTACTGACTTATATGACAGGTGAGAATATTCCTAAGCCACCAGTCTCCAAACGCATTAGATCATTATTTAAAAGGAAGAAGGTTTCGATAGTAGTGGGACAAGTTCCGTCTCTTCAAGCAAGAATCGAAGAGCAAGATGCCCGAGAAAACCATAGACGGGAGCGGGTATCGCAGTACATTGCAAAACTCTCTGGTGAGGCAAAAAGCCTTGCATTCAGAGTGTTTAAGAGCAATCGTTTGCTGATTGATTTCTAAAGAGAATATGTTATAGGATAAAAGATACTATAGGAAAAGGGAATTATATATAATTTAGTTGCAAGTACTGCACCCGGGTGGGAAACGATAGGATTTTAATAACACTAGGATTTACTTTATTTTACTGTGCAAAAAGACTTAAAGATTAGCGAGAGAAGCGAGAAATTATACCTAGAATAAAGGATTAAAGGCAAGCCGTGGTGTGATATAGTAGAGCAGAGCTAGTCCCAAAGTAGATAGTTCTCCATCGGCAGCTCCCGAGATGAGTCAGCCGGCTTACGTGGGCTGCCAACTCACGGGCTGAGGCTGCACGTCAACTTGAGAAACACGAAGAGAAAGCGCTACTCATCGGTATCCTTAGGTCCTAGTCATTCAATCTTTCATGCGTAAGATTATCTCGCAAGAGTGCTCTGAAGACACCTCGGTAGCTGACCACGTGCAGCCAATCCCCGCATCGCTGTATCACTGTTGTCCGAAGGCCTTTCGCAACCGAGCCTCGCGGCCGCTGTGGCTCTGTGGGGAAAAAATTTGCCAAAACATGAGGACCCTGAAGATCAGCCTTTAGTGGAGCCCGCTCCTCAGACGATCTTAGAACCAGCTGCTTGGACTGTCCTTCAACACCTGACTATTTCCCAGGATCAGACTAGCGGGAGTGATTTCGCCATAGTTCGGTTGATCGCACTTGGGAATCCCGACACGGCCAACAATGATGACCCAACTCGACCATTGTTGAATATTGATCCAGAAAATACGGCAAAGGAAGAATCAGTTAAAATTGAGGCACCCTTCAACAATCTAGTAGGTACACCTAAATAGCAATAATTTGCTACATAAACCCCTCAAGAGCTGTCCTGAAATACTGATGCAAACTTCTGCAGACTGCTGCTACAAAGCGGTGGAATTACCAGGGATTACTGGATGAATTAGATGGAACAAGATCAGAGCTTGCATTCGACCATACCCCTGATTCTGCTAACTTCGACAACGAAGCGAGTGACCATTCCCAAAGCGACGTCGACGAAGAGGGTGACCAACTCGAGAGCGACCTTGAACTATTTAGACGATTCAAGTTACGAAGAAAACTTAGAGGAGAACATAGCATCACTGTGGATCAATCTTCGGCACGAGTTGGCTTTCCCGGTATACTTCCAATCAATCCTTTCCCATTAGAAGCAATCCCTCGTCCGGCTCGCTTAGGTTCCTCGTCTTGGTCAGAAAGCGGAGGGGCTTTCGGACATCTTGTACCCGGCATGGCGGACAAAATGAGCGATAACACTCTCACACCCCCAGGAGAAGACCTCCTAAAAGAGTTAATCAGAAAGATTGAAAAACTAGAAGTAGAGAACCGATTTTTAAGAACCCTTGGTCCTGAACCAGAAAAGGCTCTATCTCAGCCAGAAGCAAAAACTCCAAGGTGGCAGACTTTTTACCGATTGGATGACCTCGGCGTTTCCCTTTCAGAGCCGTCATGGGTAGTGGCTGAAGGACAACAAATGAGCTTGAAAGCTGAGCAGCCCTTGAAAGATCCTGCCAATTGGTTAGAGAAACGTCCCGATATTGCTTTCGTCATCTACCGAGACTATTCAACTGATACTATGAAGGAAAAAGCACCAAGTGAGAAGGCAGGAGCGGAGATCATGTCGCCCCCGGTACCAACCAAAGAAAGCATAAAACTGACTTCAGAGGGTATGCTAAAAGCATTGGAAAAGTTCATGGAACTTGAACCGAATTTTAACAAGCAGTTTCCGGGCTTTGACTACAAAAAAGAGATTCAGGCTCCTTACCTCTTCTGGTATTATGGCCGATCTATCTACGTTCGAGTCCTTAGCCAGCTCTCGCTGGATCACCAGGGTCTGATGAAGCTCCTGGCACAATGGATCGAAGCTAATTATGGGCAAGAATACAAGCATGCAGATGCTCGTATTTCGGAAGGATTTATCACGCAGAAATACATGACCTATCTTGTCAAACCTGGCGACATTCTTGTTTCTTTGATGAACGGACGCCCTGTTGGGCACATTGCAACTACTTGGGCGAAAACCCACAAGCCCAAGGAAGATGGGCCTAAGCAGTGGATCGTTTCGGGCTGGTTTTTCGACATTGAGAGTGATGGCTCATTCAAGCAGCGGAATCATGAAATTGAAATTGAAATGCCGAGTAAAGAGCCAGACGAGGAAGTTAGAATTAGGGATCTCGAGGCCTTTCCTCTGAAGTATGCAAGTGATGAGGTCCAAGCAATGCTCAAGAAGAGGGGTGAAACTTTTTGGAGTTGTCGATTCAAGAAGTTTGTGGCGTATCGCCTAATTTCTGACGAAGGACTCAACAACGTGCGTGACATACCCATATTTCACATCACTTATAACTGACGCACGAGATGAAGGAAATCGACAGATTCATGATCGACCACTCCACGTATCGCATACTCCACCCAGACAAAGGAATTCTGAGGAGAGATCGCGGAGGTGATAATGCCAGAGTACTATCCGAAAAGGATCCCCCAAAGGATGCCGAACTCTTCTTGTTTCCTCTCAAAATTATTGGCTACAGCCTCCGCCGCAAGAAATGGGGTACAAGTTACAGTCAAATATACATGAATCGAGCTAAGCTAACTCTCGACAATAGTTGATCTCGAAGTAGATTCCATACAGGATGTCATTTGGAACAAGAAAGCATTTGAAACTCTTGTTGTGGATCCAAAAACCAAAGAGCTCATTCAAGCGCTCATTACAAATCAAATCGTCGCTGAGAAATCCACTGATCAAATCAGCGGCAAAGGAAACGGCCTCATCATCCTACTACATGGAGGGCCTGGAACTGGCAAGACTTTCACCGCTGAAAGCGTCGCCGAACTTGCTGAAAGGCCTTTATATCGCGTTACATGCGGTGACATCGGAACAAGGCCCGAAGATGTAGAGAAATATCTCGAGTCCGTCCTTCACCTAGGCAGAATCTGGGGCTGCGTCGTTCTCCTCGACGAAGCAGACGTCTTCCTTGAAGAGAGAAGCCTCTCGGACCTCAAACGTAACGCACTCGTATCCGTCTTCCTCCGTGTCCTGGAATACTATGACGGCATATTAATCCTGACATCCAACCGCGTCGGCACCTTCGACGAAGCGTTTAAATCCCGTATTCAACTCGCGCTCTACTACGAAGACCTATCAACGCCGCAACGCCGCAAGATATGGAGGAATTTCTTCAATCGTTTAAGGGACTTGGGGGAGACTAATATAAACTATGATGATATTAACGATAATTTTGATGATTTGGCAAAGATAATTATGAATGGGAGGCAGATTAGGAATTCGATTACAACGGCGAGACAGCTGGCGCAGTATCAAGAGACGGATATGACTTATGCGCATCTGGCGCATGTCATTCAGGTAGCTAACAAGTTTGACAAGTATTTGAATAGTGTGAGGGATGGTATCACAGATGCGCAGGTTGCGCGTGCTGATGGGGTACGATAATTTGACATTCTGCTTGATGGGATTCTTTGGGGCCTTTTCTATACTCTTCATAGCATTTCTCAATTTTCATTTTAGGCTGAATATGAGTGTTTGTATGCCGCAGTTCCCTCGCATACTGTAAGGGTTTAGCTTGTTGATTTCTGTTGTTTCCATTATCATCGTGTGAGATTTTATCAACTACTAAGTCTCCGACAGGACGTACACAATGCGCACTTTATAAACCTACTCATTTGAAGGAAGAGGCATCGACTAATAAAATTGCTATGCCTTCTTTCCACATTCTCTCTTGTCTGCCTCTTAATTGCTATCAAAATTCGCCCGCTTCCCCGATCTCCTCCTAGACCATTTAAACCATAATCCTATGTTTCGTATGCTCTACAACCATGAAGACCTGCCTATCTTAGTTATCATCGCCACTTTCAGGAGTACGAGTCGTCAAGTTAAAAGTTAACTTCGAAGTCCAAGAACCTGATTTGCTCTTCCCCGCAAGACCAACAGGGTGCTTCCTTCTCCGTACCGCTTCACGTTTGTTGCGTGGTGGCACAGCTTTCAACGGCGACCGTACCGACAAAATCCATTTTTCTACTTCCTCTTGAGCAGCACCAGGAACACCAACGGAAAACCCATAAGTAATCATGGCCACCTTAACCAACGTTGCACTCCCCCGTCTCCTCAGCTCCTGGAAAAGTTTTATCAAAGCAAGAGGCCAGGAGAAGTCTTCCGATAGTTCAGCTAAGCTAGAACTCAGCATCTCGATATCGATGACTATATAGACTTCATTCAAGCCCGCAAGTACAGATCCAAGTAAGCTCAACCAATCATCTTCTGTCGTCGCACGTTGAAATCTTGCACAGCTAGAAGCCACAAATGCCTCCGTGGGATTAATCTCAGGAAGTCGTAGTGCTTGAGATGTCAACGACTTCAATAAATCGATAGACGAGGGCTTCTTCTCCATGTCATCACTGGAAGGTCCTACATTCAGAGCCCACAGTACCGAAACTCTCGAATTTCGGAATAGTTGAACGAGGTCTGTAGATAGATCTTTCATTTCGAATCGAGAGCGGAAAGTTCCTTGGACGATGATGAGGAACGATCTGGTTGCCGAGGACCAGGATTGGAGGTGTGAAATTAGCCAGGAGAAATCGGCTTTATGATTGGAAGATTTTATGAGACGGCGCTTTCGCATGAAGAGGGATTCTTGGAAGGATTTTACGGGGTCCAGGAGAGGGATTTTAGAGACGAAATTTATTATTTGGTTTAATTGAATATCTGAGACTCGGCGGTTGGTGTCGAGGAGGACATTGGAGTTGATAGATTGATAGGCTGATTGCACTTAGCACAGCTTTCGTGGTCATAGATGAGGGAAGTTTCTCACTTACATATAATTAGAGTTTTGATCTCTTGCACCTCACGCCGCAATGCCTGATTGTGTTCCAGTTCCATCTGAAGTTTCCTGTGCATATCTCGCTGTTCAGCTTGAGAACCTGTAACAGCGAGAGCGGTAATTGTCTCTGATCGTACACGGATCTCTTCGATCAAATCTTTATATCGAATATCCACGGGCCTCGAAAAGGAATGCCAAGCATGTTCTAGCTTGTTTTCCTTGTACCAGTTTTGTGCTCGGATCAGGAACTTGATGACATATGCATATAGTTCAGCTACGGCTTGCATCATTCTTTTCGTAGGATAGAGGATTATTGCCAGCTCGAGGCGGGGTAAGGAGTCTCCAATTTGACACAGGGCCTTTGTTAATGCGGATATGGTTGCCTCGTGGTTCATGAAGGTCTGTTTTTATTGTCAGTAAAATTTCACGCTTCTGTTTTGAATTTCAAAGCACCCTTTGAAGCATTGAGAAATATATGCCGCCATTACTTACCACAAAGACAAACTTCATAGCGCCCCAGGCCAGAGCCACATACTCCGGGTGGTGTTGAGCTAACACTTCTATAATATTCCCATAATACAGAAGGCGACTACCGAAAATTCCCAACCGCTCTCTAACCTTGGAGTCTTTGCGGGTAGTATCGTATGTCGTCTGAGCATTCTTCACGGTTTTCAGCATATCGTTCATTCCGAGACTATTTTTAGCTATGGCTTTTTTGTGATGGTCTTTTGTGAGTTCTTTGTCGAACACTTCAAGGGCTTGCTCGAATGCGGAACGGGCCGGATCGAGGGAGCTATAGTTGGCTATCTTAGTGAACTACGCACCTTCATGCGAGCACTTGGAAGGCTTACCAGTCTGTAGGATCAGGTTGATACCAGTGAGGAATAACATCCATAGTTCCAAGTGG
The DNA here is from genome assembly GCA_009613015.1 of Mollisiaceae sp. DMI_Dod_QoI. Lineage (NCBI taxonomy): Eukaryota > Fungi > Ascomycota > Leotiomycetes > Helotiales > Mollisiaceae > Mollisiaceae sp. DMI_Dod_QoI. The sequence goes on from VXCB01000007.1 coordinate 66,804, forward strand.
CTCCTCCATGTTTAATGATGATATGAATGAGATGGGCGTCTAGTTGTCGTGATCGATTAAGAGGGATAAGTGGAGACGACCTCTGTAATTAAACGCAGTTTCAGACACATCCAAGCAAGCTAAATAACAAAAGGCGGATGGACATAGGCCAACATAGGAGATTGAGAGATCAGGCTGAGGAGCTGAAGACGCTTTTTTTTGTTTTCCGAATCGACGAGGCTGCATTGCACAGCCACATGGCTGATGCCGCGCTTGGATTTGTGAGGCTAATGTCACGACTCACGTGTACCAGTGGACCATAGGCTCAACAAGCGAGGCTTGGCAGTAGACCCTAGGTCACGTGTGGGACCATTGTGTAACCAGGACCGAGGGGACCATGGGGACGGTCCCATGGGTCCGTAGGGTCCTCGGCGGTCCACTCGGCACAAGGGACTATATAGGCAGGGCATGCCGCCCAAGTAGATAGGAGCCTTGTGCTCAACTCAAGGTAGTAATAGAACCCTATTACTAGTGACTACTTGTTCAAAATACATTTGAATGACATATCGACCCTTATCTAGCGACTTATATATTGTACAAGAGGTAAGTCGTCAACCCAAAACTCGATTGGCTAGTTTAGTAAAACGATCCGTCACACTTTGAGCATCTCACAATACAGGTATCAGTCGACATGCTACCAAAAGCAGAAGGGAGTGCAGTCGGGAAACAGGTCAAGCCTAAGACACCCGAGCCAGCAACTCCAAAACCAATACCTAAGCTCACGCCGCAAAACACGAAGAACGAATCCGAAGATGAGAACGATAATGGCGATATAAAGATGAAGGACCTACTAAAGTTCAAAATCAAAACTATTAGGCTAGTCAAAGTCGCCACTCCACCTATCTTTAAAGGAAAGCCCTCAGAACTTAAAGTACATTTAGCCAAGGTCACTATTTACATTGAATATAATGTGGATATGTTCGAGGACGACTCGGATAAAGTCACATTCGCTATATTTTACTTAAAGGGACTAGCATTTGATTATATGGAAATCTTCTTTAGAGATTTTAGGGAAAATGCAAAAAGAAATTGGAAATCCTAGACTAAAGCGATGTTCGACGATTTCGAAGTTTACAAGAAATGTCTAATAGAAATATACGGCGATGTGAATGAGCGAAAGGAGGCAACCAAAATCATCCAAAGACTTCGTATGAAGAAGTCATACCTGGGATATCGGGCCACCTTCCAATAGTACGCACTCAAACTCGGATGGGACGATATAGCATTAATGGCTGCGTTTCGAAGGGGATTATCAAATGCAATCAAAGACGAGTTAATGAAACTAGAGAAACCCGAAACATTCGCAGATCTGATTCGAGTAACGGCAGCGGTTGCGTAAGGTATTCGCGAAAGAGAGCTAAAACGAAAAGCGAAATTATTAAAGTCGTAAAGTGATCTAATTATAATTGCACCATATTAAAAAGACCGTAAAACTAGTTAAAGTAGTCGGAAGCAAAGAAAGGGGAAGTCACAAAGCAAAGAGCAGACCAAGAAGAAAGAAGGAAGCTGCTATAATTGTGGAAAAGCGGGTCATTGGGCAAAGGAGTGCAGGGCACCCAAGAAACAAATTGCAGCGACGGCAAAGAAGGCTGGGAAGCCATTTAAAGAGAAGAAGGCTGGAGCAGCAGGACCCAGGGGATTATTGAAGGAACTACCCATCGAGAAAAATTACCAAAATTGGGAAAAGAAGAATTGGCAATTGGAAGAACCGATTGAGCCATTCGAAAAATAGATAAGGATCTCGATTACGAACGAGAGATATGCCAAGTATAAAAAAACCTTAATTGCGGGAATCCAAGGACTAAAAAGCAAGACTTGGATTACGCTTAATGAACAAAAAAAGACGTATTACTAATACCAATCATCAATGTGCAAAGAGGAATGTTGGGACTGCTATAACGATAAGTGCGAACAATATAAAATTCACAAAGAAACCGAAGCGTACTAGCTAAGCAAAAGCGGGATTGCGAAAAAAATGAAAAGAACCGATTTGCAATTCGCAAATTAAAAGGAGAATTTTTATTTTTCTATTACGGACAATTAGAAAATTATACTCGCGGGAGATGAATATCGCATATACTATTAGACGAGTTGTGAGATTAGCAGTTGTATATTCCATGTATTAAACAAAATTAAATTAGGCTGGTATGAGAATTTGTACGTATGGAAATTCTATAAAGGCGATATCGAGGCTATAATCAAAGACCTCGAAAAAAACGAAAGCGATATTTAGCTGGAACTATTTACTATTGGAAACCGCCAGGAATGGTATAGGACTTTTTGGGAGATATCGAAAAAGGGCGATGGACATGCCTCGATAATACTTACAAAAGATAAAAAGGTATAAGATGAATGCATTTTAAGCGTTTGGCACAATTGCAAAGCATACGCTTGTAAAGTATATTAGGATAACAAAACCAAACACGGCTATTGGCCAAAGAGGTGGGCCACGAAAGTGCAAATAGATACATGGGACAGGTCGTACGCTTTAGACCCCAGCAATATATGGCATAAACTAGAACCACTTATAAGAAAACTTATGAAAAAGCCAAGATATATAAGGCTTTATTGGACTAACTGCATTGCAGGATAATGCGTTATTTACGAAAAATAGAAAATGAAGTGCGAGAATAATTTATTTTGGAGGATTGCTATAGTACGATAGCAAGCGGGAGATGCCGTGAAAGCATAGCAGTTAAAAAACAATGCTCTTCAGCTATAGGGCTGGTAGGAGAGCATGGCAAAAAAAAGCTCTAATGATACGTTTACGTTGCGGCAATAGCATATGATGACCGGCGCCCATTTGCAAACATCGCTCTACGCGTTGGAGGCAAAAAAGCTATTAGGCTTTTGGATTTAAAAGCAAAAAGCAATTTGATTAATATCGATTAAGTGAAGTGGAACGATTTAAAATATATTCGAAAAACGAATTTTTACTAAATATTTATTATCGAAGAAAAAAAAGTATAAAGTAATAAAAGCATATTATTTGAAATCGAACTTTTGAAAATTCAAAGTTTAAAACGAAATATAAAAGTAATATTCGATATTGTATTCGTTTATAAAAATATTATTTTTGGAACGCTTTAATTATAACGATTTAATTCGCAAATAAATTAGCGAAAGTAAAAAATTTTATAAAATAAAAATAAATTTTATAAAAAATTTAAAAAGTATTTAAAACCGAATCGCAAAAATCGAGTTATAATTATTTAAATAAAGTAAATAAAAAAAGGGCAAAATAAGCTACTATTTTTATAATACGTATTATTCGCGAATATATTCCAAAAGCTACTCGATAATTTAGTATTATTAAAATATTAATTATAGAATTACGAGATATTTTTGGAAAAAAGTAAAAAACTAATTTATTTACTAATTTATTTATTATTAAAAAATAAAAAACAAATACTTTAAAAGTATATTAAAACGAAGCTTCGCAAAAGTTATATACGATCTTCGAAATTATTAGTAAAATACTCGATACTTTTCATTTCTAAAAAAAATGGAAAATTATAATTATATATAAATTATTAATAATTGAATAATATTACTATTAAAAATCGTTATATATTATTTTTTATTTCGAATTTAAAAAACAAATTATATAGAGTTTAATAATTTACTAAAATTAATTTAAAAAACGCTTACTTTTTAATAAGAATTAAAAAAAGTAATAAATGGAAAATAGTATTTAAAATTAAATACGAATATTTCGAATATTATATTATACTATTCGATTTAACTAATACGTTTGCTATTTTTCAAACGTTAATTAATAATATATTATAAGAGCAATTTAATAACTTTATAATAATATATTTAAATAATATTTTAATATACTTAAAGAATAAAATATAATATATTAAAAATGTAAAATAGGTTTTGAAGAAGTTACGATTAGCTAATTTAAAAATAGCGATCGAGAAAATATATTTTTATTAAAAATAAATAAAATTCCTAAAATTTATAATCGATTAATATAAGGTATTAATAAAACTATTTAAATATAAAGTAATTAGAAACTAGTCTATTTCTATAAAAATTAAAGAAATATAAGAATTTTTAAAGTTTTGCAATTTCTATTAAAATTTAGTTTAAAACTATTTAAAAATCGCTATATTATTTATCGATTTAATGAAAAAAAATATAAAATAAGATTTTGGAAAAAAATAAAAATTAATATTTGAAAAATTTAAATCGAAATTTCAAAAAAATAAAGTTATAATAATGCACGATTTAAAATAGCTAAAGATTATAGAAACAAATGCATTAAACGTAGTTATAAAAGTAATTTATAATTAATCGAATGAAAATGGAAAGCTATAATTAATTGCTTTTTTTTTGAAGAAGTTTTTATTAGCTAAATTAAACTACGAGATTTATAATAAAAAGTTATTAGCTATTATTAAAGCTATAAAGAAATAGCGATATTACCTCGAAAACGCTAAATACTAAATAATTATATATTTAAATTATTAAAATCTAATATATTTTATAATAATTAAATAATTAACAAAAAAACAAATTTACTAATTAAAACTTTTATCCAAATACGACTTTATAATTAAATACTGCAAAAGGTTAAAAAATAAATAAGCTAATATACTTAATCGATAAGCAAATTATAAAGAAAAAATAATTCTTTATGAAAAAACTATTCTACGAGATTTTTAATATAAGCTAATACTAAGGAGAAAAACAATTACATTAATATTACAAATTAAGAATAATAAAATAAAAAATAATATTTGAAAAGCTTATGAAAAAAATAGTATAGTAATATAAATTATAGGGAATTTTGAAACTTATTGCATTTTCCAAATTTAATAAGAATTACTATTATTTAAAGAATTAGTATATTTGCTAGAAATATTAAAAAGAAAATTCGTTTATCGAATTCACGTAGTTTTAATATATAGATATTAAAAAGTATCGAAAATAACGAAATGAATTAGTAAAAATTACTACTTTCCAAACTTAAAAAAAATAATAAAAATAATTATTCGAGAATATTATATATATAAAATATCGAAATTAAAATAATATAAACTTTATAAATTATTATAATTAAACGAAGTACTTACGATAAATTAGTAAGCTATAATAATGGATTTTATTATTAAGCTACCGAGTTTATAAAATCCATTAATAAAAGTTATATATAATACGATACTAATTATTATAAATAAACTAACGAAGTTTGTATATTTCGTATTATACTTCGAAGCTTTAATAGTAAAGTAATTAGCAAATACGATATTGCGTATTATTATTATAAATTATAATATTTTAAAAAAATTTATTATAAATAAAAATAAGCTTTTTATATTAACTTTTTGGAAATTATTAATTGCATTATTAAGAATATACTATAAACTTTCGATATTATTCTATTTATAAATAAACGAACAAATAAAACGAATTAATTAAATTTTAAAATAATACTTATATTACTATATAAACTATTAGTAAACTAATTAAATAGCACTACTATCGATAGTATAATTTGTATATAATAACGTAATTACAAAAACGATTAAAATTTTATTATTTGAAGCTAACTACGATTTTTGCTTTATTATATATAAAAAACTAAGATTAATAAAACGAAATGCGTATTATGCAAAAGTAAATGCGAACTAAATTAAAAAACTACATAAGCAATTATTACTCGATATTTAATTCTACGCCGAAAAATTCGTTTATTATTATAATTAGTATAAACTCGAAAAACTTCGTTTTAAAAAAGGGAATAAAGTTTATTTTTCGCGTCGAAATATTAAAATAATTAAACTTTTAAATAAATTGGATTATAAGAAAATCGGATTATTTAAAATCGAAAAAAAGATTAAAAAAGTTAATTATCGATTAAAGTTATTAAATAAAATGCGGATTAATTTAGTATTCCATATATCGCTATTGGAACTAGCATTGCTAAATGCACTAACTATTGCGCTAGGCTTATCGGAAGAAAACGAGACGGTCGAGTACGAAGTACTGGATATTATAAAGCAGGCTGTAGGAGAAGACGATTAGCTATTGTACAAGGTACGGTGGAAGGGACACTTGGAAGAAGACGATATATGGGAATCGGAAGAACATTTACAAGGGTCGAGGAATTTGCTGGCCAAGTTTCGCCGAAGTTAGGGACGAACGCGTCGTCTAAGGCAGATAAGTCGATCTCGCGGAAACCCACGGTCGAGGGAGTGACCGTGGTAGCGCGTTCACGCTCCTCTGCCTCTTTCCTCTTTTTCTTCTTTGCAACATCCAACTCATCCAAAAACCGAAGACCACAGCGAGCCCTCTCGGCTTTGCGTTTCCTAAGCAACTTTCGCTGCTTGCGAAGACGGGCCAATTTCGCTATGGCCTCCTTTTCTTGATCAGCCAACTTTTCATCTTATCGCTCCTAGGACTCCCAATCGCTCTCGCACGGGACGTTTTTCTCCCAAGCATTCGACAAACCATTGCATGATCGTTTCCGACGAACACACTCGGCACATCGAGAAGATTTTTCATTATCCATCACGCACTTCCGACCCTCAGTTTCGCACAAGGAACAAGAAGTCATTTCTATTCCGTTTTCTTCGATTGATCGGGCAAAGCGTATAGCTTTTTTGGACTTGCGGGCGTTGCTTGTCATGATGGAAAGGAAAGAAAGAGCGTACAAATCGATCACCTTTCATGCACCCTAGTTAAGCGTAGGGACTACGCTAGGGAGGAAGGGGGATAGTGTCACGACTCACGTGTACTAGTGGACCATAGGCTCAACAAGCGAGGCTTGGCAGTAGACCCTAGGTCACGTGAGGGACCATTGTGTAACCAGGACCGAGGGGACCATGGGGACGGTCCCATGGGTCCGTAGGGTCCTCGGCGGTCCACTCGGCACAAGGGACTATATAGGCAGGGCATGCCGCCCAAGTAGATAGGAGCCTTATGCTCAACTCAAAGTAGTAATAAAACCCTATTACTGATGACTACTTGTTTAGAATACATTTGAGTGACATATCGACCCTTATCTAGCGACTTATATCTTGTACAAGAGGTAAGTCGTCAACCCAGAACCCGATTGGCTAGTTCAGTAGAACGATCCGTCACAGCTAATTGGAATGGGCAGACATTGCAAAAAAGGGAAAATCGAAACCGAAAGCCTTATAATTAAAAATGCATTTTTATTTAAATTCCGTATAATAAACTTTTTATTACTATAATAATTTTTAATTAATTTTATTTATTATAAAAATTAATAAATTAAATTTAAAATTCAAATTATAATTTATAAAATAAAAATAAAAAAGTTTTAAAATAATAGAATATAATAAAAATTATAATAAAAAGTGAAAATAGAAAATTATTATATAATATTATAAAGTCGATAATTTTAATAAATAAAAAATCGAGATTAAAAAAGTTATAAAATACGTAATACGGCCTTACTAATAATATAACTTCCTTCTTTCAAGTTAGCTTATTCAAACTTAGCTTCCTCAAAAATTCGTAGTAATTAAATACTCTTATTAAAGAAAATATATGGCAACTATTATTCCTTGCAGTGATATTATCTAGTTTATAGTCTACTCTTAGCGTACCGGCCAATTACAAGCTCCCTCAACAAACCTCTAACACGAAAACTGCTAATCCATAACCTTCTAATCTATCCGCCTGGTCATCACTCGTCCTTAACCTTAACTAGCTTAGTGACGCTTGTGCCATCGCTCAAGATCTCAACCTCTTCCTCGATTCTATATCTATACCAATTCGGAAGCGCCACGAACGCCACGTACCAATACAATACTGCAAATAGAAGGCTATACACATCAGCCTAAGTCTCATCATTTAATTATATCTGGGGAAACTTACATTCCAATCCCAACAATAGCATAAGTCGCATAGAAGAACCCCACATCAGCACTCCCATCTTTCGGCGGGAAGAACGGCGCGGCAATTAGTGCGAAACAGAGCAAGATCCGCAACCAGACAGCGGGAATCCATGCTTTGAAAGGTCGTTCCAAATCGCTTCTTTTGGTTCGTAACCAGACGAGACCGAGTGCTGTAGCGAGTGCCATGAATTGTCCCGGATAGCCTTCGACGTCGAGAATGAAGTTGTAGACATCTCCTCGGGGCGGGATGGCTATTACTAGGAAGGATGGGATGTAATGGACGATGAGCCCACCCATTGGTGCGCCAAATGGTTTCGATGAAGAGAAGAAGTTCGTATATGATCCGAAGGGGAGGAAGCCTTGACGGGCTATTTCTTGATTGAGACGTGCCTATGGAATATTAGTCTTGGAAAATATCTAAAGGGAACCACAAGCGCTTACTAGAGTGAAGGTAACAACCATAACATTCCCCGCGGCCGAAATAGCAATTGCGAGGGGAAGCACCGTCCTTCCGAATTGCTCTCCAAACACACGCTCGAAGAAGAGTGCAGCAATCAGCTCGCCGCTCTCCTTCACCTCTTCTAGGGGTACGACAACGAAATACGCAAAATTAACAAGCAGGTACAGCAAACAAGCAGTGAACAAAGCAGCAGGTGCGACCGTCTTCAACGTCCGAACAGGATTCTTGACTTCATTGAGAACGTTGTTCAAGTTCTGAAGTCCAGCATACGAGTAAGACACCTTGAAGATGGCTGTCGACAGGGTTCCCCAACCCCAATTTGAGTCTTTCCAAAGGCCGTCCCAGGAAAGTTGCCCTGCAGGTCTTGATCCTCCAGGTGGCTTGACGTCGAATAGGACAACGTAGACTCCGGTCAGTGCCATGAATAGAATAAGGCCGACTTTAATCCATCCCAAGAAATTCTGTATTCTGATTCCGGTTTTCAAGAAACACCCATGCACAATAGTAATCGCCGTCAACAAACCCAATGCTAGTGCCTTTTGCGCAACTTCGGTGACTTCATATCCAAATGCAAATAAAACATATTCTCCAAATACAATACAATTACTGGCAGTGAATCCCAATAACACAGCTGTAACCGCCACCACCGTCGAGGCGAGAAATCTAGGATGTTGGTACGTGAATTCGAGGTACACTTTATCTCCACCAGATCTTGGAAGCATGCATCCATATTCGAGCGAGATAATCATGCCGCACCAAGATATTAAGGCTCCGAATATCCACAATAGAAGAGCAAGACCGATACTTCCTGTCGTCTTGACGATGGAGCCTGGAGTTGCGAATATTCCGGACCCAATGACGCGGGAGATCACGAGGATGTAAGCGCTGGTCCACGAGAGATTTCGCCCAAGAACGGCTGTCTCGGGAATAACGGCGTCTTCTACATGGCGACTTGGTTTGATACTCTGTACTTCAGCATCGCCGTTGTAGAATGAGGATGATGAGTCGGATGACAAGAGTGGCTCTGTGGCGGAATCGGCAAGCTTTGTGGAGCTCATCGTGAAGTTGTTTTAGACTTCAGCCCATATGATTTGGATTCAAAATATAACCACTACAGGTACAGTATTAGCAGGAGACGGCGTTTATTTATAACTTCGACCACTTTACGAGGCCGTATGAATACAACTCACGCAGTGCAAAACAAATATACATGGACGAAAATGCGAAAACTAACAGAACATCGATCGCATCTCATGTGAAAGAACAGTGCCAAGCTCCTCTCAACTAATTATTGTTCGGGGAGTCATTTCGATAGTTGCAATCAACAGAAGGATTAATAATCGAGGAAAGGGTGCCTAACCTTGATACCACGACGTGTCTCAGAACCACATCAAACCTCGGTATTCCATCAATACCAACGAATCAGATCATTTCTAAATATCTTGATAAGCTGGGGTACGCAATGATACCATTTTGGTCGAAGTTTGATCATATTACAGGCCAGTTCAGGGGGTCACGGGATATTTTTATTGGCAAAGTATCGCGTGAATGATCTGACGAATTGCGTGCTTGCCAGCAACTTCCCCTGCCACTCAACAGCTCCATACCCCGCACCGATGCCACGAAACCAAATCTCGAGGTAAAGTAGTGTTTCGATGCTTTGAAATCCATGATTACAATTATAACGGCTTTCAATGGATTTCTGGGCTCCCGTTGCCGTTCGAGAATAATATATGAACAGCGTAAGTCAGAGTGAGTGACACACAATTCTTGATACAGGAAAACCAAAATGGCATCCGCAGCTACACAACAAGCTTTCGTTCCCGAGCCGTTTGGAGCTCAAGGTGACCATTATAACTATCTTGCTACGCAGTTGGGTTCTTCTTATCAAGACGTCGAGATTAAACCTCGCGATGTCACCACCACATTGAATTATTTCAAGGACAATGAAGACGGCTCCCCACCTGCACCAAGCTACGTCGGTAAGCCAGAGACTTATGCCAGACCAACCGTGCCACAAAGGACTGTAGTCCACGATATCCGAGGCACTGAGAAACAATACACTTTGGATACCAAAGGCTTTGAAATCGTCAAGCATGAGAGTAAAGAGAAAGACTTTCTCGATGAAGAGCAGATTAAGCGCATCTATTACCCTGAAACAGAAGAATTGTTGAAGAAGGCGTAAGTATGCATACAGAACACCCTGGCAGGGACATATACTAATAAATATAGCACCGGCGCTTCCAAAGTCTTCATTTTCGATCACACGATCCGCCGCGAACCCATCAACTCTAGCATCGCGCCAAATGACCCAAACAAACCCATTACCTTGCGCGGCCCGGTCCAACGAGTTCATATCGATCAATCTTACGCCGCGAGTCCCAAGCGCGTTGAGCACCACCTCCCAGCCGAAGCACCCACTCTCCTCCGTGGCCGCTATCAAATCATCAATGTATGGCGACCTATCAAGACCATTCTCAAAGACCCCCTCGGCGTCGCTGAAGCCGGCTCCGTCCAAGAGGAGGATCTCGTTCCTGTCAAGCTCATCTATCCTGATCGTGAGGGCGAAACCCTCTCGGTAAGACCGAGTCTGGAGCATAAGTGGCATTATTTGTATAAGCAAACGCCTACGGAGGTGTTGCTTATCAAGTGTTTTGATTCGAAGACGGATGGGAGAGCGAGAAGGGTTCCGCATAGTGCTTTTGTGGATGAAGGGAATGAGGATAAGCCGATGAGAGAGAGTATTGAGGTTAGGGCTTTGGTGTTCCATCCTGATGATGTGGACTGAGCGTACACTTGAATGTAAGAAATTCGAGAAATAATATGCATTGATATTGCATGAACCCTCGTTGAGTTAGTTGTGAGGACTTGGATGCCCAAACATATGCCCAAACATATGCCCACCCTTCCCCTATTCCCGGGATCTGGAATCTACAATCCGTTCCCGCATTCAGGACTCAACTCTCATTTGCTTTCAGCTTTCTCTTATCCATTATCTGCACTAGTGAACTTGGAGTCCTTCCTAAACCTCATTTCCATCCCATCCCAGTTTCTTCTAATCAAATCTCGCCCCAATAAAATCAGAAAAGCTATTTCGCTCGGACTGCTTGATCAGATTATAAGCACATCATGCAGATGTTTAAACACGTCCAAATAAAAAATGTGCGATGACAAGGTAGATTCAAAAACACTGCTGCCAGTCTCCATATTCCCTGCTCCATGATTATATTTGCCTAAAACTTCTAAAGGGTAAGTACCTTCTAAGCGAGACAAATAGGGGCTGGACCCGACTCCTGAGCTGTGATCACGATCACGTGAACTCTAATGCTACCCCTCTGAGTGCGTCATGATCTCGAAGGCGCTACCACATCATTGCACTCACCCAATCAATGTTTGCTGTCGTGATTACCCATACTTGGCTTGCCTCAGCAGCTATAAATTTCAGCGACTTCAACGCATGTACCTCAAGCAATTCATCCCAGATAAATGAGGCACCGGTTCTGGCTTAACACTGAACCAGATCAACAATTGGAAAGTGTCTCTGTTCATTAGAAACATTTCTCGAACAATATGCCCAGTAGACAAATCTGGGAAAATTGCGACTGTCAGGACCTCGAATCCACCGCAAATGACAAGATAGATAAGAAGTACGAACCATGGCCGCAGATTGTAAAGCTATTGTGTTGTGATTACATCGAAGTGAAAGACATCAAAACATGCAGAGCATTGGGGAGGGAGAAGCAAGCGAAAAAGGAACTGCAGAAAGATCTAGAGGGGGGGGGGCAGCCAGAGTCTAACAAATGATCTGACAAGGCATCCGGGCGATGAGCTACCGTAATTGATCTCTGGGGGCAATTACGCACCAGGGAGGAGGATTTGGGAAAGAACATTTCTATTGCAAGCATTTTTAGCAGCGTCAGTACCTTCACTGAGACTATCAGTCAGCCACTCCATGAAAGTAATGTGTAATGAGTGTACTTAGGTAATCCTACTCTAGCAAAGAAGGAATGTCACAATTGCTGGCTTCTTGCTATTAAAACCCTCTGAGATCTTCTAGTGCTATTTTACTTAGACTTCAAAAGATCGATTCATGGAATGGGAATGCGAATTTTGGGCTTCCTCATTTCCAGCCTTATTTCTAACCTCAAGCATGATACCCAGGGTCGGCTCAGCCTCACTAAAATGGGTGCTTGAAATGTTGAAATTTCCGTGCGTAAGACCGACTAGTCAATATGGGCCTTGCCGTCACGCCACACTAGGACATGAACTTGGGATAGGCTGGGCGACCTTGAGACAATTGGCACTTGTCAGATCTATGCTGAAAAGATGCATATGACTGCTTGGATCTGTATCGCAGCTGATTGGCTCTACTCGCTGATTCGATGCGTTACACAGCATATTGGCCAACATTAGATCATGTGTCCTCCGAGTCCTCTCGAGCTTGACAACACAGAGCTGGTCTGAGCCTTGCGACAACAACCACTGCAAAATGCCTTCTCTTAACATGGCAACAATTTTCATCTGAGTGGAGACAATTATCTCAGTTGTGACGATGATGAGAATTTTCGAACGAAGATTTGTGTAACTGGATGAACGAGGCTGCGGGCTCTTCGAGACGCTCCACATACCCACGAACGATCCTTACATGTTCAAGAACGCGATAGCAGAGTCCTATCCAGGTACGAATTTATTCTTAATAGACTTTCGGAGCTGACCTTGTACGTCGTAGATCGCACAATCTCCGGCCATACAACAAATTATCTTTCGGAGCCTGCTGTTGCGAGATCTATTGAGCAATGTGCGAGGATTCTTGCCCAAGGTTAGGAACAACTATACCCCTTTTAAAGGACAATGAAAATCAAATTTCAATTATAAGGCTGTTGGTACAAACGCTGATTTTCAGATGGTATTATCGTTTTGGCACCCGTAAATATAGCAGCTTCATCCCAAAATCAGACATTCTGCACATCAATATTTTCAGAGACTATTCACCAGCAACATTATCTCGCATATGCAAAAAGACTAGAAAGCAATTTGCCACCTCAGGTCATGTTGAGCGATCCCGTAGTGTTATGCGACGCTCTGGATAACTACTGGGCGTTCCATTGGGAATGGATATCATCAGTAGAGGTGAGCTCAATACACCGATGTTTATGCAGACACATTAATCAGAACTTCCTAGATATTCAAAGTGATTATGGAAGAGAAGATACGACAAGGTCTCGAGGAGAGGTACCAGGAGCAAGGTTCGGCGAAGATCAGAAATGGAGAGTTCTTACTTCAAGATCCACACGTGAAGCGGAATTTCACCTTAAAAATGCCATGGCGGTCGATTATGAGGCCGGGAAATAAACGATTCATGAGCATTATTTTCAAGCAAGACAGGAGCGCAAAGCAATCCTGTCCGCATTGTGACACCGACAACGAGGTTATAGAAGGACAGCCTACACTTTGGTGAGTTCATTACTGGCTTGCTATGATACACGAATTTAAACGAAAAATAGCAGTACTTGTGGAGCTACATACGAACGCATCACTGAGCTCAAGGATATTCACCTCGAAGCTAAAAATCATAACGATACAGAATCAAGAAAGGAAATAGTAGGGAAAAAGGACAAACTGAAAACAAGTCCGGAGCTTGACCTTCACCAAGCGTTTAGACGCCTGACATTTATTCCGACACAGCAAATTAATACGCGGAATCAAGACGGCAATACGGACGACGTCAGGAAGTTGAAGTTTGATGTGGAGGGCAATTTCGAGCAAAATATCTATGCGATTGGCTCATTGTTTGACGATCCTGGCCACGAGGAACTGGATAACTTTGAAGAAGAATCCATCCATCAACCGGATAACTCTGAATAACTTTAAAGAAACTAGCTGTTATCGCTCGGGGGGCGGAGACGAAATAGCCTGCCTTGTAAGCGCTGGCAGTGAATCGTCGCCTCTTAGATCTTCTCTCAAAATAAACTCGGATCCTGTTCCAATAATTTCTCTCCAAGTACAAATAGTAGGACTTGACGTCGCCACTTCCCGCACACTACGGAGATACAGCAGCTTTGGCGCTCTTCAACATGTAGGCACTGATTTGTCGACGACATAATCCAGCCGATTTTACTTCTAAACTTACTACGACTCAGAGGCTGGGCCAAATCTGCAGGGACTGTTCGTATCATTGACCGAGTTTATTCTCCTCGCGAAACGCAAAAATCCAGCGAAGTGGAGTCCAACGATCAATCAACACTCGCCATACTTCATACAACAAGCAATATAACATTAGCATTGCCCTAAACGAAAAGTGCAAATATCACAACGAACTTAGCGTCCGCCATACATCAAATAAGTCGCAGGCACCTTTCTCTTTCCTGATGAGAGAAATCCAACTCCACCAAAGCACCACTCGGCACACAAAGATCATACTCAACGGAATAGCACACTCGACGAGCTTGTGGAAGATAGCAGGTCTGATCTTGGACCGGCGAATAGAGACGATAGATAGCAGTGCATTTGTCTAAGTGTCTAGAAGATCTCGCTCCACGACCGGAAAATCGAGACAGGTCTTCCTCCATGAAACTTTTATACAGAAACAGACAGAAAACCGACATGAATTAGAACCAATGCTACGCCATTTAACACCACGCCATGTGCCAAAAACAGAACGCTTGCTTCGAGTCAAATGCAAATAACGGCAATACCGGAATGAAGCTCAATTATACACACAGAAACACAATCTAGGAACATCCTATCTTTCAATGCGACGATTATCGGGTAACTCCGCAACGAAATCCATGGGTGAAGTTGCGCTCGCGAGTTCAGATGGCGTATCCAGTGGACTCCCTGGCATTTCTTTGCGCATGTCGCTTCCCTGCATTTCCTTGAAAGCCTTCAAGTTGGGGGTGGCATCGACCTCGGATATTCCTGGTTGTCTCAACAGCTGCCGTCGACGTCGTTGGTATACGAAAAAGGCGCCTAACAGTACGACCGCAATAGCTCCAACGGCGACCCCAATCCCAATCCCAGCCTTAGCGCCAGTCGAGAGCCCAGTTGATGTAGATGATGGCGATGGAGATAGGGATGGGGATGAAGTCGCTGTCTGTGATGTCGTAGTTTGGTTGCTTTGTGTATTCGTAGCCACGGCTGCTAGGAGATCGGATGCCTGGTACCATATTGGGATTCCATCCGCCTGTATCAGCAACGGTGAACTAGGAATCGCCGTAATGGTGGTCGTAAGAGGATTCGTCGTGGATGACCAGCTGCCTAATACATCTATCGTCGGGCTGAAATATGTCATCGTCGTAGTGCCTACAACTGTTGACCTGCATAAATGGTCGAATGTGAATGATGCAAATCCACTGCGCAACGAATGGTTAGACCTTGCTGTGACCAGTTCTGGGAATACTTACGATGGACAACAGAGAAAGGCACTCGTGTCAGACCCAATACTCAATGCTGTGCTAACATAACCTCGAAAAACACTTTGGATGGTGGCAGCGGTGTACCATCCTGACGGACACGACACAGCCGGACTATCTTGAAAGGTTCAGTCTAGATCATCCTATGGATATCAGGAAAACTGACAATAATAGATGTTCCATGCTTCAATTGGATTCGCGATGGTAGTCGTGCTGCTTGGATAGCAAGCGTTATCCAGCCAACTTGAGGACTCATGGCCGCAATAAAAAGAGCCACTGGCGTCAAGGGTAGGTGTCGATAGGCATGATGCTGGTAATGTGGGGGTCGTGAACGGGCCACGATTGTATCTGGCAACGTCCGTAGGAGCTGTGAACGTAGTGGTCGTCATTTTTAATGTCGTGAGGGTAGTTTTTCGTTAGCAACATCGACGAAGAGCTTGAGGGTTTAGTGTCATACAAATCAGACGACTGAAATGGGGAACGATTTAGAAGAGTCTTTGCCTCGCCGCATTCGCATCCGGATCCTGTCGTAACAATACGGAGTTCAGATGTGACAGGATCGTCAAGGGTAAATGTGGGGGCATCCTCTATCCATTGGAGCAGGCTGATTGTGACCAAGGCTACCTGCATATGGTTGGTTACTAGTGACGACTGCGCCGCAGGTACCACTAGGTGCCGAAATTGTGGCAGAGTCGGCGTTTAAAGAAAGAATTCTGATTGGATTAGACAAGCGAATCTGAATCCATGCATGAGACAAGCTCGAGGCTCTGAAACTTGACGCTCGGGGACCCGCTGAAGAATGAATGTCCCAGAATTGGTCTGAGAAGTTCAGCGCGATGAAATCAGATAGAAGGTCGCGACACTGGCCAGGCGAAGTCCTTGGAGAAGTCCCCATAATCTAATGAAACGTCCGATCCTCTGCGCACAAATTTCTGTGCCACCTTCAATAGCCTCGCTAGATAGTTGATTCTCTAGCCGCCGGAGCGGAGTCCGTCACGGCATGTGGAGGTAGTATGTAACCTTAAACCCTTTGCAAGTGCTAGATATATTGACGCGGCAAACGAAACACTGAGGCTAGCTGATGCTTGATTGTGAATCATCAGTATAGCTGTGAGAAGAAAGATCTCGCATCTCTGGCCTCGTCGATGCCCCAGCCTGTCGACACAGGATCAAGAGGTAGTAACGGAGGGTTGATTTCTATTCGTTTCGTAGGTTCTTTTGAGCAAGTCCTGTAGGAAGCCCTGGAGCTCTGCTCACTCGTTGATATCATCGGCACTATCTGGCATCTTTGAATTTTCCTACGCTTGCAAGTGTCCCATCAACTTATGCACCGCAGCAATAACGTGTTTCATGTAACTCTGCGGGCATTTGTCTCCTTCTGAAAATGCGTATGGATTAGATGCATGTTGTGTCCTTTTGTCTTCGGCTGCTCCCATCTGAACAGCTTCTCCTGCTGCCCTCCGTTTGTCTTCTTGGCAATGCTTGCGATAGTAGGAAACTAACATTGCGAGAGTTCCGATCGCACTTATTACTACTGCACAATTCGACGATACCACAATGATCTATCACAAGACTCCTCTTCTGGAGAAAGGGAATCATTTGATTCCGGAAGCCGTCGAGTGTGACGAATTAAATGGGTATGGAGATGTTGTGCTGGGGGTATTCTGAACCTAAACTCTTTGACCTGAAGAGTTATTTCATTGGTAGTTGACGATGGGGTATGCTTCTCGGAGGAAGTTCATCCAGGTACGCACCGGATGTCATTCGTAGCTCGGGCGAGAGGCAAGCAGCGACAAGTCGTAAAGCTGACCCGAACACCCAGCATGCGTCTGCAAGCAAACATACCCGGGGACAGCGGAGCCGACCAGCATGAGGACACCAGTGGAAAGCGTAGAGATGTGACAGTGGCATCCGAAGAAATATCCTACGAGGTTGACTATTAGCCCTCTCGACTGATCGAAGTAGAATCTGAAGGAGGACGTCGTCCTTCCAGTAGAGGCTGCCACCATATCCTCCTGTATTCAAACTTCCCAGCACATCATTGAATCTGAACTTTGCTCCTACTACATAACAGTACGACAGACTCAGATTATCCTGTAGCTCGTAGAGCAACCCCAGGTAACTCGTCTATGACTGAGTGGGAAGTTCTTCGATCGAGGATTCAATCCAATCTCTCTGCGATAGAAGTTGAAAGTCTTGATCCAAGCTACAACTGTATAATTCTCTTGAATCCACCTCCAACAGCATCAGACTGAAACTTTTCTTCGTCTAACTAAAGTTTCAAGGGTGTCTTCCACATAGATGCCGAGTTCATTCAGTACCTCAGTACCCATGTTGAGGATGTGGAGACGTTGATCAGAGTGCCGGGAGTCGAGGAGCAATTTGCGGTATGCCACTGCCTTCGCAATCTCGAGTCCATCCTCCTCACGCCGGATTCGCAATGATCGATATGAACACAGGGAGACTCTGTTCTGGTTGAGAACGACGACTAGGGGCCATCGTTATTCTCCTACAAGAGATCAGTGAGGGGTTCTTGATCAGAGTGCGCAGGATGAATGCAGTTGACACGATGTTTGCTTGCTCATCTCAGGCATAACTGTGCCTGGAATACGTACCAGCATTAACTTGGCTCGATGCTGATCGCAGTCAGGACATCATTGCCACATTTCTGATCATAGTATAGGTAGATTGCAAGGAGGGATGTCGTCCACAATTGAAGCGGACCATGAATCAAGCGAGCGAGCGAAGCAACAACCTCTCGCACCTACCTAATCCGCAGCCTCTCACTACCGCACAAGTGTGCTCACAATCTTCTCACACAAACCTTCCTATTAAAAAAAAAGATAATGTAATTCAAAATACAAAATACAAAAGAAAAGAACGATCAACTCCAACGGAGCCGGAAGTTGCAGATGCCGTTCCGTGCTGCCTATTACTACTTTCTAGTTACAACCAAGAATCGTACGTATAGTTTTAAATAACAACTTTGCATCCCAATAAAGTCAAGCGACTTATGTGGTGTAGGTGTAAGCGTCCCGGACATGACGTTAAACTGTCCCGCGGCGAACCTCATGTCTTCGGAAGTGAGAGATGTTTCGGTGGGGCGCCGCCACGAGTGGATAAGCCCCGTGGGATCAAGTTTTTCTTTTGATTTTTCTCCTTCTTTTGCTTGGGAAAGCATTTTCGAGGTTTTTATTCTCGGCTTCGAGATGTTCTTTGTTTTTGTTTTTGCTTTTACTTTTTTGGCTTTGATACCGCGAAGTTAAGCGAGTTCGGTTCGAGGATGTTGCTGTCATGTGTTTTTCGAGTGGTATACGCGTCGAGACCACCAGCAGCAGATTTGATTTGATAGGCTCAAGTCTTAATACGACGAGGAGAGAAAATACTCACTTGCTGTTTCCCCTTCTTATATTGAACTTTCAGCTGTACACTGCTTTGAAGTCGGTGAGCCACGTGATGGCACATCTGTGATTCAATTCCCAATCAGGGCCATCAGCCATATATTCACAATCACCCGATAGTCAGAGAAAGCAGGTACCTGGATGAGTAAATCCTTAACTAGTTGGAATGATATGTAACGTCTTTTGTATTCTTTTTGCCTTCTAATATGTACACGTATGCGGCTATGCTAAAAACCAAGCAGCAAGCAAGCAAGCAGCAATGGTATATCTCCACGTGTCTATCTATGTACTGTGTGCCCAGAACGCCACGCGATGCCATGCTTTTCATATGCACAATGCTCGCGAACCTAACCAACGCCATATTCCACATCCCACATCCAAAAAGCCAACACGTTTCTAATACCAACAAAAGGAATCCAATATGCGGAAAGTCGTCTCGAGCTAAGGTATCCAGACAAGCTCGATTACGCCATCCTTCTCCATCATCCTATACCATTTGTCGCCATCTTGGTACGACCATCTCTTATCATCCAATTTCCGGATGTATGTTTGGAGCACACTTCCGTCTTTTTGCACAGATGCCTCTTTCAATTCCCAAGCGACTTTTCGGCCCGTGTATGCCAAGCTTTTCCTCCCAGGTCCGAGCATGAAATCGAGGTTCCAGCCATAGTCATCTGGAAGGGCGGTAAACGTCCTTTCCATCTGATGAACATTGAAGTTGATTCCCTTCGGATAGTGCGCCACCGAGTAGCCATTGCTAATGATGAAATCATCCGTGGTCTGGAATCTCTGCAAGAAGCATGCCTCTCCACACGCGTGGATGATCTGTGAACCGGCGTAAGGTTTCGCTTCGTGCCAAACGCCACCTTTGAAATGGTGCAGAGACAAAGGAGCGAGGCCAGCCTCGTAAAATCCTGCCGGGTCTCCTGCAATATCCAATTGATGTAGCTCTCGCAACATTGACAAACGGACTTCGGTGTTCTCGTAAATACACTTTCGGAGGAGGATGTCGCCTTGTGGACCCCATCCTGTGTTGGATTCCTTGATCTTCTCCGCTGTACTGCATTGATCATATAAAGCAGCGATCTTCTCAGCCAGAGGAATGGAGAAAAATACACCTGCGCCACCAAAAGCTTGGGAACCATGTCGTTGGATGTTGTTCACGTCCTCGGAGAAAGTACCAATGTAGAGGTCGGTCTTGTAGTCATATATGGAGAGACGATCGAGGAGAGAATGCATAGAAGGGAAGAACGTATCATCATCGCACATGACAAGATATTTCCGGGTCTTTCGTGAAGAGTCGTTGTAAAGAGCCGGGAGCAGCGAAAGGTACCGTGCTGCCATCTCATCCGCACTATTGGAATGGTAAACCTTGACATCGATTCCCATTTCAGTCATGGTTTCCCCTGCATGCTTCATCTCTTCCTCTGAGGCGTCCACAAGTCGCAAGATCAGTCCTGCGCCATTGGATCTACCCTTCCCATCCGTCAGCCAATGTGCCCACTCATTCATCGGGTTTGTCTTCTCGCTCATGAGTCTCTTGTATGTTGTAGAGACACCAAAGAGAAGGTCCGAAGCGTCGACAGTGCTTGGCGACGGGGAATTGGGTACCGGGACCTCGAGTGGCTTGAGGCATGTCGTCTTCATAGAAGGGTTTGAAATATCAACACGGTCGAACCCGTTGGGGAGAAGATCCTTATCGAGCTTGGTCATCGAGACTCGGGCGATATCCTGGCGGTGAAATCGTACATATCGTCTCGCATAATCGATATTATCCTCGAGGCCGTATTTCTGCTGTAATGATCGTAGATGTGTTACATCGAGAGCACAGTCCCGCGGATGGGGCTGTGAAATATTGCTGACGAGTATTATTTCTTGGTGAAAATGACGAGGATGGTCTGCTATGGGACGCATTGTGTAAAAGAAAAGAACGGTGCAGAAGGCGGCCAAAAATAGAATGCGCGTGAAGGCATTGCGGGCCGTGAGCTTGTTTCCCGCTGCCATTGGAGAACCCATAACGAATGAGGCTCAAGAGAGCAGAGGAAGAACAAGTAGAAGAGAGTGAAAGCTAGGACGGAAGAGACTAGCAGCGCGATAAGATAAAAGAGAGGAACGGTTCTATTGCAACATTTTGGAAGGAAGTTGGGTGTGGGAAGGTCCCGCCCTAAATATCATTTTCGACCCAAACAAAACGACATGCCACACCTTCGAGCTTCAGGGGATTGATTCCTTGCCCACGTGTAGCTTCCAACAAATAATGTGTTATCTTTGATTATGCTTGATGCGGTAGTGGTTGTCACGGTGCATTCGTCATGGCCTTGATTGGGTGAGAGATTGGCAGTGCGATTCTACGGTGGTTCATCCGTTGGACGTCGATCCTGTGGAGAATTTTGGGTGGGTTGGTGGCTGGCTGGCTGGGAATTTACCTTCTTCGCGGGAGATTACACCATCGGCAGATGGAACTACAGCCGTTTAAAGCTCTAGAAACTGCTGAGACGTCCGTCTGCGATGTAACGGCAGCCGTTTGTCGAGGGTTCACACCGAGGTACTGTAGGTAGGGTCGCCCTGATCAGGTGCAACCCCTTTCGAGGACGGCGAGCTACAGCGCGCCAATTAAGATGAAGCGACCGAAAAGGGGCTGCCGAAGTTGCAACATGCCAACAATTCTTGCAAGATTTAGTTAATCGTCTGCGATACCAGAAGCGGTAGTTTGTTGTGCGACCGTCGTAAGCTTGCAGAAGTCAAACGATGTGCCGAGTCAGGTTTCAAGATATGTCAAAGATCAAAGTGGAGAGTCCACGCCTCGAGCCCGCTGTGTGCAAAGCTTGTTCTTCATGGCGGCGAAGATACTCCGTCCACGGAAAAGGGGTGAGATGAGGCTGATCGTCACGTGTAATGAGGGGCGGTGGCGGGGCTGGTTGGCCAATTCTAAAATAAAGCAAAAGATCTGTAACGGATCAACAGGAGAAAGCAGGAAAAGACCGAGAGATCGTCATGTTAATCGGTTTCGAGAAGGGATGTTTTGTTCCACTACACGGCCCTACCACTCGGTATTGTGGCTCTCCGGTCCACTCGCAAGGAAAACCTGGAAGGTTTAAAAAAAGAATGTTCCTGCCTGAAAGTCAGTGTGGATGCCATGCATTTCAGGCTTGATGAAGTCATATCGCGACCTTGAGACCTTGCAAGATCGCGTGCACAATTGCAACAGAAGCGCGTTAAGAGAGACGTCCTAGTGTTGGTTGCCATGGCCAGGTTCGTTCTGTTTCATGCTATTGTCTGTCCACCTCTGGAGCTCTGCTAAGTCGGCGACAGCAACATCCTCTTCTTGCCGTTCCGCAGGACTAATACCCAATCTCTGTCTACTGCTATCAAGCAGTATATCTCTAGCAAATATGATCAGCACCCGGATATGTTCAAGAAAGACCTCGAGGTCATCGATGCTTTGCGAAGGGATGCCGTCAATGTCCGGGAGCCGCACACGAGTGGGATCAAGAAGATAGCAGCATATGCGGGGCAACTTTCTTGGATGGGGGGTAAATTCCCTATCGATGTACGTTTCCCACGGCCCCTCTTTATGCTCTTATCTGATACCTCGCAGATTGGTGTAGACTTCACATGGTATCCAGCCCTAGGATACAACACTGAACGACCTATATCCCAAAACAACCTCAAGTTCGAGTTGGCAAACGTCATCTATAATCTTGCAGCATTATACTCCCAGCTTGCCATGTCCTCGAATCGTAGCACTACAGAAGGCCTTAAATCGGCAGTTAACTATTTCAGTCTTTCTGCTGGTGTTCTCTCCCACCTCAGGTCTGTAATAATTCCCGAGCTGCGAACTACCCCACCAGAAGATATGGACGACTCTACGCTTGAATCCTTACAACAGTTGATGCTAGCAGAAGCACAGGAATGCTTTTGGCAGAAAGCAGTCATGGATGGGTACAAAGATGCGTCGATAGCAAAGCTGGCTGCCAAAGTCTCGGATTTCTATGGTGCTGCCGGAGATTGGGGTGTGAAGAGTGAAGCTATAAGCTCGGAATGGATACATCATACCACTGCAAAGCATCACCATTTTGCAGCTGCTGCACAGTATAGGCAAGCATGCGACTGTCTGGAAAAGAGAAAATATGGAGAGGAGGTTGCTAGATTACGAGACAGTATTGCTTGTGTTAATGAGGCACTGAAGGAGGCTAGATATCTTAATAAAGTTGTCTTAGCTGACTTAAATGGTCTGAAGAATAAGGTCACAGAAGATCTGAAGAGAGCAGAGAAGGACAATGACTTAATCTACCTTAGTGAGTCTGGCTCTCTGATGAACGGAACTTAGCTAACATAGCAGACCCCGTTCCTCCAAAGTCGGAGCTCAAGACTCTCGAACGTGCGAATATGGCGGTTGCTAGAGTACCGAAAGAAGTATTAGAGCCATCCTCATTCATTGGAGATAAGGGAGAGTTCGGACCACCACTGTTTGCCAAGCTGGTACCCTTTGCAGTCCACGTAGCTGCTAGTATCTACGAGGAAAGGAGAGACCGCCTTATCAACACTAACATTATCGAGGAGCTCGAGATCATGACAACCAAGATCCACGACACACTCCGGTCATTAAACCTCCCAGGATCATTACAGGCACTAGAAAAACCTTTAGGTTTACCACCCACCCTGACATCCCACGCCGAGGAGATCAGACAAGCAGATGCTATCAACCGACTCCACAGATCCTTCTCTGACACAGAGAAGTTAAAAGCTTCAGACAACGCCATCTACACCGAAGGCCGTGAACTTTTGCAAGCCGAGAAATTTGAGAACGAGCGCTTGATGAAAAAGTATGGTACAGACAGGTGGGCACGCTTGGAATCCACATCCGCAGCACCAAAATTATACGCCCAGATCGATGAAATAGGCGGCTATCTCGCAAGCGCAGCAAAAAGCGACGAGCTCGTGAAATCCAAATTTCGAGAATGCGAAGATATGCTACGGATCCTGTCCTCTTCTGACCGTGACATCGGAAACTTTGTCCCCAGCAGTCGACGAGCTGCCATTCCTCCAAGACTAGAAGGAGAAGTCTCAAAGTTACGAAACAGCCTGAATGATGTTTCTCGCTTAGAGTCTCGACGGCGGCGGAAGATTGAGACGTTGAGAGAGAAGGCGAAAAGAGATGACATTAACCATAATATTCTTGCCGAGGCCGCGAGGTTAGAGAGAGAATACCCGAGTCAGACTATTGCTGCTGCGCAATTTGAGGATTTCTTCGATAAGCATCTTGCAAAATACGATGTCGATATCGCAGCACTGAAACAAGAAGCTGATGAGCAAGATAAATTAGTACAGCAGCTTGAGAACGCGAATGCGAGTTTCGTGTCGGCGAGAAAAGGGGATACGAGTTCAAGAGAGAGGGAGCAAGCATTACAGAAGCTGGAAAACGCGTATCTCAAGTACAAGGAGATCATCCATAATCTAGAGACCGGAAGGAAGTTCTATAATGATCTTGCGAAAATTGTGGGGAGGTTTAGAGATGGAGCTAAAGGGTTCTTGAACGAGAGGAGGGAGGAAGCTATGAGGATGGAGTCGTAAGTTCTTGTTCCCTCCCATCTATTCCGCCCAAACCCTCTTCCCTTCTCCCTTTCTAAACAAGAAATGGCTAACCAAACCAGCGACCTCTCCCTCCCACCCCTCGCCTCGCTCTCTTTACACAAACAAGCAGAAAACACCCATGCTTCCGCCATCCCACGAACATACAACTCCCCCGCCCCTCCATCCTCTTACCACAACTCCCCTGCTCCCCAACCCCATATGTTCCCTCAACCACAACCACAACCACAACCACAAACCTACCGCTCCCCACCACCCCAGACACAACAGCAAACCTACCGCCCTCCACCCAACCACGAAAACATCGGAATGGGAATGGGAATAGGATCGCAAATCCCCGCTCCCGTCCCCCAACGAGCAGCCATCTCTGCACCGGTAGCTAATATGACGAGTCCCGGTATCTTGCCTACGACGTGGGATCCTGCTATGGGGATTAAATTCGGAGGGACGCCGGTTATGGGAGGGAATGCAGAAGGTCAGAGTCAGGGACAGGGGGTGGGGATGCCGGGTGGGTGGCAGCCTCCTCCGCAGCAGGGTGGCGGAGGGACGTGGGATCCGAGTAAGGGGATGAGGTTTGGTTAATGCGATATGATATGCAATGATGAGATGGAGAGAGATGGCGATAAATTAGTGTATAGGTGGGAGAGCAGAGAGAGATGAGATGAGATGATGTTATGAGATATGAGATATGAACTAATGCATTCTCGGCGTTCTCTTAAATTATCTTTCTTCCTACTATGGTGCTTTCTCAATATCCCTCCCTTCCTGTTGTTGCATTTCGTGAATTAAAGTTTTGCACTATCTTAGTTTCCGCGCTGAAAGCGTGGTAAGTGTACCACTAATCTTCTATACCTTTCCTTACCTAGGTACCCACCCAAACCCACCCACCTAGATCTAGTATTGCTTTCGCTTTTGCGCTTATGTAGTACATGGATTTTTATTTATTAGGTTTTTTATTTGTTGGGTTTTATAAATAGATAGGTATGGGTGTGAGTAGAAGTATACGTATAAATATAAGTGTGGGTTAAGTATAAGTATTATCATTTTTCGAGGTTTTGTTATAGAGATTTCATTATGCCTAAACCCAATTTTCGGCCCCAGAAGTTTGCTTTAAATTAATGGTTTAGGGTTGTTAAGTATTGGATGTTCTTCGTTTTTATTTTCGGGTGGGTTTTGAGCGGATTTTGAGGTTTTTTTCTTCTTTTTTGATTGGGTGAGTGCGTACTGATTTTATTGTGTATATGTATGTAATGAATGTAAAGGGTTTCATTTTTATTTTATTTATTTTTTGGATTTGTGGTGTCTGGATGTATGTGTGTATGACGCTCGTGGCTTGTTGAGTTCTATGCTATGTTTTCTCGGCACCAACGTTATGCTGCATCCCTTTCACCCCCATGCGCTTCACATACTGGAAGGATCTAGTGCCTTGTAGCTTAATAAAAGAGACATTCCTACAACAAGAATTCGGCATTGAAATTCTGTTGAAATATCTTAATATCAAACCACCTTCAGAAGCAATCTTCTTTAATCTAGCTTCGATATGATGCTGCCTTTTATATCTCACAAGACCTATCCCCATATTCACTAAGAATCCGTAGTCCCCAGTTGTAAGAATACCATAAGCACCGCAGAATACCTGCTCTTGGGTTAGCCTGCTTCGTAGGACAAGTTGAAGCTTTTACGACACTTACGCAGCAGTAGCAGCCAAAGTCTCGAACGGCTTTGCATCAGTCATCGATGAGAACAGCCCTAGAAATACAGCAATGAAAGCTGTGATCACTGCAAGCTTTCTCTTAGCATCCTCCAACGCTTGTAGAATCCACATCGGAGCAATCAGCATCAAGGTTCCAACTCCAATGATGATTACAGTAATAAACCTATCGATGCGCTTGTCTGAGGTATATGTTATCATATCTTTGTCATAGATCGGAAGACTTGGTGCCGTTTTCGACTGCCAAAGAGAGAATATGCGAAATTTACGAGACCGCTCGAGAAATCGCCTTAGAGGGGTCTTGTAACTGTTGACGATTGAGAAAAGATCATGATCGTGCTTTAGATAGTCCTGTTCCTCCTCCGATATGACCCTGTTTCCGTGGTTATAATGCCAGTTTCGGATACTCTTAATATTTGGCCTTGCTGGAGATGGACGTTTTTCCAGCTTGGATCGCTGGAGTACAAGACTATCTGAGCTGGTTAATCAATTTAGATATTATTTGGATAAGCTGGCTTACTGTACTGTGATAATTTATGCGCTATTTTTCCCAACAACGCTTTCCTATCTTTTTTATCACGTCTAAAGGTACCATTATGCTGGTCTTGTGCACTTCTCCTACTATATCTGTGGTCTAGCTCTTTAAGTTTTTCTTCTAGTACAACGACTTGGTCTTGAAGAGCCAAAGCAACACGAGTGTTCAGTGAAGTAAACCGTCTAAGAATATAGAAGTCCCTTTCGGATGCAATAAATGATGTGTAGCCCTCATACCCAATGTATTTCCATGGCTTTTCTTCGATCTCCTCCTCTGTGAGCTCCAGCTCAGTCTGTTTATCTCCGACACTGCTATTCAAAGACCCAGTGCCCGTCTGAGACGCAGCTGTTGAGTCCATGGAGCCCACAGATGCCAAATGAATTCCCGAAGCGAGTTCTGCCGACATATTCCTAGAATTTACAGAAAAACTGGCCTTTTGCTGTTAACAAAGATGGCGCATCACAATGCGTAGCATTGTCTTCGGAGATTAGGCAGTGGCTCAATCAAAGAATAATTATTTTCGGAGTCTAAAGTCAGCAATAAAGGAAGTCGCTCGTGGAGTCTTGCGTTAAATGCGTTATCGTTGCCTACACCGTGCAACACCGTGCAACACATCAACGCATGCACTGCATCACGAGTTTACGTCGTGATCCGGTGCCTTCAGCCAAATCTAACTTTTCTGTGAGAGGTCATCAAACAATTCTTCAAAATTGTACTACCCTGCTTTTTCTCTTCTCTACATCTAAATATCTTGATTTTCAGTATCCTCACGAATTCTCCCCTATCTTCGTGAAGGATGGAACCCTTCCACGAAACACCGTCCAGGGCATCTGCCATTTCATTTTCGACACAAGTTCAGAATCCACTCCAAGCTGAACGCCCTCTAGTCCTACCAGAGAACAGGTTGTCGCGCACAGTTCCGGCCCACGTCCATCGCCGTGCGAACGCGAACACACGAGCGTTGCCTCCTCCAAGCGTCACCCAAAAACCGAAATCTGGTGAGGATGCTAGGCCCGAGAAAGGCAAAGGCAGGAAGGTCAATCATTCCGGGGACAATATCGACAGCGATTCGTACAACGATCGGAACAAACGGAGACACACAGACGATAGTGATGCTCCAGTCTCAAGAAGGAAGGCTGCGAGTATAGTGCCTGATGTAGGACCAAGCGGGCATAATTCCTCTGCATCATCGTCCCTTACGCCAGAAGAACAACAGCGTGTTCAACTCAGGGCTGAGCTACAAACCGCGGAAGAGAAGTGGAAGAAGTTTAAGTTGGACCGTGAGGAATGCGCTTCACGACAATCTAACAGACAGCATTCACTCACTAAGGAGAAGCGGCGAAGATGTACACGCAGTAATGAGCTAGAGAGGATACAGATGTGGAAGTCGGTTGAAGAAGAAGACAACAGATTGAGAGACTTCTACGATGAAGTTCTTTCCAGTCACATCGAACAACAACTGCATGAGGATACCGAAAACGAAGAACATGAAGAGCATAAGCGTTTGAACTCGTGTGCCTTGGCCGATGATATTGTAAGCAATTTGGAGGATAAAATTATCGTTGGGTTCCAGGATTACGAACCGTACGATCTCTCTCACAATGGAGGCGTGATGCCGCTAAATAAGAAGAACCGAATGATTGCAATTTTTGACAGCATACAAACATCTCTGATGGGGCGTATTGGAACTCCTAACAACCCTTGGAAATCTATCAAAGATCTCGTCCTAGGCTCCATGATCTACTATTATTCTTCCATCTACACAGCCTGTGCTGAAAGAAGCGAAGATGCTCCAGCGCATCAGTACTTAGATGCGTTGTCAAAGCGTCTGGTAGAGGTTTTGACTCGAGTTAAACCAAGCGTCTCTGGCCATACGCCATCGTATGTAGCCTTAGGTCCATCGTCTGATGTCTCGGCCACGAGAGCTGCCGATTGGGGAGAATTCATTGATCAGGAGAGGTGGAAGTTATGGAAGGTTTCAAGAGAACAAAATGAGCATCGGTATCTTGATATGCGCAAGAAGTTACTCGGCAAATTTCGAAATGATTTCAGCCACGTTTGCGCGGGGCAAGAGTTTCTGGAGAATCTAAATGAAGTTGATCAACCAGGAGAAGTTTTCTTAGTCCTTTTGAAGGACGATATGCTTGCTAGTGTTCAAGCTGTTTCACCGGAGAACCTTACGTGGCTGGGGTGGAGACGGGCCAGCCCAACCGAGAACTATTGGCGTTATTCTAGAGCTGGGGATCCGTCAGATCTATTTAAAGTACAAATGGATGGAGAGGTCGTTGGAATATGGACTCTTGATGGAGATATAAATTGGGAGGAGGAACAGTAAATTTTTGACACGATTTCTTTACTACCTATCGACAATCGCTTTTCATCATTATTCCTAAGCATTCACTTCATAGATGTATAGTGTTTAGCAAACAAGAATCGCAATACCCATCCAAAAACCAGAAGCACTCTCTCCTCTTTGCCGTATACACTTGCCAAACCTCCCGTCCTCTCCAAATCTTCGCTTGTCGTCTATCTCACTCGTGTCCAGCCCAAAATTAGCGACGAGTATACCAACTTCCTAGTATCTGCGTATGAGTTTTGCTATCTACCCAGGCCTAATATCGTTTTTCGGATTCGTCTCCGAATTTTGTATTTACGGGATATAATAGATGGGTATCATTGAGCATCGCCTTGGAGGCCCACCAGTATCTATGAACTATCGCAGATACCATGACAGCGATATGCCCGCTACTCTACTGCCAATTCCTTATTTCTCCTTCCTTGGAAATTGGAATACTGGATACTAGATACTGAGACCATACCTTCTGTCGGAAGGTAGTAAAGGAGTTAGCGTGCGTTTGGTAAGTTTGGTAAACTTAAAACCGATTTTTGTGCGTCTATTACACTTATATCTTAGGTCCCATACTTGAGACTTTGTTGCAGGTCGTAGAAGAGTTCTAGAACTATCCTATCTGTACTTTTCAGGGCAAGTGTAGCAAACATACTCCTGGATTTCTCACTCTCAACTCAATTCAAATTATATTCCACATCGCATCGAAGTTCTAGGTCGTTGCTATCCATGGTAACTGTACTGACCTGCCTCTAAAATTAGTAGTTATGAAGGTGCTTAGGCGCATAAAGCTCTTCCATTGATCCACATTTCAGATTCAAAATTCAATTAATTCTTTTAGAAAATTTCTTTGCCACATCCGTTGAACGTACCTTCCACTTTCAAATTTAAGGTCGGATTAAGTTTCGTATTGACTTTCGTTGCACGTCGGAATCTCCCCGCGAAATTACGTGATAGGAATCACGGGTTTTTCTTGCGCTTTACGTGGGATTGGTGTTTTGGAAAGCTCTTTCTGTTTTGGTGTAGCTGAAAGTTTAATAATTTTTGTTGCATACCAGCAAAACGTCCCCCGCGAAAACCAAATGTTGAAATCACGGGTTTTCTTGCGTTTGACTTGGAATTTGTGTATATGGAAAGCTCTTTCTATTTTGATCTGGATTACTAGTTTATGAGTTTCGCTGCGCATCGAATGTTGGCTGAAAATTTCGAAATTAAGTCATAGCTTTCTGCCTTTCATTCCAGGCTTGCTAATAAATCTTCATTTTCCAAAGCGCCCTCCTTCCCACATAATATATTTCAAAGTTTAATATTTTTTGTTGCATATCAGCAAAATGTCCCCCGTGAAATCAGATATTGAAGTCACTGGTTTCTGCCTTGAACCCTAGGCATCCTTGCTATACGTCCGCTTCACCGAAGCTCTTTCCTTTTCAATATACTTCAAAGTCTAATAATTTTTGTTGCATACCAACAAAATGTTCCCCTTGGAATTCAGATAATAAATCACACTTTTCTGCCTGTTATTTAAGGTGCATTGCTAGATACCTGCTTTTCCAAAGCTGCTTCCTTTTGAATCTGCTATAAAGTTTAATAAGTTTTGTTGCACATCAACAAAAGTGCTCCCCGTGGAATTTAGTATCGAAATCACGTTTTGCTGCCCTTTCTTTCAGGCTTGCGTGTATGCAGTGCAGCTTCCTAATGTCATTGCTAGTGGGCCGAATATCTAATTTGAGTTCAGAGATGAAAAGGCATGTTCAACTATGACTGCACGTCGAAATCTCCCTGCGAAAATGAGATATTAAATCATGTTATATTGCCTTTCTTTCTAGACTTCTATGTTATTCTCCTTACCAACTGATCTGAATTATTGCTTCAATCACGAGCTACAGGACTGGAAACGCCGAAAACTGGGTCGCCGTAAGCACAGCTCCATCGCGGATGTGTCCTACCACACAAACATATCAAGATCACCAAATATTCGAGGGAGGCGAAAGGGTTGAGTCGAGAGGACTCGAGGCCGACAAAACTTCTAATCATAATGTGCTCTTCAAATTTCTAATAGCCCTTCGCTCAATCAACTCTACTGAGGTGTACCAACTTCGGAGGCACTCCATCATACCACAACTCTATATCCCTGTTTCCATCCTTCCAGCCTAACCTTGCCATCATTTCTAAGCCCTCCAGAACCAAATCAATCGACTTTTCGTTTTCTGCATACTCAATGCTTGGTATTGCCGCTGGCACAAGTCTCACACTAATGTTCTTACCAAATCGTAAAACAGGCTCGTGCTCATTACTCTCCAGAACCAACTCCATCTCCGCATCACGCCAAGCACCCTTCCACTCACCCCATCTCTCATTGATCTTAACTCCACACACACAGAATGGAATCTTACCAATCGGTCCCCCACCAATAAAATCTGGCGGTGACACCCATTTCTTTAGATAAGTTATTGCATGGAAGACCTTCGCCCATACAGTAAAGCCTGCCGCGGAATTTGTCATAAGGGAAATCCCACAGTTGTCCCACGCTCTTTGCTCCGGCAGTTTCTGGCTCTCACTGCTACTTTTCAAGTCTGCATAACCCATGACGAAGCATTGCCATCCTGGATCATTGAATCCTGCATGTCCAAACGCAATACCTGGGTCTTTCGGCGCAATCCACGTCAGCGCCATCATATTCTGTACCTCCTGAAGCATTTCCCTCGCTATCTCTTTCTCCAAGAACTCCTTTCCGGCGTCTCCTTTTAATGATCGTTGAAGAGCTCTCACAGCTTTCAAAAGGTCGGTCGGAGTACTCCACAGCCCTGCCGCAGCCTTTTCCGGCAAAACATGCGATTGGACATCACATGGAGTATATCCCGTAAAGTGTGCTTTGGCGACATTTTCGTCCCCATCTTGTAGAGTATAGAAAGACCTCGACATCCCCAGTGGATCAAGTACGAGGTCTTTTACTAGCGTAGGGAAATCTTTCCCCGTTACAACCTCGAGAATAATTTGCAGGACAGTCATCCCACCTCCAGAATAAGACAATGAATAGCCTGGAAGACCTTGAACCTTAACTTGTATCGTGTTTGCTGGAGCTTTCCCCAAGAGTACAGCCTCTATGTCTGGGGCATCTTTCGAATAGCCGGAGAAATGTGCTATATTGATACCAGATGTGTGGCTCATAAGATGTCTGACAGTAATATGTTGAAGTAGATGCTTTGTGTGCGGAGTTTCTAGGATGCTGATCACACGGTCAGGGAGAAGCTGAACGATTTTAGAGTCTAACCGTAGCTTGCCGGCCTGTATCAATCGCATGGCGGCCATACCGGCAATAGGCTTTGAAATGCTACATGCTTGGAAAAGCGTATGTGAATCTCCTCCAACTGTTGAAATGCATTTTGATATAATTGATCCATGGTCGAGAATGGCGATTGATACAGAGGGAGAGCCGATTTCGGCGAGAAATTCTGCTGCGGATTGACTCGTTGTATCTTGAGAGGAAATGAGAGACTCTAGGTCAGCAAAGAAGTCCATTTTGGAGATGGTGTTGTGTTTAAAGGCAAAATGTGCTGATTTTGTATTTTCTGGTTTTAGTAGGTAATAAAAACAAGATCTTCCTCATCACTTCTCCACCTTTGATGACGCAGCTCGGCTGCTGCCGCAAGGTACAAAAGTGCTTAAGAGTCAATAGGCGACAGCCAATGTGATTCGCAATTCCTTGAGTTTTGACTGACATACTCGACTTCTACTTTATAATCAATGAATTAATTGCATATTGAATCGAGATCGGCGAGTGATATTACGAAAAGGCTCTATTGGATTACGTGCATAGCTACTGCCTAGTAGGCTGCGTTGCTGCTGCCTATATTCAGTTACATGCATTGCGACTTCCTCCCTCGATATCGTGCTCTTTCCAACTCAGTCCTAGTGAGTTTGTTGCGACAAACCGCGGACGTAGTAATAACCGGTCCCCCTCCTCTGCTCGCTACTCGCTCACAGTCGGGCCAAGCAAGTGTCACGGCTAACCAAGTGTCACGCCTTAGAATTTGCACCAAAATTCCTTTGGTTTTAGCTTTAAAATAGTGATTTAAATGTAAATATTCCAATGCATTAAATAAAAAGTTTATTTTTTTTTTATAAATTAATAAAAACTATTATAGATTTTTATATTTTTCACTTTTTATAAAATTTTATTAAAAATTGCAAGTAGTGCATATATAAATATTTAATTATTCGAATTTTTGATAGTATTTTTGGTGAGGATTTTGGCGAGGGAAATGCCTCGCCAAAAATGCATAACATTTTAATAATTATTATAATTCTAAATATTTCAATAAAATATTAACTAAAATATAAAAGTTTATATATCGCAAATACTTTGTAAAGTGCTAGCTTTTCAACGATGCAGCCCGCTTCAAATTTGAATAATAATGTATTGTGATGCGAGGCTACAAAGCTCGAATATTAATGTTTGCCGTGACACTTGGTTAGCCGACTGTGAGCGAGTAGCGAGCAGAGGAGGGGGACCGGCTATTACCCTATGGTATCCTTGCATCGT
Organism: Mollisiaceae sp. DMI_Dod_QoI; assembly: GCA_009613015.1. Lineage (NCBI taxonomy): Eukaryota > Fungi > Ascomycota > Leotiomycetes > Helotiales > Mollisiaceae > Mollisiaceae sp. DMI_Dod_QoI. The sequence goes on from VXCB01000007.1 coordinate 100,724, forward strand.
GCTGTACTTATGCTATGAAAGCCCAGCCCAGCTCCGGCATGGTTGATCAGAACTCTGATATAACTCAGATTCGAACTTCGGCTTTCTCGTGAGTTTTTCTCCTTTTTCTTTGAGCACAATATAATGCTTGAATCTAGGCGTAAATGGAGGGACAGACATGCCGACCCTTTTGCAGCATGTTGTTTGACAAATATAATTCCTAAAAGCTGTTATTTTTCAACAATTTTATCCTTTTAACTAGCACTAGTGATTCTAAGTGTTAAATCGAATTATATCCTCTGGCTCAAATTTTAAGTTTATTTACGATTACTTATTTGCAAACTGCCATCGCCTGATCCTCCTCACCTTAACTTGCCTAATTCTTCTAGCGAAGCAGCGTCCTCACGGTTCGGAACATTTAAATTAGCGTTGACATGCTATGCTGACAATTCTTTGTAATATGGAACTTTAAACTTCATGAAACGTTTTGCTATCTTTCACTCCGTGCTACTAGTACTACCCCAAATAAAAACTTCGAGCATATATGCAAACGTATCTCCGTTCGCGAGCACCAACCCGACCCGAACTTGAAGTCACAAGTCCAAGTTTGCTTACGTTTATAAACTTTGGTTTGTTGCACATCGAGGCTAGGGGTGCACCTTCTTGACTCAGAAACGTGTCGGATTCTTGACTGTCTTGTGGCTTTGTTGCACATCGAAGGAACCGGGTCAATGCACCTTCCTTCCTTATCAGTTTCCTGCTATAATTACATTGAGATGGGACGATCAGCGAACCAAGTCTATGGTCTAAGCCAACATTAGCCTTAGTATAGACGAGATACCGCGCTTGTTTGCAAAATCTTCGGTTCGTTGCACATCGAAAGATGTGACTCATTTGCGATGAATGTTTCTTCTGTACGGATTTCCGATCTTATTATAGCGTCGAGGTATGCAGTGTAGTTAGTGGACGGAGCCGGTCCATGTTAATAGTAGTGTATACGGAGATTTGATCTGGTTCGGCAAAATTTGACTTGGGAGCAGACAATCTTTTGTTGCAAGTCGCAGACTTCCCGTGCCTTCCATCTATGCTTCTCGCTAATAGCAATAGGAAAACGCAATTTTTAGGCCAAGTTCATAGTTAGAGTTCCCGCTCTTCTTATACAAAAGTAGCTAGAGCATTGTGACGGTTGATAGATTCTTTGGTTTGCTACATATCAAACGGAAAAGAGTCCTTCTATCCTTTGCATTTCAATCTCTGCTAGTGAGCACTTAAGCGGGGCTAGATCGTTGGTGGACTGAACTTGTTTACTAAAGGTATGCATACGTGTATCCCATCATCTCGATACAGTCAAGCGTGTCTAGAATCTTTGGTTTGTTGCAGGTCGTATGCAAGGGTGAACAATCTCTTTGGGATGGATTGAACTATAAGTGTGAAAACCTGGGTCCTGGTTATCCCGGTGTCACCGAGCCGCCCTAGAATAAAGCTTATTCATTTAGTCTTTACTTACAGTCAGCTTGCGGGCCGTTCCGCTTTTCCTCCTCTTCAAACGAGCTTGAGTCAAACTTGGACCCGGGTAAGGAGCCTCAGCAGAATTAGAACCCACAAACTTTTCTTTCTTATAATGGTTTGTTGCACATCGTCCCGAGGAAGCAATTGTTCTAGACCGGGCCTCGAGCTGAGGTCTCGCTCTTTATCGGCTTACCTGTTGACATAGTCTCGTAAAAGGTTTAGACGAAGCTCAATTTGAATAGCATATTCTTTCAAATACCTTATCGTTTTGTTGCACATCGTCGCGACGTTCTAGACCATGCAAAGACCCGCAAATTCTGCTCTCGTCATATGTGTATCTGGTCCATGGTAAGCCGAAACTTGGTTTTGAGTCAGGTGAATCACCATAGTTTAAGTCTACGAAGTTTCTTCCTTAACTATTTGTGGACTTCGTTGCACATCTCCCAATGAACCCATTGTCTGGACCTTAATACCTTGTTAGCAATTTCTGCCTTCTGCTCGTGAACCGCATACACTTTCATTTTGCTTGCCCAAACAGCATGCTACAATTGATAACATTAAAACAAATCACAAACGAATAGACTCAAAAACTCCCAGAAAAGATCATCCTAGCTATTTATTTCATAATAGGAACCTTCATTACCCCGTGGTTTGTACCTTGTAGTATTTCAACCTCAATAACCAGTAATGCATGACATTCTTCCTATATCAGACTCTCCTGAAAGTGCTTAATACTCTCTTCCACATTAAAAGACAATCTTTCTGACTCTGGCATCCACATATTCCTCGTCCTGTCAACAATTTCTGCCATTGATATTTCTAATGCATTAACAAGTCGGCGCAGCGAAGAAATCCTCCTGAAGTACCAGTCGTCTCTAGGAGATTTTTCCAACCTCGACGTGCTTCCATGATGATATTCATGCTCCATCCAGCGAATGTATTGAGCAATATCTGACGTTACCTCTCTCGCAGGATCTTTAGCTGTCGGGTAGGATGTAGAAAAGTTTGTGAAGTAGTCATTTTTGTAGTCCACTACAAACTGGTCCTGTGGCATCGAATTAGTTGCTCTGTATACTCATAGAAGTAGTAATATTGTAAGAAATACCTGGCGTGGGGCTTTGTTACAGGCAAATTGCTTGTTATACTCGATTGCTTTCTCACAAGATTTCTCTAGTGATGCTTTAATCTGGAGCATCCAATCATCCAAAAGCGTTTCATACACTTTGGCAGAACTTAGGGCCATTTCATCTTCCAAAATTTTGACGAACTCAGACTCTTCCTCCAAAATCTCATCAATGTCTTCCCCAGACATTGAGGATCTCTGGGAGAATAACCATGGAGAACACTGGCTTCTGTCACGGCTGCAGCAGACATGTGTCATTTCCATCTCGTCAAATTTTGCGTTTCGAATGAATGAAAGAAGAGTTATCTTTGCCTCACTCGTACCTCGGTGTTCGATAACAAGACTGAGCCATTCTAGTGACCAGACAGGTACAAGGGCAGAGAAGAAATGTTCGCAAACAGAAGATTTCAGTATAGCAGATGAGAGGCAGCCATTGGGCGAACAGGGGCATCTGCAGCTGTCTCTAGAGAGGACATCTACATCTTTGGCAAGAAGTATGCGCAAAATGTCCATCGTTTCCAATCTTGTAGTTATACAGCCAGTCTGCAATTTATCGAGGAGGTGATAGAGTGTTGTCTTGTGCAAATTGTCCTTGAGATCGACCTCAGCCCCAGCATCAAGGAGTCTATGGACTACTTCAAGGCCAGACTGATTGAGAATAGCACTCATTAAGGCGTGCTGGCCAGCACTATTGACATGATTGATGATCGTGAAACCGTGTTCAAGTAAAACCTCAACATCTTTGGCGGACCTGACGTAGTGCAAGAGGCTGCTGTTCTCCAGCTCCTTGTCATAATAGTGAAATGTGAAGTTAGGACACCCACACTTGCCTAACAGCTGCTGGAACGACACCTCTCTGTCTTGGAAAAAATCTGGGTAGACCACGTAGTACAGAATTGTGGCATATTCGGCCCAGCTCTCGACAACTGCCTTTTCCGCAACAGCCTCTATCCAGGAAAGGACTTTGAGGATTAAATTCCAGTGTCCACGAATCGCAGCATATTGCATGAAGGTGCGTTTGTATCGTGTCTCCAGGAGATGTAGACTTGCACCGGCTTCGAGGAGCGCCATCAAACATTCCTCTTGGTTGGCAGCAGCTGCATACATAAGGGGCGTGATACCGTAGTTATCTGCAGCATCCACATCGTGGCCAGCATTTACCAAAGCAAGCAAGTATCTAGAGTTTGAAATTGCTAGGTGAATCGGTGTCTGACCCAGGAAATTTCTCTCGTCTTTGTTAGAACGGGGTATCCACTCGTTGACTAACTCAAACGAGCCAAGTAATACGGCTTCATGAAGAGGAGTCATGCTAGCAAATCCTGTGTAAAGTGGTTATTATGAAGTAATTGCCACCGAGAGCTTAAGTTATAACTTGCCTTGATTATCTTTAAGGAGCATGCTTTGGTACTTAACGAAGAACGGGTCAGGCGCGATGTCTTCAGACATCCAATTTGGCGAACAAGGCTCAGGCCAATCCTGTGCATGCGGCGAGTCAATCACGGTCGCATCAAATCCAAAGTCAAGAAGAATCTCCAGCAGTTCCAAATGAGGGCCTTCCCCAATCCACTTTGCACAGCGAGTAAGGAATCTACAAGAAGCAGACCAGACAATTAGTCATGCTAAGAATATAGTGGAGTTCAGCAAACATTGATCTATACTCACGCCGTACTTTGAGTTCCTCTCGTCATCCCAAATTCGCGCATAAACAGCTCAAGGAGTGTATATTGTTCGAATCTACCCATTGGGCCTCCCCAAGGGGATCTCACAAGCTCCTGTCCCATATGTTAAATTTGCTAAGCCACGCGCCTTCACATTCTTACCTCAATGTACGATCTCCCGCGCGGGTTGACATGATTTGAGAATGTTGGATCTGAACGATAAAGATCAATCAGCCTATTTCGAGCTTCATCAGACGTGATCTGGTGGGTCTGGCATCTCCACAAAGTCTCGAATCCGGGAGAAGTATATGGGACGATTCGCTCCATTTCAAAAACGGAACGAAACAAGAATTTTCCTGGCGCCGCGAGAACGTGAAATTGAATGACTGCAGACCATCTAATTCCGAGTTGCGAAAGTGCAAAGCTGAATGTTCCGCCGTATTTAGTAAAGTTGCAAGATTTGTTGTCACAGGTTTGGCGAAACACGTTTAGAGGAGTGTATTCAAGTGCCCAGAAGCGTCGGCTTGTCCTTGCTGTACGGTGACAGGAGCAGGAACAATGTCTTTCTGCGCAATTCCAGGGACGTCTGAACTTGGGAGGCACGATGCAAGCTGTAGCGTGGCTGCCAAGGTTAGAATTGTCGGACGAAGCTAGGACTGGCGGCATTGGAGGAATTGTATGAATGTCGCCTTCTGGACTCGTGAGTGGAGGTGGTGAGATATGAATTTGATTTACTAGCATCATCTCCTCTATTCGAACTGAGGTGCTACGTATATTTATCCTAGAGACGATGCCGTCAGCTACTATACTGACAAGAACGACAAATGTGTAGACTCACAGAATCAAGTTAATCTTAGCACCCTGAATACTCCGCTGCAAAATTTCCACGTCCTCTTTCCAATGCCGGAATTCGAAGATTTTCAGCACCTTTTGCTTCCCTATACCTTTCGACTCGGGTGGAAGCCTCTTCTTTAGTTTCTCGAGGCCTCTCACGACGTCCTCGCAGCTGGCATGGCACAATTGGACCATAGAATCATCCTTACATTGCGCCTTGTCTCTCGCCTCTTCCATAAGTTGCTTCAAGCAGTGTAATTCAGTTATGAGAGAGGCTAGCTCGGCTGGAGCCTTGTCTGCACGATCATTTATTTCGCGCAGAGTGTCAATACCGTTGATAATTTGAATAAGAAGAGAGATGAATCCTGCCGCACCTGCAGCGATGCCAAAGACTTCGGCCATGGAGATTTTTGAAAGCTAGAATTAGGTAGGAGACGTCAGAATGAGAGGATGGCGGAAGGGCTATCGTGAGGCTCTTCGGTGTTGCTTTCCCCGCGGTCTGCCTTGCGGGTGTAGCATGACTGCATACCGAGTATGAAGGCAGCCAATGAGGCGTGACCCATCGCTGGTGGAATAAATCTCGTATATCGATATTCAAAATATTATTCTGATCCACAATACGAAGGTTCGTTTCAAAAGTGACAGGAATATAGCGCTCAGATCACTAAAGTGCCCTGTAAGCCACAGATCTTCAGGCTTCCAATCGCTATAATCTACTAGACTTAGGCCTATCGTCGCTGTAGAAATAGGGTAGCAATCGCTAAAGCGCCAGCCCTGTAGCGATCGGCCAGGATCCCTATATTCTAGGCACTTTTGAACGCAACCTATGTAATAAGATATAGCATTACCAATTTATGATCGATATATCTATTATTATATATTTTTTTTATTCTTCGTATTATTATGTGGATAGGGTCCCTCTTTTAACTCGTAAGTTGGAGACTCGTAAGATACAGGATTTAGGTTGCCCACAAATTTGGAAGTTAATTGTAAAAGGTTCTTCATAGCTTTATATTCATAACTTTTGATACGCCTATTGGTGGGAAAGGTAAATACTCGCCAAAAAGTGCACTTTCAGAAGGCTTGTAAAAGGGGTTCATCGACATCTCAACTCCAATGAGATATTCCAAAATAATTTCCCTGTCAACGTCCTTGACTTACAGCATATTTAAAGCCTACCCATTCAAATACTTTCCAAATCCTGTCCAGATTAAGCAAAATACTGATGAGATATATATAACTATGGAATTACGTCTTCTAAGCAAAACTTCTTCTTGTTCTCCTCGTTATTTACTTATTCAACGTCGAGTGCAAGGACAGCCTCCACATCGTCCAACTTCTCGAGCCCCATACTCAGTGCGAGAGCGTTCTCGCCATTACTTCCTAGTCAACGTGGATACATCGCTCTCTTCAAGGTGGAGATACTTTCAAGTTTCAAACTTCTGCACACAACATAAGTCTACGCGCAGGAAGAGAAATTTCCCAGGAGCAAGAAGATTCAGGTGAACTTCCAAGTAGCAAAGCAAGTCGAATGCAGTCATGGCCATCTCAGTAACTTGAACAGTTATTCTGAGTTTTGTTCACTTACTTAGTGAGGAAGAAGTGCCTCTGACTGCTGCCGTGCAACTCCCGAACCAACAAAGTAAGACCGCCAGTGTATGATTTCGTTGTAAGCGCAATCTCACGTAAACGGAAACGTGGAACAGTATTAAATGGGCATATATTATGTTGCACTTCATCCCATTCTAGAAATGCAACAAAAACATCTTGCCTAGTGGCTAGAACTGATGAGGATATCTTTCCCTTATTTCCTAGGCAGGCTGACAATCGCTATCCTTATACCTAGTTTCTTCTAAAAGCGCTCATCTTTTTCTTGTTTTGTACTTTAAGAGAGATATGCTACAACGAACACGGGCAAGGAGAATCGGTGCGCGGCACTAATAACTGCCGACAAAAGTCGCGATGTGCAACCAATGTCGGGCAGCGGCCGACTTCATGGCACTTTCTGACTAGCGTGTTAGTGACAAAAATAGCAAGATTGTTTAGAAAGCCACAGCGTATGGAGTAGTGCGATGCCAATACCTAGGTAGGTAAGCCCAGACAATATGGAGACATGCACGTGATCAGATATATTCACGAGGCACTTGGCTTCAGCACCACAAGCGCTTGAAGATCCCGCTATTTTGCTTACTTCAACTTAATAGAGCGCACATGGTTATTGAATAAAGTGGATTAGCTCATGACGAATGGAGACAGTCTTCTACAGTGCGATGTCCTCGGCATGGACGAGGAGTGCAGATGAACTCACAGACTGCATGAGACAATGTGCACACCTCAGGTGTAGCGACTTGTTGCGACGTTTCGAAACAATAAAAGCTCTGTCCAGCTTCATCGTTCATCACTTGATGTGCAAAAAAAAAACACGAATCAAACTTGGAGAATGCAGGCAAGACATCAAGAAACTGGTTTCAGGCTCAGCTGAGGCTCGTCTGTCAGACGCGCTGCATTATTACGTCGGTGTAATATGTTACTCAGCAAGACCCCGTTTAGGCCTAATTCTGAATCACGTGGTGCACGCTTTCAGCCTCTCCCCTTTCTCGCTTATCTCCTCCATCCCTCCCCAAGATAGATTTACACATGCGCAGCCGGAACCCGGGACTCCACGTTGTGATTTGGTCACTGTCCAGCGAGCGGCATTACGGATGAGGGTTCGGCTGGATGATTAGCCCGCTGCGGCATTGATTTGAAGCGAAATCCGACCACCGGGACGGAGGTAGAGCAAGCAAAGCGTCCACAAACACCACATCCTTCTTCCACACAGGCGATCTTATTTGTCTGTTATTCTGAAGCCACCACCGGGAACCCTTAAGACCGCCATCCCCATTGTCCAGACCTTATTTCTTACTCATTGTCAGCCCTAGGGACGGGACTTGCGTATAAATCGCGCTAGCCAACCCAACCCACCGTCATCAACAACCAGGCCTCTACAAACCCAATACCCACACCCACGGTTTGACTATGATTTTGACTCATTGGATCGGTATTTGGTTGGATGCCGGAACGAGAATGGCGCCATGGACGCCTCAAAAGTTGAGGTTTCTACGGGAGGGCTGACATTGTTTCGACTGGGCGTAAGCCGCAAGTCAGCAGAGCGTCAACGCGTTCGGATGGATCTTATCTATGACTTGGCATCCTCCACGGTGAGTGCTCGCGCTCTCGGTGTACGGAGATTTTACAAGGCCGAAATTATCCATAGCCTATAGCATCGCGAAGTCAGTAATTAGGTTATGATGTTTCACGTACTTCTGAAAAATGTTCAAATGGTACCTTATACCCCTCTTCGTACTATCAAGAAACCTTCGAGTTATCCTCAGTACAGTTGTTCTTCTAGTTCTTTCTTGCAAGTTTTATACCATGGTGTGGGATATTATTCGAGACTCGACCTTTGGTCAACTTGTTCGTTTAGCTACGGGCGACAAATTCTTTTCTTACCCAGAGGAGAAAGCGGATTTTGAATTCGCTAGATTCTATGGCGATGCTACGCATCAACCTCATCCACGAGATGAATCTGAGAATGCTATCCAGGATGGAGCATCCATCGAAGAATTAGAAGGTCACCATGCGAGCCGTTCACCCGTCTCAGAAAGTAAATGGAGTCTCCCTAAGCTCCTATTTACGGTCAAGTGCTCACTTGCATATCAACAGAAGATGAAGAAGATGGGAATAATGAGAAGAAGTTTGAAATGGATGATGCTTCCTCCACCACTTTCAACCTCGCCCCAAGTCAAGCTCCCAACAGCCAGCGTAAGTGCTCGTATACCCTCAATATGTCAAGATACTTAATCAAAGTTTTCAGGAGTCAGTGATGCAGCAGATATCGAGAAAGTAGGAGAAGACGAAGATCGATCCGGACTCTACAATGCGACCACGGCCCCATCAGGCAATGCACGAAGTAATATATCCCCATATCATTATATGTCAAAACTAACCTCTCGTCTTCAGGTAACGCGGACTCAACTAGTCTTGGACGAGCTCGATCACAGCCAATTGTACCTGTCAGAACTACCACTGGTACTATCTTAGTAGACTGGTACACGGCCGATGACCCAGCAAATCCTATGAACTGGTCGGGAGCGAAGAAGGCTTTTGTCGCAGGTCAAGTAGATCTCTACACCTTTGCAGTATATATGGCATCGTCGATCTACACTAGTAGTGAACCGTAAGTCATGCATTCCAACAATACTATGGTCACTGACATTCTCAAAGAGGAGTGATGGAGCACTTTGGTGTAGGTTATACAAAAGCTGCTCTTGGTCTGGGCATGTATGTTCTAGGGTGTACGTCTAATCTTTCCCCTTAAAATCTGGCAGCTACTGATTATGTCAGATGGACTAGGACCTCTCCTCTGGTCTCCCATGTCCGAGATCCCGATCTTCGGACGGAATGTGCCATATGTTGGTACTTTCCTCATCTACATTATCCTCTGCGTTCCAACGGCTTTAGTCGACAACGTTGGAGGCCTCCTCTTTCTCAGATTCTTGACTGGGTTCTTTGGAAGTCCTTGTCTTGCCAACGGTGGTGCAACTATGCAAGATCTTGTGAGTATATCCGCCAACGCTTCATTAGTGGCTTTGAACTCGACACTGATGAATTGAAGTTTAATCCTCTATATATTCCATATGCTATTGCCATTTGGGCTGCAGGTTGGTATCCTTCATCTTCAAATTGGATATAAAACTAACTTTTCAAGCCGCGTTCTGCGGACCAGCTCTCGGTCCCCTTCTCTCCGGATTCTCGGTCGCAGCCAAAGGGTACGTTTCCCAACTAATTAACTCCTGTTCTACGGTGAACACCTCACTAATTCTCACAGATGGCGATGGTCTCTCTGGGAAATCCTCTGGCTCTCCGGGCCCGTTTTCATCCTTTGGTTCTTCTTCCTGCCAGAAACATCCGCCGACACTATCCTCTTGTACCGGGCACGCCGCCTCCGAAAAATGACCTCGAATTCTAACCTACAATCCAATTCCGAGATCAAGAGTCGCCACATGACCGCCAATCAAATATTCTTCGACGCCATCATCAAGCCTTTCGAGATCATGTTCAAAGATCCCGCTGTACTGTTCACCAACGTATACACGGGGCTGGTCTATGGAATTTACTATAGTTTCTTCGAGGCGTTTGCGCTTGTGTATGGTCCGATCTATGGATTCAATCTTGGCATGACGGGAGTTGCGTTCTTGACTGTGCTCGTTGGTGCAGCTATTGCTTGTAGTGGATTCTTTGCTCTCTTGCATTTCGTCGTCATTCCTCAGATGAAAATCAAGGGACCTGGAAAGCAAGAAGATGTTTTGGTGCCGTCGTTGCTCATGACGTTCGGACCTCCTATTGGGTTGTTCCTTTTTGGTGAGTTGGATGTGCTCTATTTCAGGACTCAAAGAGTTGGTACTGACGGGTGGGTAGGATGGACCGCAAGAGCATCTGTTAATTATATGGCGAGTATTGTTGGTATTGGGATATACGCTGGCAGTGTATGCACTTCTTCTTTTCCTTTTGCTTTTCCCTTTCTTCCCGACCATCCGTTCATACTCGGTTGGTGCTTACACAGATGTTAGGTGTTCATCGTCACCCTCGGAATCTTCACCTATATTCCCATGTCCTATCCACCATACGCAGCCTCCCTCTTCGCGAGCAACGACCTCTGTCGTTCTCTAATGGCTTTCGGCGCCGTATTATACGGCAGACCTATGTATAGTAATCTGGGGATCGGACCTGCAAGCAGTTTGTTGGCGGGGTTGAGCTTCTTGGGTGTGGTGAGTCTTCTATCTCCGGAGAGAAAGTGCACGTTCGGTACTAATTTGTGATAGATTGGTATCTGGATCTTATTCTTCTTTGGAGAGAATTTGAGAAAGAGGTCGAAGTTCGCTTTGCATTAGACGGGATAGACGAGAAGGTGAAAAAGGGCTAGAATTTAAAGCGTGTGGGGGAAATTCATATGGAGTGGAGTTTCTGTCTTATCTATATCCCTCACGCATGTATATACTCATTTAATAGTACACTATCCTTCACTCTAGATCCTCTTGCCTATCACTCATCCTTAAATTGTCATTCACCACATGTCTAAATTAGCATTGATATCCTCGTGCCCAATCACTTTCACCTTCTTAGATATATGATTCCCATTAAACAGCATCAGGTGAATATTTAAGATTACCAAGACTGACGCCGAAGAGCACTCCAGCGACTATGATCCCGCCATGCAGGAGATCAGGATCCAATCCAAGAAACATCGTTGATTTCGGTTCTGGGGCGTTTGCTTTTGATCAATGACGCCATGGTAATTAGAAAGGAAATTTAATGCGTTTCATACTCATTTGTAACCTCCCCTCGTGGAGACTTGCTTGACAATTGCTGATCAATGGAGCGCTGACTCACGTGCAGGCGAGAGTTCCAAAATCTTAGCTGAGCAGGAGATAACGGGGTTAGCACATTGTCCGAAATTGATCTATTTCCTACCTATGGTACACTGACGTAGAATAATACTGGCGTCCGTTAGCTTCTCGGTTCGAGTGTTCCGTTGTGCTTGGGGTTGATATTGATGATGTGTTTGCGGCGGCCGCCAGTCTCACCTATCCATACATCAATCTCATTCAAAAAAGAGTTGAAGGGTTTTTGATATCCCAATAGATGACACAGTCAAGCTCAACACTCTCATTTTCGGTGAGTATCCTAGGATTGAGTATATCTACTGCAACGTCCACTATCCTAAGGAAATCTTGTGTTGTTCTTCGACTTGTTCTTTTCGTGCCTTCAGTCACAGGCTCGAATCTCTTTTGATGTAACAATGTATTGAATTCTTTTTCTCTCGATCGAGCGCCCTCAGACTGTCATCGCCAAAAGTCGGAGAAACTCAATTGTCTTGCAATCCGATGTATCCCACCTTAATGCCACAAAACAAACACAAGTTCTACTGTCTCTATCAGACGCCATAGTATTTTTTCCAAGAACCGAGGCTTATATAAAGACTCTTAACACATCAACCTTATAGCAAGTCGGATTCTCCGGTTGCCCATCGCCATATACCCAATTCAACAACTGGTAGGTATACGAAGTCACCGTCGTGCAAGCATACCACCTATAGTACGGCTGCCATGTCAAATGATCACTACTCCCCATAATATACATCCAATTATCCTGATCAAAGCCGACCTCTGTTCCGTCTTCCGAGGGTTCCAAGAGCGGGAGTCCGAGGTTGGTAGCAATATTAGGGAATATTGCCATGGCAGAATAGATATTGATGGTGCCGGGGCCGAGCACAAAGGTTAGGAGACCGGTGTAGCCAAGTTCAGGATCGGGGACAGCATTTGCTGAGTAGTTAAGATTGTAGGTAGAAGCGGAGAGTGGAGGGTTGAATGCCTGGGCGACGCAGAGACCTTCGATGGCCGCGCCTTCGTGGCAGGAGACGATAGCGGAGCCATTGAGTTTGCTGTCTGAGGAGCGAAGGTAAAGGTTGAAGGGTGCAGATTGGTTCGAGTAGTATGGAGGATATTGAGCAATGACTTGGGAGGCTGTGAGGGCAAGGAGACTGATAATGATTGTGGTGCACATTGCGATTTTTTGAGGCTAATTCCGAAGAAGTTTGTAGATGAAGATGAGGGTCTGCGGTGTATGGTCTAGTGAAGATTGAAAATACCAAAACCTCTTTTACCTTTAAGTAAGAAGTAAGATTCGATCTTCTTCATACTGACAGAAGTGGAAGGCGTCGTTGCCCTCGTTTTCGGCAACCGCGAAGACCAGCGGTACAGTAGTGGAACTTCATGATCTCGTATTCGAGCAATAAATCGTGAAAGTTTCACGACCATGAACAGTGACGCTACCGTTCGTGTATCGTTGCTCAAGCTCTTCGGCGTTATTCAATACGGCACAGGTAGAGACAGTTCTTGTCATCTGATCAAATCTGTACGACTTGGAATAGCAGACGCTCGTGTTTGCAGAAAGCGGGGCATTTCCCAAAACCTCAGACCCGCCAGCATTCAGCGGTGAATTACAGATTTGATTGTCAGCTTTGCGGCTATTCACATTCCCCTTAAGTACGAACATGTTTCATCTGACCAGATGATTTGGGAGATGTGTTAATGTCACGCCTAAGTTCACTCGAAATTGAGGATATTGGCAACCGCTCAAGATGCGTTTGTCTATTGCGTTACCCCTCATGATTTTGGATTTCCCTAAGAAGAGCGATTTCAAGGTCCGAATCGCCGCCTTCAGTATATTTAAGGTACGAAAGAAGAAAATGTATGTACAGTCTACGTGACTTACGATATCCTGTATTGTTCGTTGTCGGAACAGTTGTATCTCATCATATCGAGTACTTCAATTAACATAGAAAAGTTTGCAGGCAGAAAATAAAACAATACCCCAGTGCTTTTAAGACTCTTCTCGCCACCCGAACTCTGAAACTAACGTCTCCCAGTATGAATGTCCAAAACTTGTATGTGTGATTGGGCAGCCCTGCAATCATTCAAACAAAAAACTGCAGAACGGGGATTGAGCATTTTTGGCGCAGCATGTACTGTATCAAAAATGTATAGATATTCTTCCCTCCATGAGTATCCTAAGCTGTGAGCAGATTCATGCTTTGCAGAATGTACGTTCTTGTAATCAAGTGTACGAAGGGGCTTGCCCTGGACTCCATCCCCGCTCCAAAACTGAACATTCGAAATAATCTATCGCTGCCGGCATGTTCTGGCTATGAACCTGTCCCGCAAAACTCGTAGCTAAAGAGGGTTTATTCTACATGAAAGGTTAGGTAGGTATGTTGCAACGCTTTCTCGGGGACTATGGCTTCACAACGTGACTCTAGTCTTGAACTAGCGAGTCGGCCCATGGCACTGTAAAATCAGGCCGACGAGTAGATGGGGACGAGTACAAAGGCAGAACATTATGCACGACAAGAGCCAACGGGCGAGCATCAGCAGGCTTCATGGCTCACGTTAATACAAAGTCACTAGACCCATTTGATATATTGTCAGATGAAGCCCAGCGGTGTTGCCCTAAGCTCGAAAATGACAACATTCAGAGCGTGGAGGCTCTCACCTTACTAAATGCGTGCCTCAGGGAGTTGGGGGAATGTTCGTTCTTGCAAGTAGGAGGGTCTAAAGAGATTATACGTTAAAATGTACGAGGTGTAGAAACAAAGAATAAAGATTTTGTTATTAGCATAATGTCGGTCTCTGGAAACAACAGATTTGAGGAGGATGCAATGGTTAGAGTGCCTCTAAAAGACGGACATGAGATGTTCCACACTAGTGGAGATTGCAATCTGGAGGCAGACGACAAGAATCACGGTCAGCACTACAGTCACGGGATGTCGGAAATTGTCTGGCCACACCATCTTCATTTAGTCCTACATGAATGGCAGGCCGGCGTTTGAGGAGCTGGCTGTTACATCCCAGCCTCCTCAAACGCCGCCTCCAATTGCCGCTCCAACTCATCGTCCGAACCACCGGCCCCACTGGCCCCCGCCGCCTTCTCCCCTCCCCTCTTCCCCTCCTCTCCAGTCACGTCAACCGGCGTCTCCATCCAGGGGCGCCGTCCCTTCTCACCGAGAGAGGTTCGAAGGGCCCCCTGGATGGAGGGTGTGATGTTGAAGCCCGGCACCGACTTCGTCTTCTTCGCTGGTGGCTCATAACCAGACGGAGATCCACTCCTCCTCTTTCCAGGTCCAGGCTGACCCTGTAACTTTCGATTCTTCTCCGAAAGTTGTTGATTCTCCTCCAGGAGCCGTTGATTCTCCTTCTTCAGTCGTTCATTCTCCTTGGCATATTGTTTGGTATCGGCCGTTGCGTTTCCAAGTTCCCCATACAACTTCTTATGCTCTTCGCCAACTTCATCACACCGCTTTTCAAGGGTTGTAATTCGAGTCTCGTATTCCTTCGCAACCTCCAGGATGTTTGTAAGTTCTCTACCAAGCTCGTCACATACACTCTTAAGCTGTTCGCAAGGATCGCCACCTTCTCCAAAAAGTGAACCTCCCTCGATCTGATCGGCTAATTGCTTGAGCTCTGTAACTATGCCTTGATATTGTTCGGTTGTCTTGAATGCACCAAGTAGGGACTGACTCTTGGGCTCATTTGAAATGGTGGAAATTGCTGACAGCTTGGATTTTTGCTTGGTGTCCGAGATACCACTCTTGAGGAGAGACGCGAGGTCTTCAAGTCCACCGACAAAGAAATGTGCTGATGGGTGAAAAGACGGGCCAGCTTTGTTTTGCACTGCGGTGTGTGTTAGTAGGCTTTTCGAACTTGGAATCGTGATCATTGGAATGGACTTACTATGCTCCTGTAGCTTCTTTAGGATCGAGAAAGAGATGGATGATCGGAATTTTGGGTCGTTATGGAAGAGATCGAAAAGCCGATCCATGTTGCCGCAGATTGAAGGGTCGACTAGGTGTTTGGTATCTGGGGTCGGAAGCGACGACAGGACTTCGGAGATGGCATCTGATAGGACGGGCATTAACATGCGTTGAAGAATGCTGTGGTTAGGCATTTCGGCGGTGATATCTGGGTTTTCGAATTGTTGTTTCTGTCGTGCTGATTTTGGAAGTGCGCTCTGTCCACGAACGCGTTTTGGTGCCCTGTTGGCAGGTGGTAGAGGATTTTTGGAAGCGAGACTAGATTCACCTTTTGCAGCATTCAATGGCGATCCCGATTGCAGCAAAGGGTCTTGAACACGATATCGCCAATAATACTCCCAATACATTCTTCGAAGCCAAGAGGGCCATATTGCCATCTGTTTGGGATCGTAGAGCATTTGATCTGCAGCAACTGGAGGAGCTTCCTTCTCGTCCACCGGATCGTGGGGTTCAATGGATGGAATTGGTGTATCAGGGTCTATTGGCATTACCCTCGGGAGAGGCTCACTGAGATCTGCTTCATCGTCCCTGTTTTTGCTTGAGCTTGGAGATCCTGACTGATTGTTGTCAAGATAGAATTCTCCCTCGTCCTCAGGTTCCACGTCGAAATCATCATCGAACAAACCGTCTTCCACGTTATCTTCGGTCTCAATTGAGGGCCTAGAGGCTGGATTTGGCGCTGCAGCTTGAGTGCTATCTACGGTCGTTGGTCCTTCGGTGACTGAAGGATTATGCCGTGGGCATTTCTCACCGACGCGCGAATTGCGGGATGCCTGGCCATTGGAGCAAGACTCTGCTATACTTATACCATACCCAGAATCAGTCGGGCTGTAAGCAGGCTCCACTGATAGGATTGGTGCTTGAGCGGCGGATAGTGCGGCTGTATGGGGCTGTTTCAAAGCTTTAGCATTGCCGAAGAAAGGAAGTGCTGAACATACCTCTTCATCGACTCTCAAAGGCAAGACTCTCGACTGCCGACGAGGAGGGGACTTCGTCTTTCTTCTTTTCTGGGGTGACTGGGGTACTTCAAGGTCATCGTTGAAGAGAGAATGCAGCCATGCCGGATCTCTTGGGTTCTCGGATTGAGGGGCACCAGCCTGCAATGAGCCAAGCAAGGCCTCGAAGTCCTCTTCGGTGATTGCATTAGAAGCATCAAAACGCCATGCATCACTGGACTGTATCTCGGGTGGAAGTGTAAGCCCTTGATTTGTCTCTTCGCGTCTTGAATCAGATCGCGCGGTAGAAGCATAAATACCTTCTCCTTCTTCAGTCTCCATCTTCATGATGGGCATGCCTGTATGATCATCGGGCAGCGCCATTATGAGCTCTGTGGAGACGATCCACAATCTCGACACAATGCAAAGACCACTACTATGAATTCAAGTTCAGCTTTCAGCCAAGAACTTCTTGTCCTCGAGCTCAAGATGCTCTTCAACGTTGTCAATCTCTTCAACCTTCAGAGGCTGAACCAGGGAATAGGCAGCACCGATGGTGGGTGTAACAACTGCAAGCAGCTGTTGGTCTTGGGAGTCTTTGTATGCTTGGACCTGCCTCTAGACGGAGAGCAGTGTCATGGAATTCACGTCGACACGGAATCGTGATGGCATGAAGAGTGGATTGTCTTTTTTCTACAGAGATCGAGATTTCAAACTTGTCTAGATATTGGGGATGTTTTTCGTCTATTTAACACTAAGCCGGATATCGTAAGGCGCTGAAAGCACGGGCTTAAGTGGATCAGACTATGCGGATACGCCAATAGGAGTGAGGGACACCCTTGCTAGGTCTTGGAAGCTGATTTGCTGGTCGGACGTCGGAGGTCTAAAAAGATTTGGGTGCTTTGAGGCTGACGATGTTGTCTGGCAAGGAACAACAAAATCAATCTTTGTATACTAAAAGGCCATTGCACGTGTACTGTCAGTAGAACAGAAGCTCATTCACCGATATAAGCGAGGTCGTTATGAGTGTGATATTATGTACAGGTGAGTTGCCAATTTACACAAAATGGAGTTGATCAACCCCACCACCGTCTTTGACTTTGAAAGCGACAACCCCGATTTCAAGATGTCCTATCTACTTGGAGATGCTAATGCGGACCCGTGCGTGCTTGTAACAGCTGGTTACGACCATACAATCCGGTAAGTGCGGTTGCCCACTCGCGTCGACAGAAGTGGTGTTAACAGTTTGCGCCCTCTAGTTTCTGGGAGGCCCTTTCTGGCATCTGCTCTCGAACAATCCAGCATTCCGATTCACAGGTCAATCGCCTTTGTATCTCTCCTGACAAGAGATTCTTGGCTGCCGCGGGTCACCACAGTGTCAAGCTCTACGATATCAAGTCCACGAACCCGAACCCCCTCCTCGCTTTCGAAGGTCATACTGGCAATGTTACGGGCGTCGCGTTTCATTGCGAAGGCAAGTGGATGGTCACAAGCTCGGAGGATGGAACAGTGAAGATCTGGGAGACAAGAAGCGGATCTGTTCAGCGAAGCTATTCTCATGGTACACCGGTCAATGATGTGGTTATCCATCCCAACCAAGGCGAGATCATCAGCTGCGATCGTGGAGGAAGTGTGCGCATCTGGGACCTGGCAGAGAACAACTGCTCCCACCAATTGATTCCAGAGGAGGATGTACCAGTCGCAAGCGTCACTGTTGCTAGTGATGGCTCAACCCTTTGTGCTGGCACCAACTCTGTTCGTTCCATCTCCAGTCCCTCTCGAATCAAGCTAACATCTTTCGTAGGGCAATGTCTATGTCTGGCACCTCCTTCAATACCGCGAAAAGACCACCCTCGTACCCATCACCCACTTCTCTGCCCACAAGAACTACATCACCCGCGTCCTGCTCTCTCCCGACGTCAAGCACCTCGCAACCTGCTCCGCCGACCACACAGCCAAGATCTGGGAAGTCAAGGACCTCGAATCCATGATCCCGGTACCAGGCCAAGCACCACCCGCTCAGAAAGACCCCAAGCCCTTCAAGCTCGAGAGTACTCTGACCGGTCACCAACGGTGGGTCTGGGATTGCGCATTCAGTGCTGATTCCGCGTACCTGGTTACAGCTTGCTCTGATCACTACGCTCGCCTTTGGGAGCTGCATAGTGAACAGATTATTCGGCAGTATAATGGTCATCATCGGGGATTGGTCTGTGTTGCGCTCAACGATTACTCTGAGGCTCGTTAGGAAGGTGCATACTGGTACTGGTACATGGCGTTCAGCGATGGCGTTAGGGGCAATTAGGATGATTACGGATGACGTCATGTGAGGGCTGGTCAGCATTTGGGATTGCAGATTAGCACGGCATCATACCCTAAAGGTTAAGGAAAGAAATAAATTGCGATTCTTGCAAACTTTTATCGTGCTAGTTATTGGAGATGGAGCGACAAGGAAGAGCAATACTCCAGATCGCTCTCAAGTGAGAAGGTTTGGCGTGGAGTTTCTATGACTTGTTTGGAAGCCGCATGTCTCGTTCTGTGTTCGTGAGGCAATTGCAATCTTTCGGGCTCAGTTCAATACGTATTTATATCGTTCGAATTCTTCTTGGTTCTCTCGGTTCCTTGCTATCTCTTCCACCTCAACATGTCTGGAGAACCATGGCCCCGAAGACCCCGATTTTTGAAGAAGTCCACAGCGTAAAGGGACTTAGCCATAGAAAGTCAAGTTAGCGTTAAGAGGTCTTTTTAATATTAAGCGAAGTAGCTTCGACGGTCGCGCGAAGTGTTGACAGCAGGTTCGATTTCCATTGCATCTTTAATACAAGTTGACAGCACTTCTATTAAAATATCTAGTATTGGCAGCAAGTATTACATTCATCTGTTCTGCATTTATCCTACTGGCTCTTCAAATACCGCGCAGCTTGCGACAAAAAGTCCCCCACCTTATGCAAACAAGTCGTATTCGCAATCGCATCCCTTACCGACTCCCCAATCGTATAATCAAACGGCTGTCTACTCGTCGAATCTATTCCGGGAATCTTCAACGACTTGATCGTCTCCTGTTCTGATTGCGGCAGCGTCACGACATAAGCTTGGAACTCATCTAATGCGTGTCTGCTCGGCGCCGTGTCAACACTCTGATCTTCGAGCATGATCTTTCCGACTTTAGCTACCCATTCGATCGTCGCTGACCGCACACCTTGTTTTAACTGATTCTGTTTGAGCTGCATGGGCTTGAGACGTTGTCCAAGCGGATGTGCGAGGATTTGTCTGATGTCGGAATCGGTGAAGAGCTGTTTGCTGAGCGGATTTCGCATCACACCATCATTTGCTGTGATAGCCTGCGCTAATTCGTCCATATCCCAAGCATAATTATCTTCACTCACAAAAAAGTTCTCTTTCGGGATATCGGAAATGTCGTCTCCTAGCATGGTTTCCGAATTCACGTATTGCTTTTCCAGATACTCGCGCTCGATATGTCGGAGCGCAGTAACGGTATCTTGGCCCATGGATTCGGGGAGCGCGGCCTCGAGGAGCAGTTTTCGTTTTACGAGACGCTCGCGGATTGCGTCTACTTCTAGAGGTGGGTCTTGGACGCCGGCCCATCGGACTATGGCTTCGAAGTCTTCGATTATGAGTTCTTCGGCGTCTTCTGGGGAGGCTTTGATTTCTCGGGCTCGCTCACGGACGGCCAGAGGTTGCTCCATAGAGATGACGCTACTGACTCGGCCTTCGCTCATGGCTATAAGGTTGGGAAGGACCTCATCGTCTTCGTGGTCTGAGGTTGAAAGGTGCGAAAGAACGGAGGCGAGTTCAACTTGGAGCATTTGGGCTTCGAGTTTGAGAATGGTGTAGCCATCTGAGAGGTCCTTTTCTTGGCCTGAGAGATTTGGTAGTGGTTGTGAATTGCTTGATTCTCCTTGGGAATAGCTTGGCCCTGGGAGGTTTGAGAAACTCCATTGCCGTGAAGCTGTCGGAGCTTTCGCTTTGTTGGGATCTTGCTTGGATTTTGGCTTGGATTTTGGTATCTGGCCAAGGTATTGAGCTGCGAGCTCGTTATAGGGGTCAAGTTGTTGAAGCGTGGATGCAAATCCAGATGTCATTTCTGAAAATTGTTCAGTAATTGCTCGACTTGGGATTGACCATTGCTACTGGGACTTCGTTCAATGTGTTAGTAGGCTGTATTGCACATACCTTTGTCCCCAAGCTCAGCCCATACTTCCAGGAGCCTCTCGTGCAGAAACACGCTCGATGGATCCCGATCCAGTGCATTGTAGAGCTCGTCCAGAATATCGGATTCGATCCCTGCCATTCTGCCTTGGTTGTGGAGCAGCCGCAACCGCTCTCATGATGTGTGAATCTGCCTGTGGAATGGACCGCCTTTCGAAGTGGCGCCCTTTCCGGTGAATCAACAATCACAAAGGGTTGACAATTTCAGCCTCCTCGTCCGGAGGTGCATCGAAGAAGGACAGGGCGTGGTTCAATAAGGCGATGCAAGCTTAGCGCGGGGTAGTGGGGTGGTGTAAGCGGAGCAAATCTTGGGGTGGGCGAAACGTCGCGCCATTTCAAAAGCAACGTCCAGGCAGAAGCTTCGCAGTGATCCTTCAGCCACAGAACCATTTGATTCGAAGCGACAATTGTCACGCAACCCTGTGACTTCTTCCTTCGTATCGCTCTGCGTCTACCCAATGGTATCCATGTATCTCGGTCACTGCATTGGAGCGGTATCTGGTCCTATTTGTCTCAATGGGAAGGATTCAGCCTCCGCACCCACGACCAACGAAGTCCCAAAATACCTGCACGTCTGCGGGCTCGGGATTGTGCGGACTTTGACCAAGGATGTCGATCTACATGCCCAGTCTGCCTCCGTCTACACGTGCCTATGAAACAAGTACGGACAGACGCCACCAGAAGGAAATTCGAGCAGGCTCGCTGGGGAGAGCCTGACTAGATTGGGCGAGCCTGCTGCCGAGCACAGGGCGCTGTAGGTAGCGACTCGACCGCCATACTTGCTAATTACGTCTTTCAGAGAATTTCACAGCCTCTGGGCTCTCATTCTTGGTCCACTTCGGCGTGGTTTTGTTTAATAATTCTAATCTGATCTAGGGTTTCCGGAGTCAGTGCAATAGGGACACACCATTGTATACAACAGCTACAAACATCAGTGCTGGGGTCTTCAGCATGTGTGATGTGCAGTCGAAGAAATGCGGTGGCAACCGTCCCGCTTGGTATCATCGCTGAAAAGCTCAACGAGAACCTCGAGGACTGAGGAAAAGCTTGGAAAACCGGAACCTCCACCGGTCCTGAAAGTTCCAAATCGACAGAGATGGCATGAAGAGGTGAAGAGATGTGGGGATGTTCTGGAGTTCTTGTTCAACGGCCGACCCCAAATCGACGCCAAGCGGGCAAGATCGTTGAGCCGCCCAACAGCAGAGTATCTGACAGCTGTGGACCCGAGTATCGTTCGCCCATCGACCGAATGCGACCTCATCTTGGTCGGACTCCTCGATGAGCATAGCGGCAATGATCCCTCGACATTTTGTGTTGCTGTTCTTGCTTGTCTTTATGATCTTTCGCTACCAAAAGCGACCGAGCACCTCGTCTCACTCATTGAACTGGACGTCGACAGATATCTACGATGCATCAGTGTAGCTGGTCAAATCAAGCCGGGCGTTATCTCATCAGAAGAGCTACAATCTACTCAGTTGCTTCTTTTAATGCTCTCTGGCCAAGCTCGTGGTCTTCAAGAATTTGGACAACTCATCCAGTCTCTTGCTTTACATGGGTCAACTACGTATCTACCTTTTCAGACCGTTCATAATGTATTGTCAAAGTCAGGCATTCGATCTCGTCTTCAACCACAGATATATACTCACCTCAATCAACGGCAACTCATGACCGCATTCGGATTGGTCTCGTGGCTGCCACATGTCACAGAAGTTCCTGATAATGCCAATGTACTTGGCCTATTGGATGCTCATTTCAGCTGCTGGCCTTGGCTCGCCGTATGGAGACCCAATATCGATCGAATCCATGTATGGGAGCATGGCAAGCTCAGTCCGGCGCAAAGGAAAAAGCTGTCAAATGTTTTCAAATTGGATGGGCCTGATGATAAGACGCAAGACCAACCATGTCTCGGGCTTTCCGAACCAGAATGCTATGAGGATGTGAAAGTAGACCCAGAGAACCCAGAAAGCCTCGAACGGTTGTTGGACACTCTGTACCGAGCTTGTCTTGTCGGGCCCCGGTCCATCGATTTGTTTATTCAGCAGTGTATCGGCAAAGTCGTCTCCACAGACGTGCTGTCAATGATCGAAGATGCTGTGCAGACAGGAGAGGATACTCAAAGCGAAGGCTTGTTGGAATTCACTCATGCTCTCGATAAACAATCAAATCTCACGCATGATATGCGTGCGTTGATTCGGTCAGTAACACGTTTGAAAAATCTCAACATGCCAGAAAGCTCTCAGCCTTTAATGGATCAACTTTCTCAGCGCTTATGCAACACTATGCAGCTAGCTCAGGACGAATTCTGTAAACAGCTTCGAACGGGACCTGGGGACTACATGGGCATGTTGGTCCATGAGCTTGGGATGGCGATTCTGCAGTCTCCTAGAATCCATTCAAGACTACCGCCAGAGTTCTTGCAGAAAATTAAGCAGTTTCCTCAGGAGAGTACTTTGGAGGCGATATTCGATGAGCTCCAAAACGATACTGACAATTCTGCGTCTCACAATTCCCGGTTTAGATCATACTTGATGTCGTCACTTGGCGGTAATGGTACCGCGGAGTCTGGATCGGTCACCCTAGCAAACGTCCACGAAGAAATGGAATTTTGGAAGCGCCCACCAGACATCCTGAGGAAGGACTTTGCAAAGAAGTTAGGAGAGATTCAAGGTCTAGACTACGCTCTCTATACGAGCTGTCTTCACATCATGCTAAATGAGAATGATCTTTATCTTAAAGAAATGAAGGGCATCATTGTACCAGAAGATGAGGAGGCTGGCCTAAAATTCGCAGCCTATCTCGCGTATCGCCGCAGTCTTCATCAACTGCAAAATGAGTGTTGGCTCCACCTGATGGCATCGCTGTTGAGGTCACAAAGACCATCGTTCCTGCCGAGGATGGCTGACTCGATCACTTTTGTGGAGTGGGACCAATTAGTAGGAGATCTAGAGCGACTTCTAGCTCCAATTCGTGACCAGCTTCCAGATTCTGGTCCTGGGTTGACCAGGGAGCGTATGGTCTGGTGGAAAACATTGTCGGAAAACATGTCTGCTGTCCGATTCTTGCTCGAAATGCATGGCCAACAAAGGAGTTTGCGATGGCTTTACTTTCCAGTGTCGTCAGACCATGTCATGCCACTTCTTCAAGTCGCCGCGCAAGGGACCGCCATGTCTCCGTTGAATCGTCAAATCATCTCATACCTTAGACGCAATGGCAGTAATGCTATTGAAGTATGCAACTGCATTCGATTAATGGCCGATACCTCCGTGCTTGGCAAGGCAGTGTGCGAGAGACTTCTCTCGAGGGAGGAAACGAGCCGTTGGGCGGAACCTGAATTGCACATGGTCTTTGTTGCTTGGAGTAGACATGAGTCCCTGACTCCATCTGATAGATCCGCATTGGAATCCATCAGACTACTTCTCAGGCTTCCATTGGCAGCACAATTGCGTACGGGCAATGTTCGTTCAACGAATGAACGACTGCAATCAGAGTATGATATCCTCTTCCGAGAAGCAAGAAAGCTCGAGTCACTTCGGCTGAGACTTCAAAATCAGAATCCTCAGAGGGTATCTGCCATCCTCTCACAGATCGGGGTAGAAAACATTACCAGCGGTCGAGTTGTAGACGATAAAATACCCGACGAGCTCGTTGATGCAATAGACGAAATTGACGACGATGAGTACGAGCTCTCATTTGCCTTGACAAGCCTTAGCAATCTTCAGCGGCAAGCTCGCGGCATCCATAAGGACGCTCGTCTGCTTTTAGTTCGTATTTGTCTACAGGGGACCCCGCAATTCTGCATTCACTTTTCTCCAAATGACGAGGGTCAAGACCAACATAGATACTGGCGACCAATCGACAGTCAAGAGCCAGCTACCACCTCTTGTACAACAAAGCCAAACTTATTTACGTATTACCTCGGCCGCAACTTGCATTACTTGCTACGTAATGGTCAGCCCACCTTGCAGTGGATTTACGGCTCTATCCAAAACCTCATTACCTCGCACCCAGCTACTTGTCTCGTTTGCTCCAGTACTATTGGCACAAAACTTTGGAAGCCAGCGGCCTGCTCAGTGAATTGCTCCAGAAGACTTCGACAAGCACCTCTTGAAGTTCGACTTCACAATTTATTGGTTGACCCCGCCGCGATCGATCTCCTCCTCACCTGTGTCTACGCTGCTGCAGCAGACCCTTCCAATCTTGACCTTCTGCCTAACTGTCCTGTCAGCAAGGATAGGATAGCGGCAATCATGGACACGCTCCCCGCACTTGCTAGCTTTCAGACATCAAATAATCTTAAAGCTACTATTCAAGGGTCTGACGGGCTTGGAAAAGAGCGGGAAGATCTACTTTCATGGCTATGCCTCCAATTCAGAGGGTTCATACTCAGTGCTCAAAGCAGTTTTCGAGTTCCCAGTATGCCAAACACGCAGCAATTTCTGATGCTCAACTCAAACCACGAAAGAGAAGCCTTATTCAATGCGCAAGCGCCAGGAGGAAGTGGCCGTGTGGTCTTTCACGGCACCCAAGTCTCACGACTCTTTTTGATTCTCACAGAAGGTCTAAAAGTCATGAGCAACACGCCATTCATGTTGACTGGCGCCGCTCGCGGTGCAGGCATCTACTGTGGGGATGATCAAGGTGCATCCTTACATTATTCTGGTTCGACGGGCCAAAGTTGGAGAAACAGCACGCTCGGAAACATGAGAGTCATGTTAGGCTGTGAGCTAGCCTCGGCAGGACCATCGGCACTTGGTAATTACCATGTGGTTGCGGATGAAAACTCCTTGTTGGTTCGGTACGTGTTCTTGCTGCCAGCGACTTACCAGGCTCCACCGCGACATCATGTCGAGCCGGCTATGAACATCACGTACGCCAATTTGCGATCAGGCACACTCATCTGAAATATATAGATCTATTTGTTCATGCGTTCATGCATTCACCATAGATCTCACGTCTCCGTCTCACTTTCCGTTTTACGTTTTCATTATGTAATTGCAGTAAATAGTTTACAAAATTAATATATTCACAAGTTTTTGGTCATCATACCGCCGTCTGTGACTTACCTCCGATATCCTTGTTCTGTTTGTTGTTCTCTGGCCATATCCTCGCTAACATACGCCCTACTCCTGTCTCTTGAGCCCCGGCTACTGATCGGTCGTTCTTCTTAACCAACTCTATTACCTCGTTTTGTCCGTCCGCGTTACTTCCGCCTTTATAAACTGGCTCCCAGTCTGCATACTGCTTTCTCAATCTCGCGATCTCATTTAATTTCATGAAGTACTCCTGCTGAGCATCGGGAGAAACGGTTTGGGCCTTCAAAGTCTCTTCGATGCCATTCAAGACGCTAGACATTGTCGGGGCTGTATTTTTCCCGCCTTCAGTCACCTCTGCAATCTTTGCTTCAATCAATCTCTTGACTTCCTCTACCGCCGAGTGGTCCTTCACTACGAGTGGATCTTCAATGCCCTTCTCAGGCACGGCGAACGCAACGACCCAAGCAAGATAGATGCTACACAAACCATATGTGACATCTCTCGCCCTCTGGGTATTGCGCAAATGGGAACGGTCTCGGTCAAGTTGGCCTACAATGACCACCTCGCAGAAGGATCTGAGCAACAAGGCAAATGAGGCATGAGCCATGTATCCGAATTCCTGCAAAGTATTATCAGCCTATCTCTTGATAGCAGAGTCAGCAGAGGCTTCTTACATTATAATAAGGGCATCCAGTCTGTCTCTCTGTCGCCCTCGAAATCGCATAAATACTCATAACAAGCATCGCACAAAATTGCACCGCCATATATGTAACTTCAAACGCACTCCTCGCCTTCGCAATACTATTTACCTTATCCACGTCCACATCTCCCAGCCAAGTTCCCGTCGTGACAACTAGGAGTGCGACATGGACCCCCGCCAAGACCCAGAGCACGCTCGCAAATAAAGTATCAGCGAATGAGTCGGGTTTGAGTGGTCGAAGGAAGTCGTAGCGGATTATGATCCTCCAGAGTCCGGTGATGACGAACACATCAGAGCAGATTCTGATGATGTGAGTGAACATGGTGAAGATCAGATAGTCATTCGTTACGTCTGGTTTTTCGTGATCCACGACTTCGTCGATCCAGTGGGTGATGAACCATCTGGAACCTTATTAGCTCTTTATGTTTCGAAATCCGGAGGAGATGGCAACTCACGCTGAGAGGAGGACAAGTCCGATGTGCAGTCGAACGGCTTCAGGCCAATCTTTTGATCTTCGGACTACTGCGAATAGAACTGCGAAAGTAACGATGAAGGCGACCAGTGCTTCAAACGTGATGCATCCCAGCCCCATGTCGAGAGTGAATATCAAGGAGATGTAGTCCATTTCCTCGCGCGTATCTTGTCTTCGCGCAATTAGCATAATCACTCTCCCAGATTATCTCAATCACAAATTCTCAATCCAATTCAAAGCAGAATTCCAACAATGCAACGACGTTCTGAAAATCATACTGCCACGCACAAATATGCCCCTCCTCGGAGCTCCAGGCTACAAGCACCTATCCATCTCACCGCTCAGCCCAGAGTGTCCGTATCAATTATCTCCTCCTGATCATCCGAGATCTTGTACGCCCGACTAGAATGCCCCCCACTGTCGATCGATCCTTGCGTTGAAAAATGTGCCTTGAGATGTGTAATGGAGGGGTGAGGCTGTGGTGCGCCAAGACTAGGGCGTTCTGCCGCCCCCCTGTCGCAAGCGAGCCGAGCATACATGCAGGTCGACAGCCTTACTTGGAATCTGCCCTGCCAGTTTGCCAACGCATGGAGCTTCTGCAAAGTCCCGAATATGCATGTTCTAGCGTATTGGATGATATATACCGAGTGGTGTGGCTAGATACGTTTGCTACGGACGCGAGCGCGTAGTCCTGTTTTCTAGCCGGAGGACGAGAAGACGAGGCTGTGAGCTCTCGAGAAACTCATACAATTGGTGTTGATTTGAATGGTGACGATCTAAGATGCAATCCTTCAAAATCGATAGTTTATATACAGACTCGCTAATCGTACGATATCACCGTAGAACTTCACTTTCTCTTCTTCATCAAAGCTACTCAAGCTACTCAACGGGGTAGATCTCACAAGGTACCATAGCACGCCGAGAGTGCATGTCAGCACGCCCATCTCCCAGCTTCTGAAGTCCAGGTGCAGTGACCAGATCCACGTCGTGCGCCTTCCCTTTGAAACTATCTCCATCCTCGCAGTCGTGAAAACTCTCTCCAATTCTGATCTGTTCGCCGTGATTTGGAACGACGAGTTGTAATTGAGCTGTCTGAATGCCAAACTGTAGTGCAATGTCTCGTCCCAGGAGTACCATTTGGCGGACCTGTTCTTGGGTATCCGGCCGAACAGATGCGTGTGATAAGCCAGCTACTTCTGAAAGCACGCTAAGAATGCGAGCAACGGTGCTGTTGAGGTTCTCCGTACTGAGCCTTGCAATTGGGTTGTGACTGTGTTCTGGTGCTGTCAAGGCAACATTGATATATTGAAAAGTTGCAGATCGCCAATTGTTGGCAAGACTGTCCCGTCGAAATATAGCATAGTCCTCACGCTCTGGGGAAGCTGAACCATGTGTCAGAAAGTATGAAGAATTGATGTCAGGATGACTTACACGCGATAGCATTCGCATCAAATAACTTCCGCCATGCATTATACATATCAAAGAGTTCTCTCTGTGATTTCCCAGTGCCGAGCACGCCAAACCCGAATGGAGCAGAGAAGAATTGTTCTCGAATTATTGCCCAGAGAGTGCTCTTCAGCAGGAAATGTGATTTTCCTGTCCCTACTCTTCCGAGAAAGTTCGTTGCGTCCAAATGTGAGGGGAGTCTCTTCCCAGCAGGGATCAGGAACTCCTTGTTCCTTGGGGCTGTTACCGATTCCATCAATCTTTGCAATTCTCTGAATTTGACTCCCATCTTGTCATCGGGCCATCCTTGCTCATCCTTCTGGTTCACGAGAAGCTGTCCGACCAGCTTTCCAATCTCGTTCGAGTGGTCCTTCTTCAGGCGGTCAATTTGGTCCTCAAAGGACTCCTTCTGAGCTATTCGCCTGCTCTCCTCGAGACCCATATCAATCGAGTGCTGTTGGACCATATTTGTCACTTGAGCGCCGTGCTCTCTCGTTGTTTCTTCCTTCTCATGTTGCATTCTTCCCAGCTCAAACTGCAACGATTCGATCATTTTCTCGTTATCCTCGATTTTTGCCCCTGCTCGCTGAAGCTCTTTGACATGTAGATTGAGATCGCGCTCCAGTTTCGATTTGTCCTTGTGTAAATGCTTTGCGCAGGAGAGCATATCGCCCAGGGTATCATCTCGGTGTTGGAACATGCCAAAACCCCTTCCAGATCCTTGGACACGATTGAGGAAGTCATCGTATTGCGAGAGATACTCCTTTAAAGCTTCTTCTCTATCAGTCTTTTTGTTTTTAAAGGGATTCAACATGATGGCCGAGGGATCACATAAAATGGTTTGTTATAAACGCGAATCGCGACCTGGATTGAGTTTGGGGACGATAGCTGGCACGAGCTCGAGCGACGGTGATGAAAGATTGTAAGGCTCTACTTTCGAAATCCTGATTGATCCTAGCCAGCCTCGTTCTCTATCGCTTGGTTGCTTCTGCCTGCACGCATGTTGTCTTGTTGCGGAAGAGGGGAAAGCTTCAGACATGGTTGCAGAGTGGTCGACGCCCAACTCAGGTGGTGGAGGCTGTGCTCGCACCACATTAGAAGCGCATGATTGGTGGCTCCTACCTGCACGAACTGACAATAAAGGAACTTCCCTGCGACGAGGTCGGTCGTGAATAATTGCTACTTTCACTCCCACCGACTTCCCTCAGCCTCGTGGGATCCTAGGCTGCCTGGTATCGTCGACTTCATGTTCGGCATTTCTTCGTTCGTCACATACTCTCGAAGAGATCGAGGTGACTGCAACGTCTTAAGTCCACTCATATATCGCTTCAGGTTTGGATAAAGATATCTCTCATTCGCATTCATATTCAGCGCCGCTCTCTCATCCTTAGGGTTCACGAATTCCCTCGCCCCTCATGGCCTACAGCGGCAACATTGTGCAGGGCGCGGTATCGGATGGCGTTACTGGTCCTCGCATCGTTGTAGGAATTGATTATGGAACTTCAAATACAGGTGCGTCGAGAATGCGATTTGCATTGACTTTGGCTTTCTTCCTTCGAAATTATCTGACATCGATGGCGCTCGATAGAACTGGCATGGGCTCAGACAGATGGAACTGCAAAGAATTCGCTGGCCGACCTAGGCAATGATCTTGCTGTTCTCAGAGAATGGCCGGGAGGAGTAAATGCGCAAAGAGTCCCATCGGCAATTTCTTACTCCCCTACCTCGCCTGAGAAGCATTGTTCACAGTGGGGTTGGTCAATTGACGACGAATCCAAGGTTCTCAAATGGACGAAGCTGGAACTTGAGCCTCAAAGTACTGTGACTGAACTCGCACAGCTTCGCGAATTGACGAAAGGACTGGATTTAGTGAAAGAGCTTCATGAGTCCACTGACGTTGGCTTGATGAACGATGTTCCTGAACATATTACCAAGAGTGCCGAAGATATTGTGAGAGACTACCTGTCAAAGGTGTCTCGTGTCTGGTGGCAGCACATGAAAAGCCAGGGACGACATATCCTGGATCGAGTGCCGCTTGATCTTGTGATCACGCATCCTGCAGTAAGTCTTACCCCTCCAGTGTCTGCATGGAAAGTTCAATGCTTACTAGGTACTTTAGACGTGGAAGTATGAGG
The DNA here is from genome assembly GCA_009613015.1 of Mollisiaceae sp. DMI_Dod_QoI. Lineage (NCBI taxonomy): Eukaryota > Fungi > Ascomycota > Leotiomycetes > Helotiales > Mollisiaceae > Mollisiaceae sp. DMI_Dod_QoI. The sequence continues at coordinate 131,186 of VXCB01000007.1, forward strand.
CCATGAACAAAACATATCGAGCGGTCATGGGAGCATTCCATATTGGCATGTTTCCAACACTCCGAAGTGTTTCATTTGCTTCAGAACCTGAATCATGGGCTTTATACACCATTCAAGATATGCTGCAAAAAGGCCATGATGTTCTTATCCCGGTAAATCTGCCTTCTTATCATATTTTGTTGGTCTAACACGTGTATAGGGAGAATGTTTCGTTATTTGTGATGCTGGCGGTGGTACAGTTGTAAGTATCAAATTTCCAGGGATGAAATTATGGCTTTCTGACCATATTTTTGCAGGACTTGGTATCCTATCGTGTCAACAAAGTCGATCCACTTGAGCTTACTAGAGTTGGGAATATCACAGGTGAGTGCTCCAAGTTTCTTAATAGGTTTGATCTGACACTCTAGCAGGATCTAAATGTGGTGGTACTTTCGTTGACCAAGCTTTTCTCGAGTTTCTGCAGCCAAGACTGCTAAATCTTGATATTGATCCTGAAGCCGTTGGTACAGGCGGTCATATGGTTTTCAAACCGAGATCTAGAGTTCTCCTAGAACGTTTTGAAAGAGTCAAGCATGCTTTCAATGGAGTAGATGATGCACAGTTGACACTTCCTCGAGGGACAGAGGTTGCCCCCGGCTACGAAGATAGCATTCTCAACGGAGTGCTTACTTTAACTGCGTGCGTTTGAATTCTCGTGGTCGCACATACATTTTGCTTACATTAACGCAGGCAAGATCTCAAAGACATGTTCTCATATAGTGTCGTAGGAACACTGAGCTTGATCTCGAAGCAATTAACAAAAGTCAAGAATACGAAACATATGGGAATTCCTTGTCGAGTCACTGTAAGTCATCAACAGACTCCCCTTCTGAGGTTAAATATCACGTCAATTAATTGCATTCACAGAATATTATCATGGCTGGCGGTTTTTCAGAGAGTCCATATCTCTTTAATGAGATTACCACCTTCGCCAACAGAGGAGCGGATATTGCAGTTCAGCGGGCTGATGACTGGTACGTTAAAAGGGCTTGTCAAGCTTCTTTAGCATGAATACGTACTGACGTTGCAAAGCTGGATAGGTATAGTCAAGGGAGCTGTGCTTCGAGGAATGGGCGTCGGCATGTCTGCAGCGCCTACTGTTCGAGCATGCCCCAGACATTACGGCATTTGCGTTTCTCATAAATATGAAGAGTGGAAGAATCTTGGCGATGCGACTGTCAAAGATAGCTTCCATGGTCAAAGAATGGTTCCAGATCAACTCTTCTGGCTCATACGACAAGGAGATGCAATTCTACCATACGAGCCTATCGTCGCCACTTTTGGTGTCCGATGCAAATTCACGAAACAGCAATATGACTTGGGAAGTAGTGTACGGATAACCTTCGTGGCCTCTTCAATTATGGAGCCACCATCAACTATGTCTAACTTCTCACGAGGTATTTCGGATCTCCTTCCTCTTCCTCTTGAATTTTGAATGAATCTTTATTCTCGGGCCCAGTCGCTAACCTTGAAATCCTGCAGCTGAAAACGAAGTCATCTACTTAGATGTCGACTCCAAGAAGATCCCTCAACAATACTTACAGAAACAGAAAAAGGTTGGCGGGGGGTCCTATCTGACTGGAGGTAGTTCATATCTTACTGCAGACTTGGAAGTAAACTTCGTCATATCAGAAACGGTGTATGTCAGTGTCAAGCATCATGACAAGGTATTGACAAGTATCGCAACGAATCTCTGAGAGATGAGTGGTGAGTGTAGTTTCTGTATTAGCATTAGACTGGCGATTTGAGGTAGCGAAACAAATCTGTTGATATTGGAAGATCTTATGTATAGAGTCTAGGATGAAGGAGCAAATAATTCATGATATATCCAACCTAGATTTCTGCGGCCTTCAATTGAGTGAGCATCGCTAACCCTCTAAGCGATCTTCCACTCCGCATCAGGGTTGGGTGTCTGCATCAATTAGCCTCCGTGTCTACATACATGCAGCTCGTCTAAAATTCCCCGCAGGGGTAGCTGCAGGTGAACGGAAAGGGTGGTATTAACGCCACTTAATAGTCACCGAACCATGCATGTCTTAGTTCTTCTCCACGAACCAAGTCAACAGATTCTCAGCCTCACACTATGTCTCCGCATCCGGTCACCACTGTGCCTTTGACCTGCAGCTGCAAGTCCTCGGAATTCCAAGGAATGCCCACAAGGTTGAAGGCTCCTAGAACGTTACTTTGTACTATCGCACCCTTGTCAACCTCGCAGGTGTCTGATAGAGCTCTAGCTTCTTAGTGGAAGCTTGGGGACTTCGCCGTACTTCGACTTCTTTGTGCGTCAGGCAGCGTTTTCTTCTGACCTCGTTCATTGACGACTGGGCTCTCTTCCAAGACGGACAGCTCATTCCGATTCCTAGCACCTGATCTAGAGCTGCTGAGACAATTGTGCTCAGCCTCGGCCTTGCTTCTTTCTCAAGCTTCTTCGCAGCCTTCTCTGCGTTTGGAGGGAACGGCAGCTGCTGCACATCAAGCATTCTCTGTGTGATAGACTTTCCAGCATCCCGACAGGGATCTCTCATTTCCAAGTAGCCTCGATACCAAAACGCCTCAATTCTTCTCCTGCAATCATCCAACCAATCAGTACGACTACGCCGTCCATTGCCCTACTCTCCGTCCCATTCTTTCATTTCCACTTCCCTCTCTTCAATATCATGGGTTGCGGGCCCTCTCGTCCCCCTCCAGAAAACGGCTTCCGACTCGACGACAAACGCGCCGTCTTCCGCCCCCCTCCCCAACCCGAAGACGAAGACCCCAAAGACATGAAGAAATTCTTCTCCTCGAGCTCCTCGCGCGACAAGGTTTCCACAGCCAAACGTCCCGAGCAAGCTCCTCCTCAATACACGTCCCAAAATAAGGCGAAAGAAGTAGCTCGATGCGCGGCTCTGCTGCGAGAGATGTACGGGCTGGATCTGGAGATTTGGGCTATGGAGGAGGCGCATGAGGATGATTTGCCGGAGAGGGAACATAAGAAGCAGAAGGCGGATGCGTTGTTTGCGGAGATCAGGAGGATTGTGGGGACGTGGAGGGCGAGTGGTGGGTGGGGGTGGGAGCAGGATGAGTGGAAGTGTGTGCAGGATATTTGTGAAGTGGTTGGTACGCATAAAAGTCCGAGGTATAGGTAGGATGTGAGTTGGGTTAGGTATAAAGCGATGTCGAGATGTGGAGTTGGTTTTATTACATATTTGGAGCGAGGCAAGGTAAAGTGATTTTTATGAATCAAGAATTAAGAATTTGATGAAGTCAACGATATACTTCTTGCATCTATCATCAACTTTCTTGCGGATCTCTTTTAGTCTATTGTCTAATCAACCAAAACCCTGGATAGTATCCAAATTCTGGCTCGCGCAATTCATCTGTCCTCTTGATCGCCTCAGCGAAATCTTCCCCATTTCCCTCCCAAGTATACACTTTAAGTCCTCTTGAAGCAGGACTCTCAACAGGTTTATGGAGACTTAGTCTCCAGCTGAGATGGTCTATCATAATCTCAACTGGCAGACTCCGGGACATGTCAAAACGTACGACAAGAGTCACTTTATGAACTCGTCCTGCTGAAGCCTTTACCAGGTCCCTAATCATGGAGACCATGTCATCGCTCAAACCCCTAGGGAATTTGGAATTCTGAGAGCGACTTGAAAGATCAAGAGTTATTGTCTCAAGTCTATTGTCCTCTGTGTCCATGAGTGGATGGTTAGCCAGACCCCTAAAGCTCTCATCGGCTGTCGGTTCCCATTGTATATTGAGATGCTTAATACGCCTCAACCGTCCTATCCCTTTCCTAGACTTTGTTGGTCGTTTGAATTGCTCAAGAGTCCCGATAGATAGGAAATAGTTCGCTTGACAGCAATACTTCAAGGCGGCGACACGATCGCCAGGGTTTAACTGCTCTATAGCGACCAGATGATCAGGCTTGAGGAAGCCAGGCTGTATCTCAAATTCGAGGAACTCGAAGATCATGTCTCGGAGTTCTGGAGGTAACTCGGAAATCTTGAAAGAGATATCTGATGGAGAATTCATTTTCGATTCGCCGTTCTCGTTTCTTTCGCAAAATGAAGAGTTAGACTTAGGATTTTCAATCTTATTTATATTTCCTGTTTCGTATATTATGATGACAAGTATTCGCGTTAGTGTGACTGTATCGAATCATAGAACAGAGGTTTGACATGCGACAGCAAAGTCTTGCTGTCGGGCCATGCAATGTAATAAGCGAGGAAGAAAAGGGGTTGCGAGAAAACAGATCATTTTGACTGTTGCAAAACAGTAACACCAGACTACGGAGCATATATTATTGATCAAGATAATATTTGGAAGCAGGTACAATTGAAACTAACTACTACGTCAGAGAAAGTCACGTAAAGTTCAGCCAAATAAATTAACATATGGTATAATTTGGACCCATGGAAGATGATTAATCGCGTGATGAACCAGTAACACCGAAGATCAGATGTTTGAAGCGAGAAGGATACCGAAAACATTGACATTGATTTTAAGAACTTCTATGCAACTAATGTGGGTGCCATTTTTAGCTACGCAAGAGCGATTATGAGCTCTCTTGGTAAATTGGGTTCAAAGCGACGCTGAAAGGCCGCGCCTACGGCTTCTCCCAGACTTAGGTGTAAAATCCTTCATTGACCAAGTACTCACCAAAATGAGTCTCTCCCCTGAATACCTGACTGAGGTTGTTGGTGCGGACTGCAATAATTTGCTGAGGCCGCGGTGCACAGTCCGTTCCGTATGGCACCCTGCAGGGCCGAACAGAACGCTTACTTTCCCGACACATCCATTTGAGGCCTTGATCAGCGTAATGAGAATTGAAGGGAGCTGCGTCCACTTTCGGTGGAAGTCAGAGACGTTCGACAGGTCAAAGCAGGTCAAATCTAGAGTGATTGATTCGAGGCAATTCGAGGCCTTCAAAGGATTATCCTGCAATAGCGATACGCTGTCTGGTCCATCGTCGGCATCATCCTCCAGAAGAATATACAGGTGCCTGGTATTCCTCAACTGATGGAGGGTGAGGCTGTTCCATGTTTCTAAGCTATCTGGAGTCATGATACGATTCTTTTGTTCGTATATGGTTTTGGCATCTCCCCACCACTTTGTGCCGCGGAAGGCTTCCAATTCATTAGGCTCGCGAGCTCCAGGTTGTATCTCAAAGGATTTATCGAATATATTCTTCTTGATGTCAAGAGGAAGTTCTTCCCAATTGAAGACGTTGCGAGGTAGACCAGTCATTTTAATAACGAATATCGTCTCTGCTAGATGCTTGACGAATGAATACCAGGATAAAATAAAAAGAGGAGTGGAAGTGAGGTCTGAAAGATATACTGTTCTACTCTTGCGATATAGTTAGATGTATCTAGATGTGTGTAATTCATGTAATGAAAAATGTGACTCTACAACAGCGAAGTGTTGCTGGACGAGTTGAATAAGCGAGGAGGAAAAGGAGTTAATACCAGAACAGCGACATTTGACTGTCGAACATTATGTGTATGCAGATCAGATACTTTCTACTGCATGTTATGACTGAGCCGCTGCCGTGAAATTGAGAGAAAATCAATATGCTCATTAATCATAGTCATTGGGTTTGCTTGATTCTCTAAATCTTGTGGTTATTAGTGGTATAGTTAGTGGGTGAGTTACAAAGTCAGTGATGAAAAGCCTAAAAGTTTAGCGATAGCTGCCCTCTTTTCAGGGCACCATGCGCTGAAATTTAGTGTACAAGGCCTGAAGCAAGGTTCCGCAACCACATTCAAAAGTGCCACATCGCAGGACATCAACTCTCAATTCAAAGAGCAAAAAAAAAAGATATTAAGCTTTCAATTTACTTCTAAACTTGAACAGTCATCTGATAGTCTGATACAAGTTTTACCTATTCCTTGCTCCATAGCCTACTTCGCAGCGCGCTCGACACCAAACTCCAAATCAAGATTCCATGCTTTCAGATATTGTTTTGTAGCTCGTATTCGGCCTCCATTTTGCGTAAAAGGCGAGAAGTAAATCTTGGCTTGGAATCAGCACCAATCAACTTATCCTCCACTACTCCTTCACGACAGTTCCAAACCCAGGTTTCGTCTTCATCCTCTGTTGTGACCGAATCCAAACGTCCAGGTACTCCAAAAAATTCATTCAAAGAGTCCACTCGCTCCAAAAAGGCAGCATTGTCGAAGTGATTGATGAACACGTTGATCACTTTCGCCCCTACCTGTCCAGTCCCCGGGAGTCGTGAAGCAATAAAAAGCCACTCTAGGATCATGCTCCAGTCCGGCATTTTACAGCCACTGATGTCTCGGCCATTTACATCCTCCCCTCCATGAAACCACTGTAGATCCATTGTTATTGATTCGAGCTGATTCCTGCGCAAGAGATTGAATTTGCTAAAGTTGGGCCAAGGATTATTGCCCCGGCCTTCCCAGGTGATCTCGAGATGTCTGACCATGTCGAATACGTCTTTTGGTGGAATCCGATTGAACCTCGGCGCAGTGAATGCGTCGACTCTAAAGGTTCGTTTCTGATACAGATTAAGAACCTCGGGCACTAAATGGGGTACTGATCGAATCCTACTAAGCAGAGGGCGGTATATGAAAGATACCTCCTCGTTTACCAGAGCGATTTCGTAAATAAGCAATCGTAGTTCTGGTGGGAGCTTTGAGACTTTTTGGACCAATTTGGATATCTCTTGAGATGACAAATTTGGGCGGAAGACCGAGAGGTCTCCAATTAGAGAACAGCTTCCTACATCCATTGTAGATTTTGAGATAGAGAGTAAGTAGAATGTTTTCAAAACTTGCAGGCTGTTGCAGCTCAGGTGTTGGAAGATCTGGTTTTATTAAAGTTCTTGAAAGCAATGCAGAAGACGAGAGGAATTTAACAACTACTAAATGCAACTTGGTGTAGTGGGGCTTTCTGGGTCAGAACAAAATCCGACCGGAAAAGTTAGTGGACCAGATTTTATTTAGAATCCAATCACATGAGTAATACAGCACTGCCACTTCTAATTATTCCTACTATCATGAAATCCTGTTACAGAATAAAAAGTTACTAAATGTTCCTTATTTTTTAGCGTAATTATAGAAGCATACGGTAATGTTCGTGCAAAGGATGCTTTCATAGAAATTAAAGTCCAAAAGGGGTACGAGGTCAAGTAATCATTTGCGACTTCCAAAGATACCAAAGCCCTCAACATTTCTGAAAGATGTACAACAAAACTCAGTAAGAATAAGTTGAGATAGGTTTGTATTGTTGCTCCTGCGGTAGGTATCAGATTGAGGTACCGGTATCCTCCTGCCGGTAAATTCTGGTACCGGAGAGCAGCTCTCCACAGCAGGTGATACCATTTAAGGCAAGAATGCAGAAGCTCCCAGAATGTTCCACGATCCTGAGTCCAGAAAGAAATTATTTTATCATCATATCAGATTGCTCTAAAAACATATGTATTTGCCCTAGAATAAATATTCATAGGACTTGATGTAAGTGAGGGGCGCTAAAACTCTAGTAGCTGGAAGACAACGGGCACTTCTTTAGATCCCGCCCTTAGGGAACCCCGGAGCCAGTTCAATTCCACAAATTTGGAGCATTGATCTTGCCCTCAAATACCAAGGAGTACCGACACACAGAATTGATATTTGATACTGACCAAAATTCATATTTTTTACCCTCCAAAAGTTCTTGCTTTGAAAGCGTGATACGGACGAATGAACTGAGACTAAAGCAATCCAGTCCGAGTACAAATATTCCTATTGGTTCCTCAAAGAAGTCAGCGGGAGCTTGTTTAGGGCATAACCATTCTTTCCCATCTACGGACACCCCTAAATGAGTCAAGTTCGTTCATATAATAACACGCTCAAGGTAACGGGAGATCACTCAGACCTTGACAAAAAATACAAAATATAAAAACTTTTCTTGATGATAAAAAACTGCACAATCTTAACAGGCCAAAGACTAAGAACTACTACGACAAAATGAAACTCACCAACATTCTACTCTTCGTTATCCTATTCTGGAGCACCAATATCACAGGATATACTCGTTGGTTCAGTGATTTTGACACTGAAGTAGCACAATTCGATCATGAGCAATGGTCAGTCCTCTCCCTCCCTCCATTTACTATGCTCTTCCATAATATCATGCTTCGCCTTCTCCGTCTATAGAAGCTAATATAAATATCTATTGCAGCGGATCAACTGAGGCGTACGGCCCTATGCCATGGGAACAGTTAAAGGACATGGATGATCATAAACTCGTCGACCTTCCATCATTCCGACAATGCATCACATTCGACGATCGCACCATTTCATTCTACTGGAGAATGGGATGGTTCCGTAGCCAGACTTGGGGTAAGTATCACATCTCCGCTCAGTAGTGAAAGAGTGATATGCTAACTTGGATGCAGCTTACAGCGAGCCTGGCTGCATGGGAGAAGGAGGCGGTCTCCGAATTGGAAAGGGCGCTGCGAATAACTTCTTGGCGAGTTGTAATCTCAACTTCTATTGCTGGAATGCAAACATCACAAATATCACCGCAGGCACGGATCGAGAAAACTTCACGGAGGTTAGGTCGATCATGATAGACTAAATCCGAGGCTCTAAATTTTGCAAAGTTGGGAGGATATACCAAGGCTGCGTTTGTTCCTTTTTTTTGGTTGTTATCTTTGCGGGAAGGTCATATGGTTACTAGCTCAACAACTAGGAGAAAGCATTGTATCTAACACTTGCTCGTATTGAATTATTCCAAATAACATCATATACTGTTTGAACATCTCGAGATTGTGTTGTTCGAACGCCAACAAGATTTCCACCTCTTTTTAAAGTCCCGAAGATAGAAACAGTCTCAACTATTCTTGAATTAGATGAAAGTTTCTCAAAGCTGTTCAGTCAAACTTGTCTCCAGCCAGCCACCTGTTCAGCATATCCAACGCGATTTCGGGCTGATCCATAGGAACCTGAACACAGTCAGTACTTGTCTTGCCTATAACTTCTTCCAATATTCGTATAGACCTACCATGTGTCCGGAATTATCAATAGTCACGAGCGAGAATCTTGTCGTCTTCTCGTCACCCTCTACCATCTTTATGTTGACTTCCTTAAAAGTGCCAGCTACTACATCTTTGCCATTCTTAGTACTTTTCCATGGTTTCAACTCTTTGGACGTGAATGCACTTTGACCCTTCCAGGGCATGTTAGCTGTCCATCGCTTCGCACCTGCGGTATTACACGCAAGGTCAAGGTTTCCTTGATAGATCAAGATGTCGATTTGGTTGGCCAACAGGTACTCGAGTTGGGGCATCATGGTTATCCCGCCATCGTTTGTGAGTTGGAAGGCATCATCAACCGCTTGTGAACTAACTTCGAACTTTTTGATGACCTTAGGCACACCAAGAGCGCTGAAAGAGGAACTGAGATTCAGGTAGTCCCCAACGAGTTTCATGTCGGCGTAGCAAAAATCGTCAATTTCACATGGGGCAGTAACTGATATTGTGTCAGCTGCATCTGAGAAACACGGCCTAGAGAGAATTCAAGATGTCGAAGGAAACGGGTGTATCACTGTCAAATCTGTTGCGGCCGCCAGCATGTGCTTGAGAATCGTAGAAATTGATGACTCCATCCCAGCAAACTGTCTCCGCCGTTTGGCAGATGGCAGGGTCTGGATGATCGTAGCAAACCTTTGCCACCTCCATGCATCGTGGAAGGTTGGTCGCCATGATATCGCATATTGTCTCATTAAAGACTGGCTCCTTCACACCTGGGTTGGTTGTACAAAGTGTTTCCCAGTATCCATATGCTCTATCCAACGGAGATACCAAGCCATTACCAATGGCCAGCGATTTCAGTGAGACTTGAGGTTGCTTCGGGTGCAAGATGTTTTGGCTGACTATTTAGGCTCCAAGCGCAGGAAGATAATGTCCCTGCGAATATCAGTGAATATCCATGGTTGGTAATTGGGAATTTATGAATGAATTTATCAATGTTTGATAACCCCACTTACGGCATAACTCTCCCCAGTAATCACCAGCGGCCCATTTTTGTGTTCAGGGAAGACTTGACCCATGAATATCTGCAAGAATAAATGCATATCAGCTGCGCTTGTGAATGAGTCCCCGGGCACGTGCTCTCCTTCATCCACATATGAGAAACCAACTCCAGCAGGTTGGTCCACAAAGATCAAAGCTGTTTCCTTGTTCCAGCCAAAAGGATTGTTGACAGTGCCATTTCCATGCTCGTTGACCAGACATGGACCAAGCTCCTGGAACAGACTAAGCATGCTTGAGACTCCTGGCCCCCCAGCAAGCCACAGTGCGAGTGGCTCTGATCCATCTCTTTTTGGCGCAGTATTTTCAGCCTTAAAGTACCAGAAGAAGAAGTGCTTCTGGCCAATGTCGAGCCATCCTGTGTACTGATTTACAGGAGTGTCGCAAAGAGTCGCGTTCTGACGCTTAACTCGAATTGAATAGCTGGGCGAGACCTCACTCTGGTAGATCGTGAAATCAGAAAGGATTGGATCTTGGACCAAAGGGGCCTGCGAATACTTCGAGGCAAGGACTGGCACGACAACACTAAACAGCGAAAAAGAGAGCTTCATTTTTAATTGACTAGACTTGAATAACTTCGTGAAAAGATGCGAGAAGACAAAAAGAGGGGCGTGAAGTTGAAAGATAAGAAGAAGAACACAACGAACCAAATGCGCGTGCATTGAAGGCAACAAACATCAAGGATACTAGAATAGGAAGGTAGCGCGAAAATCTGCGTTCGTATTTATCCGTCTTATTGATGATCAATATCTAGCGTTCAAATCAATTCCTCTGAAGACGAGTACTGTTGGAGCCTTCCCTCGAAGAGATAGGGACTAGAAAGTACTAATATTGAGGTCGTAAGATCTTACTTTTTGATATCAAGCGAAGCAAACCCGAGTCGAAGGTATGGGGCATTGTAGTGTAATACTTGACAAGAAATTAAGCTCTAGTATCTTTAGGTTTCGTCTTGCAGACCTGGACACTAATTCTGACTGTATATCAATACAAGCAATGAGGGTGATGGAAAGGCGAACGCCCCAGAAAGGGGTGTATCGGTATCACGTGATCAATCTCAGCGCCTCTTCCAAGGTTGCAAAGCACTGCGTATGAGCATAGTCTGCACTTGTCATGTATAGTAGACAAGACGGAGACACAGTAGCTCAGATCATATCTAGTGAACGCGCTGGAATTAATTCGCTTATATGAAGAAAAGAAGCAGAGAAGAGAGCACGGAGTACAAGCACTCATTTCATCCGACCTAATCCACGCTGCATCAGCTTGAAGCCTACCCGCTTACCAATTGCGATCTCGGACTGATATCCAACTAATTTCCATGTTTACCGCTAGCGAGTGCTTTGTCTCTCTTACCATCTCGAAATTCGATACCGGTAGTTTCTGACAGACTCCCCAATAGCGGCCGGATCACCCTCCCACTCCAATTTACTCAAAGCAGGAGTAATGTCCACTATTTTGGGCTCAAAACTAAACATGCGGCTGAAGTCGGAGATACATTTGTTTGTGATTTCTTGGTAAGCCAAGGATGGATTTACGAGGACCGAAACCTTACGCACAGTGGCGTTCCGGGTGTATGGGTACACCATTGTAACTCTCGACGCGTCGATCAATAATTTGATCATCGATTCATACCAAAGTTTCCTGTGTGCGGTGGGTAAGAGGCCTGTTAGATCAAGGGTGATGCGTTGAAGGTCATTGCTAGACTTGAGCTTGAAACCGATGCCCGACAAAGAGAGATAGTTGCGGTCGATATTGCAGTTCGCAAAGATTAAGGTAATTGAGTGGACCCAGTCTCTCAAGTTCCTCACTGCGTTGAACGCAACCAGGTTGTTAACCGTAATAGGAATACTAGCATGTCGGTATGCTCTGAGGACTTCTTGGTAGAGTTCTTGATATCCTCGATTTTCTGGATCTTGTTGATGTTCTATTCGGAGGCGAGAGAGTAGCAAAGGCTGCTGGAATCCATCCCATGCTTCTTGAATAGCACATTGACGGAAGACCTCAAATTGAATATCTCCGTGCAAAACCAGCCTTGTAGACATCGTCGTCGAAGTGATGTATCGTAATGATGCTTGTATTATAGTTTGGCAACTGCTATAGACAGCAGTGGTATCAAAGATTGTGATGGAGACAGAGGTCGTACAGAAATTATTTGCAAAACCAATCGCGCCTCTAGCTTGGGGAAGGAGCGACCAGACCTTCAGACAAGAAGCATCAGAGTTCCCTCGTAAACAACATACGACAGCGAAGAACGATTCAAACCTTGATGTCACGAATGATTGTAAAAGAAAAGTAGGTTGCACTGACCTATATACTGTCATTCGGCTGAAAGATGTCATGATGTCCGATCAAGAATAGATGAACCACAAACAGACAATTAATAGCAAAAGGCGAGATGATTGCTTCAAATAATAGGAAGAAATTTGATGCGGAAAGCACATCACCAGACAAACAATCATTCATGAGGGCAGATCCTGCAGTGATCATCAAGCTTTGTATTGCTCTTCATCCAGAACAGATACTCAGAATCCAGGTCTATTTACTCACATATCATGACTCCAAAATGGTATCCACGTTGTATGTGCCTCCAAAACGCCATTGCTATGCCGCTCTGCAAACGCCAAAGCCGAGTCAAATGCCATGCAATAATCACCATCCATCACCCCAACCATCATCCTCGCCCGTTTCCTTTGGTGCTGTATCAATCTTCTTCACGACCGCCGGTTTTACTGCGGGTTTGGTAACAGCAGTGGTGGCCGTCTTTTTTGTTCCCGTGCCTCCAATACTACCCGTCGTTGCCCCTCGAGCCGCAGATGCCGGTCTCCCATTCGCAGTCGAGGGCTTAGCCAACCCTTTTGGTAGAGGTTTTGCAGTAGATTTCTTGCCGGCTTGTGCTGCTAACCATCCTGCAAAGTCAGGCTCTCCGTTATCATCAAACGGATTGGCAGCTGACGGTGGTGGTTTGGTAGCTTTCGGAGCTTCACTTGATGCATCGAAAAATGATTCTTCTTCCATATCGCCCCACGCATCATCTATGTCGATTTCTTCATCCACACCTGCATTGGAGTCTTGGAAATAATCATTTGTATTCGAGGATGTAGAAGTTCGAGCAGATGTTGCAGGTGGAGATGTGACGGCTTGACGATGGAGTGCCGACGCGGAGGCTGTTCCCGGTGCACGACGCTCGGCTACTAATGGAGCAGAAGATGGACGTGGTGCACCATTTGCTGTGGGCGTGATTTCACCTGCAGCAGCAGAAACCTTGTTGGTGAAAGACGAGATCGCCCAGCCAGCCCATGAAGCAGCTTCACTTGGCTGGGGTGTACTCATCCTCGGCGCATGTCCACTGGATGCTTCAATTGAGCTTGGAGGAGGCAATGCTGTATCTGCCATGGTGGAAGCAAATTTGCGAATCCGTTGCAAGTATACGTCCATAGTCTTATTTGCTTGGTCTCGGATAAGCTTTTCCTTATCTATAAGAGCAGGACACAGAGATGGCAGTATTCGATTGGCACAATCATCTTCACTGAAAGCATCTGAAGTCACTGCGAGTGCCATTAACGCAGCATTCCGAGCATGGACAAATGGATCGCGTAGGGAACGAGTGAAGGCCGCGATCAAGACCTTCGACCTTGTGCTAACCCCAAGGTTCTTCGAGATTTTGCCTAAGCATATTGTAGTATTGGTCCGAATGCCAGGTTGCTCATCATTCGAGGTTTTAGCGAGATACTTGAGAAGCTCGCCGTTTATAGTTCTGTCAGAGAGCTTCCCAATGATAGTGAGTACTGCCTTCACGGTCTGCTCCCTAACAACAGGTGCAATGTCTATAAATCCAGAAACCTAAACAACAATTGTTAGTGACCCATGCTAGATATTGATACTTTATACAGACCATTTGAGGAAATATTTTGTCGTTTACGATTTTCTGCGATAGTCTGTCAATCATCACTGGTAAGTTATCGAGCAGGGATACTCGAATAGCTCGATCTGGGCTGCTGAACAGTCTTACAACAGCAGGTGTAACTCTCGTGTCGAACTCGTCATCAGTGAGTTTTGTGCTGATTTTCATAACCACACTGAAAACTTTGGGACCACCACCACCAAATTCGACAGATTTTAATAGCTCTGGGAGGATCTTCATCTTGAAATAGTCTTCGGGGAAGTCGTCTGATAGCTCATCCAAGTCACTGCTATAGTTAGCCCATGAACTTCGGCTTTATTGGACGACCAACTTTAGAAACGCTTCCCGTTCTTCCTCTGTCTTCATACCAAGGTTGTCAACATTGTCAGTAAGTTTGATTAAAGGAGTGTTGAAAAAGCCCCCACTCCTTCGCCCCTGCTCCAAGAAATTTCCAACGCTGACTCTGGCTTTGGGGTTCGCGTTGACCAGTCGCCTATAAGTGGAGTGCATTGTTGGAGGGATATTCTTCGTTTGTCCAGCCTGATCCCCACCAATGAAGTCGCCATTGAAGACTTCGAATATCAAAGTGCCAAAATTGTAGGCATCGACGGCAGTCAAGGGATTCCGCTTGATGGCATCCCAGCCAGATTTTGCAAGCTCAGGGGGTGTGTATCGCCCAGCATCTGGAACAAGACTTCCATAATTCTGCCAACACTTAGCATATGTACCAAAATCGCGATCACTGGGCCTACATAGATGATCGCATCGTCATCCTTCATGCTGCTTAAGACCTCAAATCCTCCCACCCTCCATTCACCACTCTCGCTCGTGTATATCGAACTGACGCGGAGGGCTCCATGGACCGAAGATGCTTCATCATTTATGAATTTGATTGTTTGCTGGCATCTAATTTAGTCCAAAACCACTTCATGTATTTGAGGGGCTCAAGCATACAGCTACACCAAACAATCCCCACTTCAAGGTCTCCGTGCTCATGCTCTTCCTTTTGATGTGCCATCGTAGTGGAATAAGGCGTTCTGTAGCAACGTATATGTATGTTTCGGTCTTCACAAATGTCGTTAGATTCTATTTTCCAAATCCCCATGAGAACTATACCTCGACAGTATCCAGTACTTTTATTACTCCCGGGTGTCGTAATGTCCTAAGCTTCTTGACGGCATTTCTTGCCATTGGCAGACGAGATTTGTTCGCGGTTACATCGAAGGAGAATATGCTGCAATTTGATCCATCTTCCTATACCTTGCATTAGCATCCAGATCATCATCTACCAAGAAATATGCCTACGCGCTTGGTTCCGTTATGAAGAGTCCAGATACTCGCATCGATATCTACTCGGTCGCCGAAGGTGTATGGGAAATGCGGGCCTTTTGATATCGCAGAGGCAACAGCAGACTTGAAGAATTCCATAGCGACAGAGAAACAATTAAAATGGAGAGTACGTGTAAGAGCGCCAGCTCGCTGCCCACACACAAACTCCAGATGGCCTCCACTATCTAATATCTGGCCACCGTAGATTAGCCGAGAAATCGTGCTAGCGGCCGCCTTCCATTTTCGGGTTGGTGGGAGTATCGCGTTGTTGTCGCGCTGTGAATAGACTGATACCACTCATATCGCATCTCCAGAACCGTACAATTATGAGACCGACTTCGAAAGCGAACAGGCCGACTACGTTATTCTTGCCGGACTCGAAGTTATCTCTTCAAAACTGGGTCAATCTCTTAGCATCCGCCCTAGAATTGTTCATTCTTCCCCGATCCGTCACGACCGAGTTCAGCGCTCCTATGGCCTTTGAGTGGATGCACATTCCAGAGACTGTGCAAACTGGATTGTGATCTGTCACATTCATAAAAAGCACAGAGCAATGGCAGGGTCTCCGCCACACCTCCCAGTGGCTAATCTGGCAACAATCAAACCCCACCATGATGGAATTGACGTTGCAATAGGTACAAAGGTACGCTGATCATCACCTTCGTTTGTTACTTTCTGCGTCCGTGATGAATATCTGGTAAAAGGTCCGACTGCTCAAAAGCTGCTTCTGGTTTTGGTCGAAGTCCACTGAGCATTGCTGTTGAGGAAGCTCTCATCTTCATTCTCATTTCTCACTTGGCAATCCATCAAATACGGCAAGACTGTTCTCACACGAGTAAGTGAGAAGAGTGGTGTTATTGGATATATTCAGGTGTTTTGACCCTTCTGCTTTCAGGAGTTGCCCTTCGACTCGCTCTAGGAAGGGCAACCAAAGGCTGCGGTGGATATTTTGGGGTTCTTCCATGCGTTGCTGAAAGTGAGATCTTGTTTTGTTGTTGTTAATGGAGACATCATTTGTTCGGGTTGGATTAAGACGCATAGCCGCTCAGCTGCAGGTTGATGACTCAAAAACTGAAAAGACCTGAGACGCATCCATCAAACCTTTTTCATTGCCAACCCTATAAGGACACGTTCATTAACCACATTGGGCAGGCACGGAATCGTGGCCCAGATAGTTTTGACGACTCGAGCTCGATAAAGTCAGGCTCCATAGCCTCAATGGCTTCGACTAGCAAATCAATCACTTGTAAGGAGTGTGGTGGCCCGGAGGATTTACCTTCTAAACCTTTCGTGAAGTGCACTAAGTGCCGAAGGATTTGGCATCAAGTTTGCCTCCCGGAATCGGGCTCAAAGGTTCCTCTGTGAGTTTATCTTCTTCAATCTAGACGTGGATCCACCCAAGTGCGTCCTAGCATGTGTTTCATACACATGATCAAGTTATATTCTGTACCCGTGCAACAGAGCGCTGATTATACATTAGTCCAGGCTTTACTTGTGCAGACTGTAAGTCCAAAGTGGAGTCTTCGCAAGCTTCTCGTAGGAAGCATCGATCTAGACCCAAGGTTATGGGCATAAATAAAACGAGAGCGGGAGAAACATCACACAAGTCATCGACCGCCACCGTACCTGTACAGCTCTCAAAAGAAATCATTACGAATCCAGATATCCCGCTCCCCAGCGAGTCATTGTCAAAAAACCACGAGTCCCAGCATGATTCAAGGACAACAAAAGGTAGCAAAATAGTGTGCGAGGCTCCTGGTTGCGATAAAATTATTCCTAACTTAATTGCTGCTCCTCATGGAACTTTGTGTTTCAGCCATCAGTTGTTGCAGAGGGCGGCCAATGCAACAGCTCAGCCACCTCCACCTCGGAGCGTCCCAGCCCCAAGACCGATCAACAAGAGAACACTGTACACTGTGAGACCAGATGACAGGCCTTTCATAAAGCGTTCAGACGACAAGAAGCGGAAGAGAACGGAACTGCCCAAGAGGAATTCATACTCTAATGAGGGCAGTATGCGCCCAATTGCTGCGAAATCTACGCAGACCACGAAAAACACCGCTTTCACATTTTCCGCTCCATTCTCAACGTCACAACTTATGACTCAGGAGCAAATGGGTGAGTTGAGTTTCATCGCCCCACGAGCAGACACCACGGGCGACGGCAAGAACGGGTCTTTAAATTCACTACCCATCATCGAAGCTCAAGTCGATGAAGGTGGTTTTAATGCACCACATGTACGGAAAAGCAATAATGTTTTAGTGAAGGACAGTGCTGCAAGCACTGGTCGGAATCTTAACTACGAAGTTACCAATCCGCACCACCCCAACAAATCACCTGAGTATGAGCTACCAACTTCTCAAATGCGTAGTGTTGACAATCCGTGGGGCCGTGAAGATGACGAAGGTGACAGCCCTGGTTCACAAATTGCTCTTAGAGCAAACGCCGAGGAACAACCATCACGAGAAGATATTGCAACATCTCATCAATCTGATCGGCTCCCTGCTTTGAAGTCGGTCGAAGTACAAAGGACAGAAGAGGAGGCTCGAGCCTTCTTTCTCGCCGGGTCCAAGGAGCAAGAAGTCCCAAAGGACACAGATGAAGACTTCCCAGATACGAGCGCTAATGCCTTAATGGATCGGCTCGCACTGGAGCACCCTTCAGCGCCACGCACACCCCTGAAACCGAGTGTACAGCCCTTAACGGTGGTAAGGCTCTCACCAAATTTGCCTTCGTGCATTGGTCTTGAATGTGATGTGGAAATGAACGATAGCCCCTTCCAGGACGCCCAACTCGAAGTAGAAGACGAAGATGGCGACAAAATTTCTGTCATTTCTACAAATCGTCCTCTGACCTGCCTCGAGAGAAGACTAGCTCGTGGGCCTTTTGTCGAAGAAGTACTGGATGCATATCTTGAAGTGCAAAGAAATCAAGACGACTCGGATAGGCCTACGGAGGCAGATCTTGATGCACAGAATTGGGGTACGATCGATCCTCACGTCGTTTGGCCGCAACGGATGACAGAGAGGGAGAGAAATGCGAAAGTCAAGCAAATCGAGGCTCGTGGAGGTCGTAAAGCTAATTTTGGCAAAATTATCACCGCGCAGAACTTACAAGAGAGAGCGGAGAGCGGGTGGGAGCCTCATCAATGGAGAAACAAAAGAGATGATGAGCAGACTAAGGAGCTTGTTCGACGCCTAGAGGAGCTTTTCAACGTGGAAGGCTTAGCGAACCTAGTACCAGCGACTAGACATGGGAGACTTGTTATGGTTGAGAGAGAGGTGTCAGATGAAGAGCCTCATGGGCCTGGGAGGAGAAAGAAAAAGAATCAATCTAAGGTGTACGCTGTCCACGGTGCACCAAATCCCAATTGAGGGCAGGTAGCTTGCGACTCGTTTCTGCAGGAAACACGATCTGCACTCAACACAGGTATGATTGCTTGATGTAGGCTAAGGAAAGGACAAAGGCGTTATACATGGGTTATTGAGTTTTATGTCAATGATTTGGATTTCTTGCATTCTAGCGGATACCCTCAGCAGCTGGCGTTCTTCGGCATGTTCAGTGGGCGTTTCTAAAGCATAGTACAGTCCCTCACGCATATATTCAAAGAAAGGCTTCCGCGTTAATGACTTATGAAACACTCATTCCCATTCTCTTCCTTGAGCTACAAGCACCCGACATCCTCTTTACTAGTTTCCGTCCCAATCTTCGTGAGCTGACCGCTTTATTTATGCAAGATATATTGCCTTGACCTGTGCCGTTCATCCTCTTTCCCTTACCCTCGCCAGAGCCGCTTCTTGACTATCTGCCATTTCTTTACACTATTCCAAATATGCATGTAAAAATGGGCAAATTTTCAGGAGATTTCCACTATTATTGATCTAGAATATTGTAAGTTCAATATTTCGGACCACTGTGTCAAGATGCAAGCAGTGAGATTTATTTGGGATAGAATCTGGGTTACACGAAAATGGCTAGGTCAGCGATTGTGCTACTAACCAGCCACGGCAAGAAGAAAAAGCATTGTAAGTCCCATACTTACAATGTATAGTGAAGACGATGTACTGTAACAAAGAGGGAGAAGCAAACAAATCACTTGCTCTCTTGTCCAAAACTCGTATATCATTCTGGGCATCATCAACCTCAGACTTGATTGTGGGTTCTAAACTCTGGAATATGAATACGAGAAATCAAGAGAGTAATCTTCATATGACAGATGCTCTGGGCAAGGAACGTGGCGAAGAACTTCGAATTGGAGATCCAGTAGTAAAGCGGATATATTGTTGGATATCCTATGGCCAAGGAGGTGAAATGAAAAGGGACAGCACCTCAAAGAGCAGAAACCAATCCTGGTACTTATCTGGCGCTTCCCAAAATCACCAGTGATAAATGGAAGATTGTTTGTAAATCGCACGCTTAGCTTTCAATTTTTGTGCTCTACGCTCTAGCAGAGATTGGGGTACTCGTGCATTTTTATAGTGCCTTTGCGGCCAAATAGACTCCATTCTCCATACCTATGCACTGATGTTTAGTAGTCATCGCCTCGACTGATAACTTCTTTCACGTTCGGTCGAAGTAGGATTGTCTGTAAATGTTAGGAATAGTCAAAGAAGTCGTTTAGCTCTACTCACATGTTCAAATTGTGCGGTATATGATCCTTTCTTGTCAACCAATGGTGGGTAATCTTCCACAATGCCATTCTGTACCAGTGTATTCAACTACCAAAGGTTAGCGATCTAAGGAATTCTCATAGCTAGATAATACTTACTCCGAGCAAATACTTTTCCTGTCCAAGACGATCCAGGTATCTTCTGCAGAATGGCAATGTACCGAAGTTCTTGTTTATTACGTTGAGGAGCTTCCTGGCAGATGCTACACCCAAATCCTTTTTGGGAGCATCAGCCCTCTTGGCGTAGTGAGAAGTTTCATACTGTGCAGGTTTAGTCTTGCTCTTAACCCAATGTCAACAATAACTCACATCGTCTCGCACATATCCATTTCCAGTGCTTCCAAAGGTCTCGATTGCAAAAACTTCGCCCTCCTCCATCTTTGTCTGATCATTGCTCTTGACAATCGGCACACTCTTGCCACCATGGATCTGCCATTGCCTGATATCGTGTCCATTCAAATTTCTAATGCACTTAACAGGGAACGTTTCACCCTTGATGGTCACTTCATAACTTTCCATAGTCTCCTGAATAGCCTCCCCAATCTCGCCCAAACGAGCATCAATACCAGCTTCTCTGATGCCAGTATTGGTAGCTTGCTTGACTGCCTCGAGTAGATTGTCGTACATGGGGTCGAAAGCAAGCGTGAAAGCACTATCAACAATTCTCCCGTTGATATGCACTCCGAAATCGACTTTCATGACATTGTCCTGGCTGAGAAGCGTCTTGTTTCCAGCATTTGGGCTGTAATGTGCCGCAATATGATCCAGATTAACACCCGTTGGAAAAGCAATTCCACCTTTGATGTTGTCGCCCTCCTCCAATCCGGGATGGCCAGTCAACGCTCGAACTCCATCTTCAATCCCCTCGCAAATCTCAGTCAAGCTCTGCCCAGGCTTGATATTCTGCCGCGCCCATTGTCGAACCTGACGATGAATCTCAGCTCCTTGTCGATACTCTTGCAAGAAATCATTATTCATGCGGTCTAGATGTCTCTTTTCCTCGTTGGTCGTCCGGTACAAATTCTCATCTTTATAGTCCACTTCCTCGCCAGTGGGGTACTCTCCACTAGGGAATAGATTCGACAGTAGAACTCGAGGGGGGTCGGATTGTTTCGTAGGATGGGGGCCTGCACCTCCAGCCTTCTTTGGCTTCCTCTTTCTCTTGCGCTTCTTTTTGGCCGCTCCATCTGCCCCACCTTCTCCTGGCGCTCCCTTATCATCCTCGTCGTCGTCCGAGTCATCTGCTTCTACATGGCCATTTCCATTTGCCTTGGCTGCAGCAGCAGACGCTTTCACGGCCTCGGGATCCTTGACTGTAATCTGATTAATCACATAATATTCTTCAGCACACGAGCCTCGAGAAATACACACTTTTCAAATTCGCAAGAGCGTCCGTCGTTTGGGCGGCCATCTTGCCTTACCTGGGAGTATCTGTGTTGTACCCAAATGCGAAATTTGGTAATCGAAGCAGCTTCCGAATCAAAAATCGAATTTAGTTGTAATCATAAATTCGTGATTAGAATTTTTGGAAGTTCAATAGCGGGGCACACCCAGACGCTGTGTGACTTTGCGGCGCCCCTTTGGCCTGTCAATACTTAGCGTCTTAATAGTGCCTCTTTAGGCTTAGACCAACAGTGAATCTCGAATCGAGATAATGCCGTCATGTTTCTGGGAGAATCTCTACGGAGGGGGATCTTGGCTTAAACATCCCTTTCAACTTCGCTCCTCCGTCCAAGAAAGCACATTCGGCCGGGATGAGGAATGCCACTCCGTTTCAATTACTTTCCTTCAACGGTTCGCCTCCATCGGCACTTTACTACCAGTGCTGTTCGAAGAGATAGTCCCAAGCCGAGTCACTATGAGACACTCCAGATACCGGCCAATGCGACACCCAGCCAGGTGAAGAAGTAAGTGTACAACTATTCTTAAGCAAAGTCTCTAAATAGATATTCGTTTTCCTATTCCTGGAGTCCCTCCGCCTCTCTATATCTGAGCACGCGCCCAATCTCAAAGCCATATCTAACCTCTCTCCCCAGATCATTTTACAATCTCTCCAAAGCCCACCACCCAGACCGCAATCCCGATGACCCCACTGCCTCCGAACGCTTCGTCCAAATATCAGAAGCCTACGCTGTGCTTGGGACGCCCGCAAAACGCCAAGCCTACGACCGCGAACATCTCCACTCCCACCATCATGGCCACGCCCAAGGCCACCATCCTCGAGGCTCCTACCACTCCTCCGGCCCCGCAGGCGGGCGTCCAGCAAGCGGTTTAAGCAGACGAAGAACACAATTCCATGGTCCTCCGCCAAGCTTCTATAGAAGTGGAGGATGGGGCGAACACTCCGCAAAACGGCGTGCAGCACAAGATAGTGGTTCTTCCAGCGCTGAAACACCTCATGATTCGTCCAATTCTACCACAAGTTCAGCCGGAGGAATGGGACCAGGACAGTCGCCATTCGGACCGGGACAGATGAATGATGTTCCGCACTTTGATCGAGAAGGACATACTAGGACGCATGAGAATCATACGCGGAGATGGGCAAGGAGGAAGGGGATGCAGGATGGTTGGCTACCTGAGCAAGCGGCGCCAAGGGGGACACTGGCGAATTTCTTGCTGGTAGGCGGAATTATAAGTATGGGTATTTTGGTGCCGAGTTTGATATTTGAAAGGGTGACGAAGAGTAGGGATAAAAATACTTGAGCGATGTGAGATATGAAAGTGTCGACGAATATACGAGAAGTTCGGAAGAAACTCAGCATCAATGGACATCAATGGACAAACTATGATGGGCATGCATACAGAAGATAGAAACAAGCGAGGGGGTATTACAAGCTGGGCTGGGTCTCGATTCTGTCCGGGCATTTTATACTACATACAAGCCATCCATCTTCAATGCAATGCAACCCGTGCCCAGGAAATCAAGTCTCATCTTCTTACTCTATCGTAACTCGCCAAGGTCAAGGGTCGGCGCTCTATGCCTCGAAAACGAGAGAAGTACCAATCTTGTGGTTAGCTTGGTCGAGCTTCTGGGTATCGAAAGAGGCACCGATGCCAAAGGTGACACCAGGTCGGAGGAGAACGTTGTAGGCAACGGCAGCAACACCACGGTCATTGATCTTGGCCTGCGGATTGTATGTAAGTGGCAGCTCAGTCACAACTTCAGATATCACTAACCTTGGCGAATGAAAGGGCGTCCAGTCTGTATTTGGCAGCAACCTCAAGTCCGACGGCTGAACCAGCCTTAGAGTCCCAAGTAGCTTTTGAACCGGCCTCAACCTGCGAGTTGACCTTGTGGTAGTAGGCAGCTGAGAAAACGCTCAGGTTGCTGGCAGCAGTGATGGAAGCAGTGTAGCTGGGAGCAGAGTATCCAATGGCAGCAGAATAGCCAGTGATAGCTGCCTTCTGAACATCATAACCAGCCGAAGCACCAGCCAAGAAGCCATCCTGACCAATGACAGCATCAACGTTGGCGGTGGGACCCTTGAGAAGATCGAAGAAAGCACGACCGTGGAAGTTAGCTTGCTTGAAGTGCAAGTTGAGCTTCGCGCCCTTGGCAGAACTGGCAGGGAGGAAGTTCGTCAAGAGCTCAGCCTTGAGACCCTTGGTAATGGTATCGTTGAGCTCAATCTTGGTGTCAAGAGCATTGACAGTGTTCCATGATTGAGTGAGAGTTAAGCCTGTACGGCGGTAGAACATTAGCAATTGTGCTTTACCGGGCGACATAGACACCACAAAATCCAAAACAGGATTGGAGCTCTTCGGGAAATTCGACGACATGGAAAATCCTTTGAATGCAATACCGGATGGTTTATCACTGAACTTGGCCTCCAACTGTATGCATGTATCTCATCAGCGATCCTATCGGCGCATCGGCGTATGGGTTATTCATACCAGACCGCTGGTAGCTCCCTCATGTGTAGATTTGCCAGTAACCTTGAATGCGACATTGTTGGGAGTGTTCGACTTGATCTCGATAGCCTGGGCGCTCAGGTGGTAGAAGTCTTTCGACAAGAGCTATTCATTGTCAGCATCTGAACTATTTGCAGTTACCCAAACCCTGGGATAGAGCTATTGTTGATGGAACCGCGCAGCAACGTTGGAAGGGGACGGGCAACAGGGAATTGGGAATTGAACTTACGTCGTTAGACGCCTTGGAAATATCTGAGAAAGCTGGGACAGACATCTTGATAAGTGAGAGATGATTGATGTGCGGAATGTATGATGGCAGGTTTTTTGATGAGGTGTTTGGAAGATTGAAGCTCTGAGGACAATTTTCGGACCGGGAAAATCCGCTGCTTCAGCCGGGTGCAAGGCGAACGTGGTGGTCTTGTGATTGGTCGAAATTTAGCTCACCAGCTGACGGCTCAGGGGTATTTGTTTATGCGTGTGCGTGCTTTCAGACCAGAATTGCTTATTGTATTGTCGTGCATCGATCTCTGTAGCTTTTTGATTAATATAAGATGGCGCTCAAGGCTCTTTCCTCCTTTAATATTTCCACAGTAACCAGGTGAACGTCTTCCAAATGCTCAGGCATGCAATACAAGCACTTAACAATATTCAAGTCGCCTTACAGCCTAGATCGAAGTCTTTGGTACGCTTGCATAGAACCTTCCAATGCGGTGCAACGCCAAACAAAGCTACAGCATGATTCTCGCCCGATTTTAAACATTACGATGAGATAACAGATCATGGAGGCTTCCTTCATCATTTCTATGTAGCGTGGACCCAACTGATCTATCCAAGAAGGAAAGCACTACTTCTCTATGTACAACATGATAACATTTATGCAACGAAGCATTTGGTCCAAGTCTGGATCCACGAGATCTCTACTCCCACGTAATGAGGTATTAAACTCCTAATTGATGACAACATTGCTAAGAAAACAAGCATATTTTTGTCGCATTTCAAGTTTACATCGCTACATTTACGCTTCTTCTTTCGTAGCCTCATACTTTTGGTTGTGGATTGCAATGGCTCTGTTTTTTATCAGTTCGGCACTTTTCTTTTTTTCATAGCAGTTGAACTCACCTTCCACTAGGATCAGTTTGTTTCGACCAAGTTGGCGTCCAGCGCATAACAGTCTCCGCGCAGTATGGCGGGAAATGTTCATCGAACATCAAGCGATACCAATAGCTACAAATTGGTTAGCAATCAGGGTCATAAGAATACATTCCATTAAACTTACGCTTCCTTAGTGTCTGGGATGTCGCTGCCCCATTCTGGTTTGGGGTTCTTCATCATCTCATCGGTGACATGAAGCTCGGCGTTGTCCTTCAAAGCATCAATCCAGCCGTAACCAACACCATCACTGAACTGCTCCTTTTGTCTCCAGAGGACGTGGTCTGGCAGATATGGCTTCGCTCCTGGCTCAAGAACCGACACATCAAATGCCTTACGCATAATGTACTTCTCCATACGCTCACCCTTTACGATCATCTTGTCTTGGGGATCGATGTTCATTGCGACTTCCAAGAACTATTCATCTGTTAGCAACCCAGTCAAATGCTATTCGAATTTTGACTTCTTACCTCCTTATCTAAGAAAGGGACACGAGCCTCAAGACCCCAAGCCGAAGTCGACTTGTTGGCTCTCAGACAATCTGACAAGTGGAGGTTCTTTACTCGGCGGATCGTTTCCTCATGAAATGCCTCTTTGCTAGGAGCTGCATGGAAGTAAAGGTATCCTCCAAACATCTCATCACTACCCTCACCACTGAGAACCATCTTCACGCCCATAGCCTTGATTTTTCTTGACAACAAGAACATGGGTGTCGAGGCGCGAATAGTGGTCACATCGTATGTTTCCAAGTGATAGATGACATCAGTCAAGGCGTTCAGACCTTCCTCGATCGTGAAGGTCATATCATGGTGCTTAGTTCCCAAGAACTTCGCAACCTCCTTAGCAGCCTTGGTATCAGGAGCATCAGGCAGACCGATTGAGAATGAGTTGAGTTGAGGTAGATAAGTGACAGTTGACAGTTTTCCGTCATCACTGATACCAACCAAGCCTTCTCCCTTGTCCTCGTCTTCTCCACTAGGCTCTTCGCCGTTCTGCATCTGTGCTAGAGCAGCAGCCTTCAGACGCAAAGTCTCGCGTTGAGCGATTGATGCGACTAAACTAGAGTCAAGACCTCCGGACAGAAGCACACCATAGGGAACTTCAGCCATCAACCTCTTTCGCACAGCCTTTTCAAATGTCTCCCTCAGAACCTTGTAGTCCACAGGCGTAGTAGGAATCTTTTCTGGATCCCACCATGTAGGCTGGAAATATCTGGTAGTCTGGTCCGTTTTTGAGTCATAGACATGACCTGGAGGGAACGCAATGATCTTGTCGCAGACAGATTGCAGACACTTCAGTTCAGAAGCAAAGAACACAGCTCCTGGCATTTTGCTTGACCATCCCTGATAGAAACTGGTGATACCAATGGGGTCGCGTGCTGCAATGACTCGGTCTTCCTTCTTGTCGTACAGAACGAAGGAGAACATGCCATCGAGGTATTTTGGCGCATCGATACCATATCGCATATACTGTTCTCAACTCAGCGCCATCACTCAAACCAATGCGCCGTGTTCCTTACCAGTGGTATTATGACCTCGCAATCGGAATGAGTCTTGAAGTGGTATGGGGTCTCGAGAGTCTTTCGAATGACTCGGTGGTTGTAGATCTCGCCATTGACAGCCAGGGCAATGGTCTCATCGCTATTGGTAAGTGGTTGAGCTCCACTGTCGACACCAACAATACTCAGACGTTCATGGGCAAGAACTATATAGTGTTAGTCACACCCGCACTTCTATGCCGAATTTTGGTGCAATCTTACTTGTGTTGTTGGCCACAAAGCTTCCACTCCAATCTGGTCCTCTGTGACGGCACTGCTTGACCATCTTCAGCGCAGTAGGCTTGAATGCCTTTGCGTCTGGCACATGGTGACACCCTGTTCGCGATCAACTGTTAGTCAGACTTTTTCCAGAGGCAACATTGCCTTCACATATTTTGAAAAAGGTGAAAAGCTCCTCTGCTGGAGGGCACACATAGTAGGCATCGAATACTGACCAACAATTCCGCACATCTTGTGATTGTGGCGGTGGAGGACTTTTGGTAACTCTTCGGATGACTCGTGTAAAATTGGTGATGGTGCCCGGAGAAACAATGCTAGACTGGACTGATCTTTACAGAACCAAATCAATTGGAATGCAAGTACATAGGCAAATGCGTGGAAAGGGTGAGTTTGCGGATAGAAGCTCCTGAATTCGAAGCTGAGGAGGTAGGGTATAAGTACTTACACGTTATGACTCTTGTGTAGCCAAATATTTCTATCTTAGTGGGGTCTTGTGCCGATCCCGGACTAATGCAGGTGTG
The DNA here is from genome assembly GCA_009613015.1 of Mollisiaceae sp. DMI_Dod_QoI. Classification (NCBI taxonomy): domain Eukaryota; kingdom Fungi; phylum Ascomycota; class Leotiomycetes; order Helotiales; family Mollisiaceae; species Mollisiaceae sp. DMI_Dod_QoI. Next base: position 158,507 of record VXCB01000007.1, read on the forward strand.
TACTGATAAGAATCCGCCATGTGCCTTTGCCTCTCCATTCTCAAATTCTATCGTGAGACCACGAATCCGACGCCAATTACAACAACTGTTGGCGCCATGGAGAGGTCAGATGGAATGCGAATTTTGAAGATGCACACTTATCCCACGCAATATTTCCCCTCCTTGCCCCCGCACAGTGGGGTTGGGGGGCTTGTATCAGCAGATTCGTGGTTGGTCCATGCTCGTGTGCATGCCCTGCAAAGCATAAGCTGTTCACCAGAGGCATTGCAGACAGAGATCTTATTTTCCCAATTACGTAGGCATATTTGAAGACTTGAATTCTTTTCCCACTTAATGCCTCAACTACCCCATACTTCGTAAGCCGCCCCGTGATGCCATGTCCGCAACAGAGAAAGTCCTAGCAAATCCAACCAACGCCTATGCTCGAATTGTCCACCCATACATAATCACTCCATCCAAACACGCTCAAGGAGCTGGGTTATCCCGCACAATCCGCTTGATCTTGTTCTCGTATGCCGCGCGATCCTTCTTGAAGAGGTTGTATGCATCCGCTTGTGCTGGGGAGTCTGGGTTCGGGTCGTCCAACAAATCTTGAACACCGAGGAGAATCTGCTTGATGGTGATAGCGGGTTTCCAGCCCTCCTCCTCGTTGAGGATCGAGAGACAGACCGTTCCGGACGGGTAGACGTTGGGGTGGAACAAGGGGGGGACGAATTTGCCTGTGACCATTAGTACTCACACCTTGAGACAAATCTAGCAACGCTTCGTACACTTTGGGGGCTTTGTGGGATATTCTGCCACGTAGATTAGCTTTTGCCAGCAAGCCACACAGGTTGCGACTCACCATCGGGAAATATGACGCTCAGCTTGAAGAGACCACCCTCCCACAGAGTCTTCTCCTTGCCTGGTATTCCGCACTCCCAAACCTTCAGATCAAGAACACCGGCAGGATTGCGTTGCGGTTTCGCATAGAACCCAAATGGATGATCACGTCGCCATTGCTTTCGTTCCTCTTGCAGACGATTTTGGCAAAGAGCCATGATTGTTGCCGCTCAACGGTTCTCAATGAGAGAGGTTGGAATCGGGACTTTGATGAGGCTGACAGGAAAGTTGTAGAAGACAAACCGAAAGAAAGTCTTCAGAATATCTTCAACAGGATGGCAGTCACTCTGTAGACCTTGTTACCTGTGATCAGATTGTAAGAAATAGGTAGAGCGATTCTTCGTTGTGGGTCGAGGATGAGGCTGAAGTGGAAGAAGGCCTCAAGTCGCGAGATTTTTGTACGCGCGATTGCGATTGGCAAGCGAGGAAGGAACAGCCAGTGCTATGCCTCGGTCCTTTCAAGTGAATTTCAAGATCCATCAGAATAAAGACGGACACTAAAATTCCATAAGACTTTTTGCATATACATGTCGATCTTTTAAATCTCTCTGCACAGCCTAGCTTTCTAAGTTCTAGACTTTATCTCCCTTCAACCCCGCATAGCGCATGCGACAACTGTAGTCAACCGTCACAAGCCAATACGGAAGTGTACAACTTCTTGAGCAGGAAACCTTGACAGATGAGCACCACAGACATGGACAAGAAACAAGGGGATGTTCAAGGTCTAGCAGATACGTCTGCAAAAGTTACGGAGAAAGAAGCGGAGGCAGAGGTAACCTCGAAGCCTGCGGCAGAAACCACCAAGTCACAAGGTGCTGCGCCAGCAGAAGAGATCCTAGATCCTGATGAAGATGACTTAGATGATTTAGATGGTACTGTAAGCTCACATACATCCAAGGGCAGGGCTAACATAAGTGTTCAGATATGCTTGATGAGTTCTCTCCCTCGAAACCAGAGCCTACCTCCGCCACAGCGCCCTCGGGTCCTGGCAGACCCCCCGCCCCACCCGCAGACCTTCTCCCAGAGAATCTCTCTGAAGAAGACTTCGCAAAGCAATTTCAAGCAGGCATGGCTGAGTTGATGGGGGAATTAGAGAGCTCTCCCGATGTGCAGGCGCAATTTGAGAACATGCTGAAGGAGCTTGGTGGGGCAGCAGCTCTGGGAGAAGCAGCTGGCTTAGGACCTGCTCCTGTTCCCTCAGCAAGCAAGGAGAAAGGTCCCAGTACAAAGGCAAAAGCAGGATCATCTGCGGGTGCAACTTCAACAGAAGAGTCTTTCCAGGAGACAATTAAGAAGACAATGGAGCGAATGCAGACAAGTGGAGATCAAGCTACTGCTGCAGCTGCAAGTGAGAATACGGATGACATATTGGCAGAGATGATGAAAGCCATGCAATCAGGAGCTCTGGATGGCGAAGGGGGTGAAGAGGAGTTCTCAAAGATGTTGCTGGGTATGATGGAGCAGTTGACCAACAAGGAGATTTTGTATGAGCCCATGAAAGAGTTGGATGACAAGTTTCCTGATTGGATGGAAAAGAATAAGGGCAAGGTTGACGAGGGTGACATGAAGAGATACAAGGAGCAGCAAATATATGTGAGGGAGATAGTGAAGAGATTCGAGCTCAAGACATATAAGGATGAGAATGCCGGAGATAGAGAATACATTGTGGAAAGGATGCAAAAGGTTGGTGGTCTTCATCTCAATAGTAGTTACTCCGTACTAATTTTATACAGATGCAAGCAGCAGGATCTCCACCTCCAGATCTTGTTGGAGATATGGCAGCAGCACAAGAAGCTTTTGGGGCGCCGGAAGAGGGCTGTCCACAACAATAAACAAAGTCCAGTCCCAAATAATCTGAACAGAGCCTGAGATCAAGCTCGTGTCCGTACTCCAACATAGAAATAATGATACCCATACGCCATTCCTATCCTTCCGTCGATGCTCGAAATTACACCTACCCGAAACGCCTACGCTCACAAATGCTTCTTAGAAAATCGAAACAGCGATACTCCAACACTAACTCATATCCATCATGTCCTGATCTTCCGAATAACCAGATGGCTGTCGCTGACTTGATAATCGGGTTTCTTCCTGAATAACATCCATAAAGATATCATCATACTCCTCATCATCACTTCCATAAGGAGTTTCAGCCGTTAGCTGACCCTGGGGCGCTGGATTCGTAGGATCTCGATTGTTGATATTGTCCCACATCAAAGCGTTGGTCTCTGGCTCTGAAACCATTGATTGGTTCATGATTTGATTCCCATCATCCTGATTGAGATACCCCAGAAGCGCCTCCAGCTCCTGCTCCTCCTTCATCGCAACCTCATCAGCCATCACCTCATCTACCACGCGTTAGCACAACCCAAACTCACTTCTGCATCGCATAGCCTACCAATACTAGGCTCCTCCTCTTCGACATCAGCCTCAAACCCCATAACCTCTTTTCTCCTCCTCTCATCCAGCCTTCTCTGCTCCGCAACCCAAATACACCTCATAATCTCATCATCCCCACCCCTATCCCTCCATCTCTTCTCCTCACTCGCCTCCCTAACATTCTTCAAGAATAACTTCCTCCTCGTTTCACGACCCTCATCCGCATTCCCCCTTCCATGAATCAATGGATTAACCTTCGTAGTTCGTTTGCTGAAGCTGCTCTCCCTACGCGTCGGAGGCGGCGAGATCAATGCGCTCTTGTTCGATGAAGGCGTGATAGAATTTTCATCGGATTCAGACCTCATCGTCGATTGTTTGGGCGGAGAAGACATGAGGGTGTCCGGGACGCGTGGAGGGACATTTGCGTCGCGGGGTGAGAGCGGAGAGGGGGAACTGCGCAGCGGCGAGGAGGAGAGCGGAGACGGGACGTGGGGAGTATAGTGGTGTGATTGATTGTGCGTGTCTCGTAGTCGGGGAAGCATGCTGAACATCTTGGTGTGTTGTGATGATGTTCGGTGTTGGAGGTTGATGGTGGCTAGGAAGGTACGTTCGAGGACGCGCTTGAGGCCTAGGAACGAAAACGCGATTTCTTCGCGTAGAGAGCTTGTCTTGTTTCGGCCAGTCATAACTCTCAATGCACAACACTGTTGAATAAGATATATGAATATTTATTATCTCCCGAAACACCTTTCAGGGAAACAGCACGAACTCATATAATTATTGCGCAAAGTCTGCTCATTGCATAGCGACATAAGCCATACTTGGGAATCGGCTTCCAAAGGTTTCGCCTATCTTCCTGATACTGGTCTATGGTAGATTTATCTCCGCCATTATTGTACAAGTATACTCAATGTGTAGTAAACTAAAAGAGCAAAATGCCTCAACGCCTCCGCTACAGGCGCCAGAACCGGACCTATTTCTAGAGTTCACCTTACCAAACCGCTTCTCTCCTTGTTCGTCATGTTCGTTCTGTTTACTCCTCTGCCTCCGGTTCTGCAGCTACTCGAAGTTCATAGCTAAGTTCAAAGCATTCGGCGAGCAAATCATTTACACTACCCTGGCCTTCGGGAATATCCTGTCCGACCATGAACTTTCCATCCACCCTTATGTTATCAATCGAATTAAGCTTCGATGGGATCAGTAACTACTCAATTTTAAGAGATGCAACAGCGTACCTTCATGCTATAAGGGTATAACTCTCTTGGCGAGCTAACCCCTCCAGAATTCTTCACCTCAATAAGGCACCTTCTCAAGGTCTGAAGCTGGTTGTAGACAGGTAAGAGCGCCTCAGAAACAGGCTCCGATGAGACCATGAGGTAGTAGATGTACGCATAACTCCTTCTGATCAGATACAGCAGGGTCTATTATAGTCAGTACTGAATCCTGCAAAACTTGAAAGGTAATACTGACTCGCTGGACATAGAGCTCCGCAAAGTTGCCCTCGGCGTCCACAAAATTGCCGTCCACTCGGCTCTCATCAATTTTGTCCAATTGCCTCTGGTAATCGTACAAATCCGTCTCTCGAAGGGACCAAGCTTGGGTCAAAGACAATTTCTCTAATTTGTTGCGAATCTCAAGGAGGATTTGGTACGGTTCACTGAAAGCTTCTGGGATTCGCCCTTTTCTAAACTGGAGTCAGTACGCAAAATCAGAATGGATAAGCTGTGCAAGTGTGCCTACCGTTCGAGTACGATCTCTGACCAGCGGAGACACTTGGACAAGAGTTCGGCCATTTCATCATTGCTTGCTAGCACTTCCCCGCTCACGGTCACGAACTTTCCATTCACTCGTTGTGCGTCAATCTCCTTCGCTTGGGCCTGGAGTTTCGTTACTTCGCTCATCGAGAACTGTTGAGCAAAATGTCAGCAGAGTCTCTTGACTACTAAACACTTTGACATCATACTTTTGACCTCGTATTTGCCAGCGATAGGGATCGCAAGATTGAGATTAGTTTCTCATGTATGGCGGGCAATCCTTCGCCTAAACGAGCAAGCCGATTTTGGAGATTTGTGAGTGAGACTTGACAAAGCTCAATCCGATTCTTGAGAAGACTGATGAGCTTTGGCGAATGGCTCGATTCGGCATTCTTAACAATGTCTCGGAGCCGTTCAAGAGTATGCGAGATATGTGTGAGATCTTTCTCCGAATACAGATCCACCTCGGTGAAATGATCAAGTAATCGCTTGATAGTTGAAGTCAAGGCATATGCAGCAGGAGCTTCATTGTTCCGTCCAATAGTCATGAAAAACAAGGAGAGAAGCTGAAAACATGCATCTAATACTCGGTCCACTGTTTCTGTTAGAGGCGGTTCAATATCATACCTAAAGTGTCCATACTAACCTCGATTATCTTCTTGCAGCTTATCAGTGCGTATTTCATAGAGATGCTTAACTTGATCGACTGTCCTGTCGTAGAGAGCCATTACATCTGATGACTTGACATAGGTCGATCTATCTTGCTTCAAAAGCGTCAACTCGTCTCGTATTCGCATCAAGCTATCAAGAATAGGTTGTTCTCGAGGATCCAGAGGAAGAGGAATGGTAGGAGTGTCAGCCATTGCGCCAAATTCAGGATAAGGTCCACTGTTGACTGTCGTAAGAGGAAGTTACTGTATGAAGTCGTGACCAAAGGAGTGAAGGAATGAATGCCCCCAACGAACGCAATGGCTGTTTGGGATCAAAATATGCAAATCTATAAGATTTCCTCGCAAGATGACATCTGCTCTGCAGCTCACGCGGGGAACGGCTTATCGGAGGTTCAATGGCGGGGCTGCGAGCTTAATCATCAGCCAATGACAGCGGCTCGCTTATTGAGCCAATAAATCGCAACAAATCATCTCCACTACACTTCCACTGCATTTCGAAAAATTCGGAGTGTGTTCAGGAATTCGCGACGATCAACTTCAAAGTTCCTGCACGACAAAACTACCCCACGACAACGTAATTAACTGTCGGTGAGTCGCATCAGACATAACAAGCTTGAGAGAGATAATTGGCGCTGATCAGAGTCTTCCAAATTCCCAGATTCTCAAAATGTCGAACGCTGAGCTCGCAACCTCGTACGCGGCTTTGATCCTCGCCGATGACGGTGTCGATGTCACTGTACGGTCCCAATCTCTTCGAAGTACTAAGATAAAGACGAGGAGGATCAGAATGTGCTAATTCATGGTTTCCAGGCCGACAAATTACAAACTCTCATCAAGGCCGCCAAGATTGAAGATGTTGAGCCCATCTGGTGCTCTCTTTTCGCCAAGGTACGAAACAAGTTCGCGGAGGGATGAGATCATGAAGGAACTGTGCTGATACTTTGGATTTGCAGGCTCTCGAAGGCAAGGATGTCAAGGACCTGCTATTGAACGTCGGATCCGGTGGTGGAGCTGCCGCTGCACCAACTGCTGGTGGTGCTGCTGCTGGAGGCGCCGCTGCTGAAGAGGAAACCAAGGAGGAAGAAAAGGAAGAGGGTATGGTTTGCCCCATGCACTATAATTGTGGGAAACACCATACTGACGTTGTACACAGCCAAGGAGGAGTCAGACGAGGATATGGGTTTCGGTCTTTTCGACTAAGCGCGCTTCTTCAACTTTCCTGTCTGTATTTCAAATGCATGGCCACGGTTTTCTCGGTGCAACATTTGGCTGGTCGAGTAGCTTTCGATAGATAAGCAAGCTCATGAGGGATTCTGAATCAACACGTCTAGACTATGTGAATCGACAAGAGTGACTTAGGAAGAGCACAAGTTTTCCAGCATCTCTTGGGTTTGGTCCGTCGAAAAATCGCACCAATAAAAGTCATATTGCACAGGAATATCATTTCTGCCTTGGACATGCAAACGGGAATATCGTGCTTTCCCAGATCCCGTGTCTTTCTATGACGAGTATTCTGGCTTCCAGCCAATACTAAGCATTTCTGGGTCTTGGTTAGACATCTCCAAGCAGTCGTCACAATGGCCCGTTTCTCCAAAAGCACAGATCCCTTGGCGGAAGCGACCCAGCCCTTGGCCCCTGCATTTCATTTGACAACCCCATGCTCAGCAAACGGATGACGATTTCTTTTCAACTTCCACGAAAATGTGTCCGAGACAATGCTAGGCATTGGATCCTCATGTCACTGCATGATGGGAGCATGTCTTTCGGCTTCTAGCTCTGCTTTGATCATTGCATGTTTTGTGGCTGTAAGACACACTTCTTCCCTCTTGCCGTTTGCAATGAACCACCCTACCTATATAGACCCTGAATTGTATCGTGAGAAAAGTTCAGCAAGCAGGGAGATTCAGCATCGATCACCAATCCGCTTCAATTACTCATTCTTGTTTGCATCCCCTTCACATCCAACATGACCTTCCTACTTGCTTCAGTAGTTCTCCTGCATCTCGTGGCAGCCATTCCCACGCCCACAATCCTGCCTCGTTCCTGCACCACCATCACCCCAAAATCTCTCCAACCCCTCGACAACACCTGGCCAGATGTCTCTTCTGCTCAAGGGCTTTTCACTGGAACTTCCAGTTTGATGGTCATGCATAACAACATCAACGGTAAGCACAGCATACTTCTCCTTAAACTCTTTTCATTTCTGATAACCAAAATAGCCAGCAACCAATTGCACTCCCTCCAACTCGTCGAATTCGAAATCCCACCCAACGCTAGTCCCTGCCAGCTCCAAATCACCGATCCAGCCTGCAGCCTCTCATTCACCAATTCCAGCACCAGCTCCTACCAGATCTCCTCACCCGTACAACTTAAAGTTATCTCTCTCCTCCCAAACTCCTTATCCTCCAAACGCTCCTACAACGACATCTTCAACGCCAATCCTTCAGTGGTTTCTTCGTGGGACTTTGGCGATGCGACGATGAGTGCAGGAGATTCGAAGATTTTCAATAGTGAGGGATGTCCGGTTCCAGTTGGTGGAAAGAATGGATCGTTGTATTATGTGTTGGATTATGAGAATGAGGGTGTGGCGCAGGGGTGGAGTGAGTGGACTATGCTGCAACAGGATGAGGATGTTAAGAGTGGAAAGGAGATGAATGGTGTGTATTTGATTTATTGCTGAGGGCGAGCTTTTAATGTGAGGAGCTTGCTGAAAGAATGAGGGTGATTTTATGATTAATGACCTGGGAGGTACTGAATTGTTGTTGGGATTGCGTTGTGGAGTTTTGATAGACGGGGCTGAATGAAAGAGATGAGACTATGATTTAGATGAAGATCATGCAATTCGGATTTTATGGCGAATATGAAATCAGGCATCGCTTCATATATTGAAGCGTTGTTTCTAAGATCTCCTGTCCTGAGATCTTGAGACAGCTTCAATGTCTATTCTCTCGTCGAAATGTTCGCTTTCTTCCTTCGCGCAGTTCTCACCAGATTCTCCTTATGGGAATGCATGTCGGAAAGCACACTTAAAAGGATAAATCTGAACCTGAAATCTCTCGTCAGCATCGGAGAACAAAACAAAACACACAAAACTCACCTTCTCGAGATCCCATACTCCTTCTCTCGCATAAATATCTCCCCTCAAAATCTCCATAACTTCTTCCTTCGAACTCGCCCACGCAACAACCGTGCTCCCATTAATCTTCAACCCCTCTCCCTCCTTCGGTACCTCATCTAGCAATGCTCCTTCTTACCGTAAGCTTCTCATTTTATTCTATACCCGGTTCAATGCCCGGGAATAAAATGAACACTCACCGCCCATCTTGAATGAACCTTTCTCCATCGCCGACTTCAGCCCCTCAAAATGTTTTCTAAGTTCACAATCAGTCTCTCCATCGTTCCCTCAGGAAAGAAACACATACGGTCTAATCTCCATCCTCTTCTCCAACCTGCCTGGTATATCAGGGATGATGACCATCCACTCGAACTTCTCCGGAGCCGTTGCCATTGTCCTTAGAGCAAATTTTGTGTATGAACTTGGATTTAAGGGTCTAAATTGTTGAGACAGAATCCGGGAAGAAGATTTCAATGTTAGAAGAGACATTGGAATGCCATTGAGGGGTTAAGAGGTGGGATGAGAGTTTAGAGCTTATGTGGGACCAGTCGAATTGTAGTGAGTAGTGGGGTGAAACTTGATACGGGCGCGCCCTTCGGATGATGAGGTTGTTGATTAATTTCTGATTTGGGACTAGTGCAAGGCTTGAATGATATCGACACGCTCGGGGAATCCTCAGACGCGTCCCCAATACCAAAAGAGCTATAAAAACCAATTGAATATTCAGAATGAGAACCATGGTGACACGAAGGGAAATCCGCGAAATAGGGTTGTTGATCTATGACTACAGGATCGGCCGATAAAGAACCTACGAAGCCACACTCAAGTTATTAAAAACGCGTTAATAGCTGTGCTTGAAGAGATCGAGAGAGTTTGGAGATGCAATTAACTTGTCATTGTGACTCCAAGCCACCAAGAGTAGCCTGGTATGAAGGGAGAATGACAGCACCTACGGCCACCAAGGCGTCTCCGTTGCATTGAAGGACGCGAGCTATCGCCGATCGCGTTCATTATCTCCGACATTTTTGCGGAGATGATACATTGGCTAGTGCTGAAGCGTGTGACAATGTGAATGGAGACAATCTTCACTTGCCGATTCGCCCAAAAAGAAAAAGAGAAGGTCAACCCCGCTCTAGAATCAGCCAGCAAGCATCCCAACTCCACCGCCCCTCTTCGAGCCGCCATCTCTAACCTTGAAGTCTAGCACGTATACATGGTGATAGACCACATCTCCAGAATCGTCACGAAACCTATGACCAAGAAGCTTTCCTAATCTATATTATAACTTGGAGATGCCAATGGGAAAATGTATCAGATCGAACTAGATTGTGAAGAATTGGCTTCGACTCGACCAAAGAAGATTCGATCTACAAGAAGTCATGTAACAACGATTCGTTCAAACCGAAAGTTTATGCTACAGCAAAAGCCCGGAGTAAAGACCGATCTTGCAGCGCTCTCAAAGTCCGACCACCTCAAACATATTAAGCTGCCGTATAGAAACAGCTTTCGTCCCAACAATCTGTGGTTCCGTGCAATCTCTCAGATCTTACAAAGAAAGGTGTTTAAGCTTGGCTACACGCGGAACGCAAATGGGGCCACCAAGCTCTGCGGATGAGAATATGCAGTTTAGCCTCACTCTCGTCGTAGGATTATCTTAGTTAATGATGCTCTTTTTAAGTCGATGAAGAGGAGGACGTTGATTGTGCTGGGTTGGTGTGAAGGTGAGGTAGCAGAGGAAAGGTCTTGCTATTAATGACTCGTTTAGGTCTCCCGTTATTACAATTATGGGATGTATCGAAAGTAAGGAGAAGGTGGGTCGTTGAGCGAGTGATGGCGTCCACAAACAGATCATCGTCCCCGCTATTACCTCCATCTGCATCTTCCATTTCTACGCCCTCTTCGTCTGCCAATATAATACCTGTCCCACCAATCTGTCGACCTCTCGTCGACGGGCGTCAATATGAATAAATGGCCGTCTGAGAAGGGGCTGACTAGATCTTCTAATGTCATTGGGGGTGTCGTCGCTAGATCGCCTGCTACTCGAATGTTTTCAAGTCCTTCAGACATTGAAAGGTTTTGGGACATTCGAAAAACTTCAATGATAGAAGACAACCTGGACATTCAGAAGACTTGGGGCATGTTTAAGAGTACGGACATAGCCATAAATTGGGTGAGACCAAAGATTTTGGATTTCAAGGCGAGTAAGAACATTGGCAAGAGTTATACGAAATATCGAAGGTACTTCACTTTCACTTCCACGCCTAGATGTCCGCAAAAAGAGCACTAGGACGTTAGGGAAGAGAAAGGACGAAGGCTGGTACTTATCTTCACTTCATGCCTCTCATGAAAGCCTCATCCATCCCATGATAAAACTGTTCCCTTCATATCTACTTCGGACATTGAAGCAAGTAGCATGATCGAACATACCACAGACATTGAGAAGTGCTGAGAAAAAAGCAGGATTTGAAACGTTGAGCTGAAGTGGGACACAACACATTAATGTCCAATATTGAATCGGTTTACGATTTCGGAAGAATGAAGATAACAAATATATGTACTTAGGAGCCTGCAGGTCACATCCCAAGCTACGAGTGAGGTCGATAATGCTTCACACGCAAGATTTGCAGCGAGAGTCGACATTTGACTGCAGAAAGCCATGTATTTGCCAGTCAGCCAGCATACATAACGCACGTATGATAGGATAGGCATGGACAGTGACAATGTGCCACGTCTCTCTTGTGAATTGCCTCAAATACCTTTCAAGGTCATATCATATCCTGCGTCATCGATACTTCTGGGTCGCGTTTTCTCTGACATCCTCCTCTCACTCCAGCAGAAGCCACCGTATTTGCGATGTGAAAATTAAATTGTTTAAATAGACTTCGTCGTGCGTGTCGATGAAGGCTCGGTGAGTATGGATCTGAGGTCGATGCTGAGGGATAGAAGATTGTGCTACGTGGACTTTCATGTTTTGTATTGTTGTTCGTAGCCCGCCTACTGATGACTTGAGGATATTCATCTGCGGAGCATACTGAACTGCTAGGAGTCCAAAGAGCACGCAGTATAGGAGACTCTAGACTTTGCTGCCGCTGAGCAATTTCTCAATTCACAATGAGAAACGCGTCCGCTGAGATGTCCTATTTGTCCGTGGAATGGCCCTTGAGAGCTCAGACAATGTCAGGAGTCGTAAGTCTTGATATTGAAGTCGCGTGGGGTGTTGAGTTTGCAGAGCTATCTGAGCCACCTGCAGCTTGCGACCTGAAAGGTTTATAAACCTGTGGCTGCGTTGGCCCTTGCATAACCACAGGTTTGCCGAGACCGGATTTGAGGATTGGCTTCTTTCCTTGCCCTACCATAGAAGCGGTACGTGAAGTCGATACTGGACTAATGGCACCTTCCGGTAGAAAAGATCGGAAAGCAATCCCTGGGAAGTCGCAGAACATGCCATTTGAACTTGGGAAAGACTCGGAATCGTGGGTTTGATTTGTGATTGGAACCACAAAGACTTGTGAGAATGGTTGTTTTGCGGGAGCTGGCACAATCTTCTCCTCAGATGTATGTCCGAGGTAGCCGTCGTTGTTCGGATGTTGCTTCGGTATAGTTCTATCGATGTTGACTTGGGATTGAAGGCGAGGGTTGGTCATGATTGTCCTCGACGGGATATGAATAGAGCTGGTAGTCCCATGATTTTCGGCATATTCTTCGTCGTCGTACTGCCACAACGCCGGGTCGATAGACTCGAAGTCGTACTCTCCATCGAAGTTTGCATCTCCTAATGCATTAATCATTGCTTGCCCTTCCAAGACCTGACTACTGTTGTAGGTGGAGATTTCCGGCCAAGACCTCGAATCAGGCGTATACTGCTGAGGCCGATACCTTTGTTGAGAATCTTCGTACTGTGGATTACTTGATGAAATGTCGGCGAGATAAGAATCCTGTTCCTCAGGTACAAATGATTGCATAGGTCCTGCCATCTTCAACCCACTTCTGTAAATACAGCGAAATACGCTTGATATTCGTGGATACGCAATTGTCGCCAGAAGTCTTACGCAAGAGCATATCATGAACCATATAAGAGCATGCTGCGTAGGACTGATTCGCCTCGTAGCTGAACCTGACCTGATGCCTAAGCCGTAGTGGTCCAAAAGCTGAACGACTTGCAGATGAGAGCCAATCGTGGGACAGCTGTCGTACTAAATCAGCCAATGGCAGCCTAGGGTGCACGTCCAAGACCCTAGGGCAACTTTATCAGACTCGCTTTCGCGTTATTCAACGAACGACATTCTGTATCCAATAACCAACGCAAGGATTACTTCCCGCTTGACCAAACTAGGTTCGCCGTAGATGCTGATGTCTAACGCCACACGGCAAGAGGTTGCCAAGAAATGGCGGTCGTCGTATTTTAGTAAAGCCAGATCAAAGCCAAAAAAAAGAGTTTGAAATCTGGGCTGAAATCACTTTTTAAAAAAAAGGTATGAATTTCATAAGCATAACATTTCATATAGCGGTGAGACTTGGATAATTGGACTAATCTACTTGTGACCCTTGTCTGTGTGAAGACTTGAGAAGCTATGCAAAAATTTGCACTCTAGGGAAAGTCGAGATTGAGTGATAAGATATTCTCTAAACCACAGTTGTTGCACTTCTAATTGATTTACAGTTAGAATATGAGAAATACTTTCTTGAACTCATGCAATGTGGGCAATCGATAAGCTTCGTTCTACCCTCACTTTGTGAGAGTTTCTCTGAAGAAATTATTTGTTTTGGAGCACTTGCTTTCAATTTAGCTCCACTCTATATCTAAAAGGAAATCTTCATAACCATCGTTCGGAGATGGAGTGTAATGCAACCCTTAGCTATAATGGTGAACTCTGCTTTGAACAACAACAAAAAAAAAACTTCGATCATCTCAGAAATCAAACTTCGAATCGAGATCTACTTGAAACAAGAAGGTTTTCTTTGTTCTCCACTCCAACGAAATTCCAGCTCTCAGAACTAAATAGATATTCAAAAGAAAGCATTTAGCCTCTTTCTTCTGACAGGGACGAATTGGCCCTGAACAATCATGTGGCTGCTATGGTCTTGCCACTCCTTCTGTAAGCTGATTCTACTTCGTTGTCCGCTGCCAACTCAATGGATACTTCCACAGGTTTAGTCGTCTCGTCATGTCTTGTTCAGCCAGGCGAAAATGGCAGAAAAAGCAGTTGCAGATTTCGTAGTGGCAAACGACGAGGCCGATGCAGCATCTGGAACGCCTTGAAGCCGGATTCGCTCCATCTCTGTCCCCCTCTTCCATCGCAGCGAAATATGAAAGTTCGGTCATCTCGGAGACGCTGAAATTGATCGCTGTGCAGGACCGTGATCGCATGCTTATGCAGGGGATGTGATACAATCAATCCCGTGGGGCTTATCGATATTAATCAGCGGCAAGGTGTGCCAATGTGCCACACGGCAACTCTGTATATACGACGTGCTGGAGGCAGACATGTCGATGCGTATGAGAATAGATCGTCAAAGGTAATGTTGTTTTCTCACAGAAGATACAGCGAATGTTTCATGCTTTGTTGTCCCGGATTCATAGGTCGACGCTAGCTTGAGCCCTCGTCTCCAAATTTCTGGCTAGTCTCGGCCAGCAATTTACGCTAGCCGGAGCAAAGCACATTCAAGATCCCTCGAGTCAATAACAAACAATACGACCATAAAGCACTCCCACCTCACAATACAATCTCCAAAACCTTGGAGGTATTATTGTTGTTCTTCTTGCTCCGCATCACAAAGTGAGCTCCAGCAAGATGAGCGTTCTCCTGCCGACTCATCCATCGTCGTTCTCTGAGTTCGCGCTCCACCACGCCCATCACAATCCAGGTATGGCTCCCGTTCTAGAGCATCATCTCTCTTTTACGAACGCTAATAAAATTCTGCTCACAGTCTCTCCCCATACTCCAAGAATGGCCAACCGAAAACGAAAGGCAGACGAAGATGGCTTTGATGAGAATATGAGCATTTCGCCCCAAGCTTCCCCCGCTTTTACTCCTCGTACTATTGCTCGACCTGCGAAGAAGGCCAGAGCCAACGAAGTCACTGGCCGTCCTCTTGCCCTTCCTCGACTCCTCGAAACCCTAGATACCGATTCTCTGAGATCGGTTCTTCAAACAATATGTGAACGACATCCAGAAATAGGTTCCGAGGTGGTTGCGTCAGCACCGAGGCCTTCCGTCACTGCCGCTGTCGAAGTTCTCTCCCAGTATCAAGACAAACTCAGAGATGCATTCCCATTTGGCGGAAATCCAGGTTCTGATTATGCCTATAATCGAGTGAAGCAACAGTTGACGGACCTGATCGACGCTTTGACCGACTTTACGCCTCATTACCTCCCACCAAACGAGAACACAACTAATGTATCGCTAACATACCTCGACAACGTAACCAAAGTCATTCACGATCTACCCGAGTGGGACAGCCAGTCTCACAAGCACCATAAGGACAATGCTTACGATGAGATATCGAGGGCGTGGGCACTGGTCATCAGCGAGGCCTCTAAGCGTGGGGGCGGATTCCAGCTCCATTCTGGTCGATGGGATCAGATACTCCAGAAACATAACGAACAGAGTGGCGGTCGAATGCAAGTTGCAGTGAATGCTCTGGGCTCCAACTTAGGCTGGATGGGAGGTATGGGCTCAGGAGACCCCTCGTCGATTCGCAACCAACTCCTGAATGATACGTACGGTGTTAGTGGCAGTACTTTACCTGTCCGTGTTGGATTTTGGTAAAGTGCTAAGGTACATGGGCAGGACGATAATACCCACATTCGGTTTTGCTGGATTATACATACATTGGGAGCACAGAGAGTGTCATAAGGGTTCCGAGCGATAGAAGTCACCAATTCAGACCTTGGCGTTCTGTGTTTATTATGGTACTTGGCCACGACAGTACTCACGAAGGTCATGATGATTCCCCTTTTTCCTGATTCTAGGTTCTCTCGTTGGGCATGCTTTGGGAGTTATGGCCTGGGGACGGATTTGATTTTCTGCATCTGGGACCTGCAAAGGTGGCAAACCATGTTGGCGTACACTCGTTATTATAGTGCATCGGTCCCATAGCTCAGACTAGGACCTAGGAATGGAGCATATCAGAATTTACATCATAAGCAGAACACGGTCGAAATGATTGAAGCAGCATTGGGAATAGCCCTGGCAAGTAGATCATAAAAGAAACGTGAAATTGAATTATATTTTAGAATACTGTATATGATTTCTTTAGCGTAGTCTTCTCCTATTGCAAATTGGGTCATAATAGATAGGATGGGTATATAGTAATGTAAATCATGTGACCGTGCGAATGTTCCGTGAAAATAGGTCGTCGTTTTGGTTTCACGACGCGTTCAAGGCAACACAACACGCGACAATCCACATCAACCATCAACAAACACGTCAATGTGAGCTGAGGATCATTCTCTTGCTAGTGTGCAATAGACGAAAATGCCAGCGTATGATCCAGCTATATTGTAAATTGCATGTGCTGACCATCCGCAGACCTGGCGAGCAGCATCTCAACTCTGGTGGGAAACCAATTACAAATCCATTCGAGGAAGTTAAGCCACGCGTCTCAGAGTATACTGCTCAAGAAATCGCAACATTGCAGAGTCGTCTCGAGAAACAATTAGGTCCGGAATACATATCATCAAGAGCTGGACCATCTGGACAAAAGGTACATTATCTCGCAGCCGAAAAATGTATCCAACTAGCGAACGAAGTCTTCGGTTTCAATGGCTGGTCGAGTCAGATTAAGGAAGTGCAAGTGGACTTCGTAGATGAAGACCCCCGAACGTTCAAGGTCAACATCGGTCTGTCAGTCGTTGTACGAGTGACACTTCGAGACGGTACATATCATGAAGATATCGGATATGGACATATGGAGAACTGCAAAGGAAAGGCTGCGGCTTTTGAGAAGGCGAAGAAGGAGGGTACTACGGACGCGTTGAAGAGAGCTCTGAGGAACTTTGGCAACGTTCTAGGCAACTGCATCTACGACAAGGAGTACTTGAAGCAAGTTACGAAGGTTAAAGCTCAGCCTACGAAGTGGGATGTGGACAGGCTGCATCGGCATTCTGATTATGCTCCAATCAAAAGAGAACCAGAACCGAAACTTATTGAAGACAAGCCACAAAATAGAGTTGCTGGTGGTAGTCTTTGTGAGTGTCTACAATCTACATTCGACAGAAGTAAAGCTCACATCTCATAGCGACGGAGGATACACTAGATGACGAATTTGGAGGTGCGTTTCGTGTTATGTTAGGCTCTCAATATACTGATAGCAATAGAATTTGATGAAGCGGACTTCAATGTTGCAGACCCGGATGCTCACCCGGATGAAGTTGTTCTAACAGAGCCACCAATGGCATCTCACCATTTTAACGGTGTTCGAAACGGTAACACAACAAATGGGGCGGCTCCAAACCAGAACAGGCCTCCTGTCAATCGCCCGCAGCCAATGGCAGCTCCTGGTCCGCCAACAACTGCAGGTAACAACACAAATCTACCACCTCAGCCTCAAACTCCAAGCAGCGGCTTGACCAGGTCCACGAGTTGGGCTGGTCCCGGACCACGTCTGAACCAGGAAACAGCTCCACAGCCACGACCACAAAATCTACAGTTGAACGCTGCAACAGCACGACGGGTTTTGAATCAACCAAGCCGTACAGGGCCACCGTCAGCACCGGTATCTCCCGTGAAGCAACAACAGTCTTCCGCAGGGGAGAATGACACGACATCCATGCCACCACAGGGAGCAGGCTTCTTTTCTGCGCGAGGAGTGGTCGCTTTAGCAGAAGTCCCAGCTACCGAAGGACCACCACCACGCTTGCCAGCCCATCTTCCCGTTTTCAATCCTCACGCCGAATCACCATCCATCAGGAAAACTCCAGGAGTAGACCATAACTCAACGAAGCCACTTACCAGAGATCTGAAGCACGTGCCCGGATCCACACAGGCCACAGCAGCCGGTGGTCCTCCTGCCAGACCCAATGTCATAAACCCACAACTAGACGCTACGAGGAGAATCGGTGCCCCAGGTAGTCCTAGCCCAATGGCGAATAGGGGCATGTATAAGCCGCCGTTGAAACGATCAGTCGATAACGGAGGTGGAGGTGCAAATGGAGCAAGAGCCCCGTTGGTAGATTTACCTGCAAACGGAGCTATTGGGGCGGACGCCGGAGGAGATGTAAAGAGACAGCGTCTCTATGGTTAGTTGTATATGATCTCTAATACGAGAGGGAACTTGCATAAAAGGCGTTCTGGCGGGCGGGCTGTCACTAAATTGCTGGAGCATGGATGCTGGAGTTGAGGATTTTGGAGGCTTATTTATATTTCGTACGACTTTGGACTTGCTAGAGTAGCTTTGCAAAGTCAAAATAGGACGCTCACTTGATACGAGAAAAATGAAGACCAGTATATCTGGCTTGACTCTAAACGCATGTCATTTTTGGTATCTGCAGGCGGTGGGTAGGATATCACTATCTACGCCAAACTTGCCAGCTAAAATCAAGAACATTGCTCCGCAACTCCACCCATGCAACCAGAGATCGCTGACCCGCCTATGCATTCGAGGACTTTTGGAGGAAATATTTACCGCGCCACCTTAAAGTGCCATGCTCAAGCTCTACTTCACGATCAGCACCGCACTGGGTACCAACCCCGCCTCCTTCAAGGTCTTTCCAAAGTCCACATTACCACTGAAAGTCTTCTTCGGATAAGTCATCGTGAAGCTTTCAACAGGCCCTCCGTTTTCTCCCTCAAGCGCGATCGCAACCTCAAACAAGGTAGTATCGACTGGGAACGTCTTCATGACAGTACCTCCGTTGGTTTGAAGTCTCAGTCTTGCTTCGGTAGCTTCCTTTCTTGGTCCACTTGAGCTTGCTACTGCAGCGACAGGATGTTCGACAGGGAGAGGAACAGCTCTGCCTTCACGAGCAGCCTTTTCAGCCTCTTGCTTAAGACGACGGGCCTCCTTGTCTGCGGCGATCTTCTCTTGGATGTGCTTCTTTGCTGCCATATCGTCGAGCTTTTCTTGACGCTTTTTGGCGGCGGCTTTGATTTGCTCTTGCTTTGCGAGATTCTCCTTGATGTCTTGAACCTCCTTGGTGGACTTCATTCGGATTTTCTGCGGGTGAAGACGTTAGCTTGAACTTTGAACATAGATCGATGTGGACTAGATTTGTGGTGGGGTATTAGAGGTATAGAGGGGAAGGATATACCTCATTCTTCTTTTGTTCCTCCTTGTCAATGAGAGCCTGCTTCGCCTTCTTTTCCTTCATCTTCTCCCTCAGCTCCTCCAACCGCTGCTTCTTCTCCTCTTCGGTTAAGGGCGCAATCTCCTCCGTGCTTTGGCTGAAGTTTTGATGGGAGCTAGCATGATTGTTAGTACCGGGTATACCCCTCCAACCCCGCAAAACTGAAGACCTACGTTTTCTCAGCATGAAACTCTGCCTGAGCAGTGCTTCGAAACTTCTTCCCGCAATCGTCGCATACTAGCGAATTTGCGACTTCGCCTTCCTTGAGCGCAGCGGGTTCGATGCTGGGGTCTGTCTCGTCGGAGGTGGGTGCGGGAGCTCTAAGCTCTTCGATGGGCTTGTCTTGGTTGGTCTCCAGCCAGTCCATGGCTCCCTGCACTGAGGATGTTTGTTAGCTATGAATAGAGTGATAAACAATGTGAATGTAAACTTACGTCCGCCAGTCTTCTTTACTGCGAGTTCAGCTCTTTCTTTTTCAAACCCCATCTCGAGGAGCTGTTCTAGATCGGATGGTGCCATGATGCTGTGATGCGGATGGCTGGAAGAGAGATGGACGTGTGGGAAATTGTTAAAGAATGAGGACTAAGAAATATCGATCTCTGGTTCAAAGTATCTATATACTACGTAGTAGTGGCGGTAGAAGTTCGGATCTTGATTATAATCTGAACCGACTAGCTCCATACACTTCTACTCAGGGCTTGGGGTCACAAACAATGACGCTGACCTTCTCGTTCGGACCGGCAGAACTTTACTCCTCAAACACCCTGGAGATCTCACGACCTTGTCACAAGTTCGCATTCACTGTCAGAAACATCTCGTGAACATTCAACTATTCTTCTCTTTACATCCAGATTGCTCCTTTTTAGTCCCTTTTTAGTCCCTTTCTCGCAACGTTAGATCGGTTCCTAAGCTCCACCTAGCCTTGCTGGAGCCCCGTACCGACTCTCGTTCCCGCATCACCATCATCACAAACAGCTGTCTACAACCACAAATCCATAAATTCGCAACCAGCCACCATGTCGGTCGAAATCGATCCTGTTGAGTTAGGCTTCCACCGTACGTGAATGCTTCGTTGTCTGCAGACGTATTCTGACTGAAAAATAGGGCCATTTACGTCGGAGGTGTCGCAAGCACTCAAGATTAGAAATCCAAACCGTACTCCAGTCGCTTTCAAGGTGCGTTTCGCATAGGAGATTGTTAGTATAGAGGAAATTATTTTGACGATTTCTATACATATAGGTCAAAACTACGGCACCGAAGCAGTACGAACGCACACCTGGCCCGGATATACATTAGATCGTGCTGTTGACGAGAGATATAGATACTGCGTCCGCCCCAACTCGGGAAGAATCGAGCCAGGAAAGGAAGTCGAGGTCACTGGTATGCGCAGATGGTGGCTTCAATGAAAATAGGATGTCTCAGTGTTGACCTTCCCCGCAGTTCTCCTCCAAGCCATGAAACAGGAACCTCCTCTGGACGCAAAATGCAGAGATAAGTTCCTTGTACAATCTGTTGCTGTCACTGCGGATAAGGAGTTCACGAATATCAGCGCAATTGTAGGCAATACTTGTCTCGAGTGCATGAAATAAGATGGCTAATACGGTCTAGTGGCAGCATGTCGATGAAGCCGAAAAGTCATCTGTCCAAGAGAAGAAGATTCGAGTTGTGTATCTGCCAGCAGAAGGAGCCGGTAGTGCCACACCTTTAAAGAACGGGGTCAATGGCGCTTCGACAGCTGTATGCCAAATGTTTGATCTCCTGAGTTTAACAAGCCGCTAACGACAAACAGCACGAGACACCCGAAACAGCTCCTCCTGCCTATAGCACACAACGCTCCCCATCTCCTGAAGAAACTTATACCCCTGAAACCCGCCGTTCGACCACGGGACCACAATCAGGAATGAAGAGCAGTGACGAAGATGCCCGATCCCTCGCCGATGCACGATCTACTCACTCTAATCCCTCCATCGCAGGCTCGGTACCACCAACGTACGAAGAGATGAAGGCCAAGCTAGCTGAAGCACAGGCTACCATTGCTTCTTATTCTCAAGAGGCCGGACTGAGGATGAGAAAGGTGGCTAAGGGAGAGACAAGCAACGAGACAGTCAACAACCTAGCACAGCAGGTGCAGCAGAGCACTCAAGGAGTACCACTACAGATCGTGGCTGCATTGTGTTTGATCAGCTTCTTGCTTGCATATCTTTTCTTCTAATCTGTTTTCTCTCCTACGGTTTTGGAGTTGAATTCGGAGCGGAGATATGTAACATGTGCCCTGCTGAGCAAATCCCGGACAAGCATTTTGGTGGCCAAGATCATAGTATAAAAAAACCCTCTTTCAGCTTTCTTGTCAACATGACTAGAGAGGATGAGGATATGGATGGATGGCATAGCGTCTGTTCCTGTAATGGACTGCACACACTTACGAAGACGAAGATTTCCTATTTTACCTTGTACTCTATTGCCTCAACGGACGGTTTCTCATTTCTGCAATTACGGTGCGTGCATTCGATATGGGGTACGATGAGGAGCGCTGTCTTGTCATCGGGATGGATGAATTGCTCTAGCTGACGAACGATGGTGGAGACTATTAAGTAGGTAGCAGTGTCGTAGCCAGCAATGAAGAAATGCCGTGATATCAAATCCCTCATATGAACTTTGAGCGGGAACAGTGATTGAACAAGGAAAGTCTTCGATTCTTCATGAAATCGATCTGAATTTGTCTATCCACGCATTTTAGTACACGCGCCCCAAACCCCAACGCCTGCAATGTCTGCTCGCTGAATCATTATACATCCCGCTTATAGGGGAACACATTTTTGGGGCCCATCCCCTCCAATATCCTCTTCTAGCATCAAACCGTCTAAGCCTGAACCTCCTCCATCGTCCAACTCCCCACCTTCCGTCCCCCCTCCTTCCTCTTCACCCTACAAGTCATCCCCACCTCTTTATCCCAAACAAATTGCCAAATAACACCCACCCAACTCTCATGTCTCGGCAAATCCATATAGAACTCCTTCGCCAACTCATGCAACGCCGGTAATCTGCTCCAAGGCACAGCCGGGAAATCATGATGCTCATTATGCAGTCCCACATTATATGTCAAAATGTTCAATGCCCCGTAGTAAGAGAACGTCTCGGGGACAGGCGTATTCGTCAGGGGGTCTTTTGCCGAAGCAGGCATTTTCTCAAAGATGTAGTGTTCCGCGATGAAATGACCAGCGCAAGGATGGAGACTTCCTGCTAGGAAGGAGGAGAGGATTAAGTACCATAATGCGTGGAAAGAGGTGAACTTGACGAGGACGATGTCGAAGATGATCTGGACGGCGATGTTCGCGAAGTGGATGCCGGTGAAGGGGACTTGGTACACGAAGATGGGGCGGATGGCGTAGAAGAGGATTTGGAAGGTGCAGAAGAAGGCTTTTCCGAGGATGGAGTCGAGGAAGACGGCCTCGAGGGCGGTGGGGAGGTCTGCGTCTAGACCGTCGACGCCGAGGGATTTGTGGTGCGTGAGATGGTAGGGCTGTTTCAGTTAGCATGTCTCTTGACCTGCAGGTGTACTTGGATGGTAGACGGACTCTGAATGATGCGCTATAGGGTATTCCAATTGGCAGGTTTGCAAAGATGGCAATCATGCGATTTGCGCTTGGTGACCTGAAAGCCAGATTGTGTGATATCTCATGGATTGCCAGGAACAAGTTCTGATTCGCAGTCGCCCCAATAATGTACGCCGTGAGGAAGAACGTCCATGAGAAGAAGGGAGTGTCCTGGAGGAGGTATGCGCATAGCATTTGTAGACTGACGACGGCGAGGACGAGGTATTTCGTTAATGGCTCTGGCCCGCAGAGCTTCGTAACCTGCAGTAATCTTGTCAATTGAGCTCGCAGATACACCAAAGAAGGACTCACTTCTGGGTGAGCTTTAATGATAGCTTGTCTCCTGGTCCGGTGCGGTTCCTCGGTATATGTCCAGAAGAAGTCATGGTCTTTAACTTCTAATGGAGGGGCTGCAGATGTGGCTTTTTGCAAGTTGCGATTCCGAGCGGCATTCTGGTCATCTGCGGGACTGATGGTCGTAATGAAGGACGTTGAGGCAGGCATCTTGAACGATTGATATGCCCGTAGCTCGAAAAGATGTACAAGTAGGTGATGACTTTTCCAAGATCACACCCGTCACTTCGTCGTTCGATTCTCCTCGCTGTATTGTTAGCGGTCGCCAGCTCTCAAAGGTCTTCACCGCCCAATCACGGTGACCCACTGCAGAACGGGGCCGTAGATCTGCTCGAACCCCTTTTTCCGGCAGCTTGCGCTCGCTACGCTATTAAGACGATTTCTAGCTGGGAACAATTTCACATCTTTTGCTTCTTCACGATATATTCACGGCCAGGTACGGTCTAGTATTGCAGAGCATATTTGTCAAGTCTGACTCAAGGTCAGACTATCTACAAACATAGTAAGCTTGCTCTCAAAGCCCTCAGGCCTCGTTCCAAACGCAGACTCTGCCTTTTTTTTCTACACCTGTTCTTGCGTCTATGTTCATTCACCATCCATGCATCATGAACCAAATTCGCAAGCCTGTTGTCACGCATACATATCTGCTTTTCTGTCATGCTCCAGAAGCATAATCTCTAGAATCCGAAGACATGCCAAAGCACGAACCATCCCACCATGTCCCCTTTCAATAACACGTAAAGACGAAGACAATGGCAGCAGTAAAGTAGGACAATTCGAAGGCACCTATCTATGCGCTGGAGAACCATTGTTCTGACGTGCAGCAAGGCTGTAATTCAGTCTATTTTGAAGTTCTGCTCGTAGATCATTGGCACCACCTCGAACAGGCGAAAGTGCTTGTCTAGAGGTCGGGCCACTAGCTGATGCATCTATACGGCCGCGTGGCGAGAGGGGATTGCTTGCGATACCTGGCTTGAAGTTGAGATCGGAACCAGAGGATTCTGATACGTGACGAGCATGCGTATCCGATCTAGGAGGGTAAGAAGGCATCTGGTTCATGGGTGCAGCGGGAACAAATCTTTGCATGCCCAGAGGGACATTCTCCTGGACTTTCTGGGAACTCATTCCGGAGATTGGCACATGTGCAACTACTGGGACTGAACCAGTCTTTAGCAATCCCCTGGTCTCCCTAAATTCGCCAGTGTAAGGATCTTGGGTGATCACAGTTGCCTCCAATGGAACATACCCTGGCTGTGCTGGAATCATCGGCGATGGTGACGCGATACCAAATCCAATATGAGGTGTTGACTGGGGTTGCCGACGGATGTTATGAATATGTCTCGACTGATTGGATAGCTGGAACGCTGGTGCATTCGCTGAGCCGAAGAGTTGCGAGTTGCGAGCTACGCCATGGCCAAAACTCTGTTGAGTAGCCTCTTCATTATTATCTCCAGTAGCCCATCGAGATTCAGAGAGACCAGGACCCTTCCTCAGCTGTGCACGTGGAGAAAGTCTAGTGGAAACCGGAGTTGTTGTTCCAGAGCTTGCGAAATGATCAACCTGACCCACATTGAGGTTCACATTTACGGTGAGACTACCGACGGAAGAGGCGGTTGACATTGAGGGACTAGGCTGAAATGCCACTTCCTTTGACTGGGACTCAAGGAGAGATTGTTGAGCTCCTGTTATTGGATCCTTCTGCATTGGATCAACCGTGCTATGAGTGGCGGAAAGCTCTTCGGCCCTAGATGGTGTATGAGCCTCTAGCGGGACGGATGCTTGTAAAGGGGTGACGATTTCGATGACAGGACTCGCACTACCGTTCTTGATCCCCGCAGGATTCAATTGTCCCTCGATTGCCTGTAAACGAGTATGAACAGTTTCAATTGGAATCTTGATCCTTGGCGAAGCTGTGAGAGGTCTTTTAAATGCGGCAGTAAGCTTTTCAGTCATTGATTGAGAGGCTGAAGTTGATGCTTTGCTAGCAGAGCTTGATGGTCGAGGGAGAGGCGCAACCTCAACACTGATCATACTTGGTGAAAGCAGTCTTGCTTCGCCTAAGATCTCATTACTACCGGCCTCTGATGGCAATTGCTGCCCTTGAAGTCCTGGATCAAGATGCCATCCCTCCAATTTCTGTGCAAGTCGGTCGCAATCAGAGTTCGTGGGGACATGCCCCTTGCCTCGCGATGGATTGGTTGCCCGGGCTTCTGTCACCTCTGGCTTTGATTTGCTAGAAGTAGCTTGGCTACTAGATTGTGTTGGCTTTCTACTCAAAAGTGCATCCCATGCTGCCATATCAGTCTGTTGAGGTTGAAAGTTCTGCCACTTTAGAGGTGCAGTGACTGGAAGAGACGCGGTCTGAGTAGCTGCAATGGGGAGAGTCGGCGGGACTGCGGGCATGGTCGAACGAGATGTAGGTAGCGGTGGTCCTCGATATTTGAGATATTCTTCTGCAATAAGCTCTCCTTGGACCTTGTAAGCATACTTGCGGCATTCAAGAAGCTCGTCGATAGTGAATACGATTCGTTGCCCATCTTCTGGTTGTTCATGCTTCACTTGCTTGTCAAATTCCTGCGCAGGTTCAGGCATTGTCAAGCTGGCCTGGATGATTGGCGTGTCCTCGACATCAGGTTCGGACTTGATGATAATAGTCTCAGCCTTTATTGCCTCGTCATTTTCATCCAAGTTATACTGCGGTCCCAGGCGAGAGGCTTCTTGCTGTTCAATGGCCAAGGCCAAGACTCTCTCACTCTTGACACATATTATAATCATGGACACAAAGTCAGGCAGTCGCTTGAAAGTTTCGGAATCAGAAAAGAAGTCGCTAACAACAGTTTGAGAAGCTAGCCCATACGCCTTTGCCCAGGGTGAGTTGCGTAGCTCCTCTGCCGTCAGTTGAACTGCTGGAGGGACACCATGCCTAGTGACGATTGCAGTTAACTGTTGAAGGAAGGTTCCTTCAGGTCGGCTGTCAAGCTTGAAAAGGATCTGCTGAATCTCAACACTGTCGTCCTTGCCATAAAGGTCTACTAAAGCTGATACTGTTTCCTCTGACTCATCTCGGTCCTCATGATCAGAAAATGAGAGAAGCGGGTCGATGCCAGCAATCTCCGATAGTTCACTGAAGACCTGGCTACTAATTCGATTTGCAGCGGCTTGTCTGTAGATTTCGGGAGAATTCGACGATGAAAATTCAACCAAGAATTGAATCGGGTCATTGGAAGGTAGCTCGCGAGTTTCAGCCAACATCATGGCATCGTTCTGTCCTTGTGATTCATTTGTCCGTGTCCCAGAAACAACAGGATGCTTGGAAACATGCTCAGGAGTAACTACGGTATTGTCAGAATGAAATAAGTCAGCAGCTATTTCAATTGTCGAAGGAGCCGCTGACGGATCGGGCATGGCATTTGACTGGTCTACTAAGTCAGTTGAATCTCCAGTATCGAATGTGACTACTGCATGCTCTGGTGTGACTGGTGATAAGTGCATCGCCACGTGTTGGGTCTCCACGGTCTGCGAATCAAGGGTTGGAACCGCAGGTATGATGGCAGCTGGGGCTCGTTGGCTTAACGAAGCAGCACTTCGAGATTGAGATCGAGGCAACAGGTGAGCAGGTCGGAAGGGCACAGTGTCGTAGAAGTTTTTAGCCATATATGGCATTTTAAAATGCAACTTCCAGACTGGTGGTGATTGACCTCTGTCGGCAGCTTGGAAAGTTACAGTTGACACCACATGGCTGAAGAAAACATCATCATCAACCGTCTCGCTGGCAACGATGTTACCGCCGACCTCCAGCTCGAGAGTGAAAAATTTATCTTCTGGGGCACTTTTCAATAGGCGTGCTTGTCCAGGCATGATAGTTCTGTTGTCGCCCATCTTAATTGAGACACCATGCTCTCTCTTGATCGCACGACTTGAATTAAGCTGATCTGATGCCCATCTGGACACTGACAATCCAGCAGATTGCTTCCCTGCAAATGGGTTCTCATTTTCTTTGTTGGAATGAGATACGGTTTGAGGTATAGAGATAGCTAGATCTGATTCTATAACCTCCTCGGCGTATTTCGAAGCAGCCAAGCCAACGCCTTGCTTCGGTTGGTTGGCTTGTACCGGATTGCCAGGTAGACCATACACCTTCTTCTCCGACGAACCAAGAGGCAAAATTGGTACCTTGGGCGGAGCTTGTGTTTGGTGTGCGCTCATGTGCTCCTGTGGCAAACGTGCCTTGGCAGGACTTGGACCGTTAGAAGATGGTTCTTTGGTTGTCGTGCTCGGAGCCATAGCTGCCTGTCTACGAGTAGATGGTGTACTGTTAACGGCCGTCACTGGCTGAGCTGCCAGACCATTTGGACGTCCTATCTTCGTGTCAATTCCGGCATGAACCAGAAAATCTTTAGTACTAGCGAGAGTCCAGACGGATGCAGCAGGTTGTCGAAAGCGTCTGGGTGACGGTGCATTCGATGACTGCATGGGGGCTGCCGACGGTCCTAGAGGGATTTGATGGTTTGAAGGCGGTGCTTGCTGTGGCTTCTTCTTTCGACGCGGACCATTTGTCGAATTCCGCTCTTCACGGAGGGTGTTGATGAACTCATCAATACGAGAATGGTTATTGACACCTCTTCGGGCATCATTGAAGAAATTCTGTGTGGCGGTATGTAGGGGGGGTGGTAGCGGACTGCATTATGTTAACGAGTGTAAAGGTATGAATGGGTCTCCACATACTGTCGCCCCATATCTCTAGTGTTGTGTGCTCCTCCTCGACCAGCCGATGCATGGCCACCCCTACGTGACGAGCCACCACGGCCTCTGAAGCTCTGCTGGTGTCCATTCTGCGAAGAACCTCTCCGTAAACGATATAACTGGCCGTCAGCGATAGAGTCGAGCTCTTCATCCGCCGGATTAACATCGTCAAATTGAATGTCTAGACAAGTCAGCAAGGGAAGAGTTTAGCAAGCATGAATCCACATACCGTGCCATGCAGCACCAACACCTCCCTTAACCACGGGCTTCTTGATTCTCGTCGGATCAGGAACAAAACCATCGAATCCTCGATCCTCAAGCGGCAATTCATCTTTTCTTCCGATACCGAGCTCTTCCTATCGATAAGTTAGCACTCCAGACACTGATCTAGTTACTGAGCACCCAGACCATCATAGCTGCATGAATGGCAGCCAATTGCTCTGCAGTCCGCTCCTTCTCTGGAAGTTGACCTTGTGTGGTGCCATCACTAGTGCCTCGACGTGTAGTCGCCATCTTGAAGCGCCACCGGCGGCAGGATGAGAGTCAACTGCTGCACAATCAGTAGTATGAGTAGCGTGATTTCTCTCGATCTGGAGTGGATTGATTAGCTTGCGGTCGAATTGGGTTGAAGAAAGGTAATTCAGAGATTGATCTTGATTGATGCTGTCCACAATGAAGAAAGAAAATTGTGCAGATATGCATCCTTAATTTTGAAGGCGGAAGGCAGCATGAACCAGCAATTATCCACAGAGTAACAATGAATGTTGCTGATCGAAGCTGAAGATGATCTAGACGTCCATGTCAAGTGCTAAGATGTCGAGGATAGATGAACGGGGTTTGTGTTTCAACGTGAATGAAAACTCCAGCTGACGGATTTGGCTTTGAATGATGGGTTTGAAAACAAGAGGTGCCACCACCGCATTAACAGATAGAGTTATACAGGCATTCAAGGACCAAGACGCGTCAGCGTAGAAGGAGAAAGCGTTGTAAATACCTGCAATGGTATCATACATACCTTTTGTTTTTGCTCCTTCCTCGAGGATTGCAAGGGCAAATCACTCGAGATCGAGATGGTGAAGTTGCGGTTCACCTGCGAAGATCGATTATTGAGATGTGAATTTTGAAGATTGATTGTGTGTCAATGGAAGGTGTGTTTTTCGTTTGTAAACAAACAGCAGGTCCAGGTAGTTATCAAGCGAGCGTCCTAAAATGGTAGGAGTACCCTAAATAAGGCGACAACTATAGAGGAGAGGCTTATCGAGAGTGATAATAACTAAACAGCCTCTCTGCAGCCCTACCTAGTATGTACGTCAAATTCACAAGAACAGTCAAGAGCATGCACAAGCACGCCAAACATTGTACTCGCCTGTTCTCATCATCGGAGATGTATAGATGGTTCATGCCATTGCTCAAAGCCGCCCGCACTTGAAGGACGGATTCCCTGGCTGCAGCCCGAACAGGATAATCAAATTCTACAAGTACAGTACAAGCTGTTCCATTGCTAACAACACTCATATGTACCTTTGACTAGCACTTACTATAGAACAAAATGACAGTTTTACATAGAACACTGTAGCATAATCCATAAGTCCATCCTCCGAGAGAGCTGCGGCTTCATCAGCACCACATACCTCCTCAAGCGAACGAGGGAATTTCCATCAATGAAAGGTAACCGCTGCAAACTTCAGCAGGCGTCGATGTAGATATTAAGCTCCTCAGATTGTATCAGAAGACACTGGCAAAGGAAGTCCTCTCTTTCCAGAGTCGGAAAAATGAACCCTTGCGCGGTGCCACGGTCTTGTATCTTGATGAAGAATTCAATTCCATTGAAAATACTAATCAGATGCTTTACATACAATAGGTGACCAACTATTGGGACTCTTGTACAAAACAGGGACGTGATTGCAGGCTAATCAGAAAGTATTGATCTATTATGGCCAATTTCGCCCAAGCCTTCGGCGTTCTTTTGCGTCCTTGACCAAAGACATCGACTTGATTACCTAGCTAGACGGAATTTCAGGTAAACTATACCTTTAATTTCAACGCGCAATACAAGCTCAAATCAGTTATGTAGCTATCACGCATTGTCTCTAGGGCCCTATAGTGGGTCGGTAATTGATGTCTGTTGTGCAATGCTGCTGGCAGCCACTTTGACCTACAGTACACGCAGGCAACTTGGACCCTATCGGGGTAAGCTCCATGAATTGCCGCAGACGCTGTTAGACTTCCCTTCCAATATAGAAATCACCTAAGATTGTATCTACCTATGCAGATTGTCTTGCTCTGTAAGTGATGGCGCAAAAAGTAAAGGATTCCAGAAGACAGTCTGCTGTGATGGCGATGTATGAGAGACTTTACGCCTCTGGTCGTGGATTGGCGGGTGATCATCAAATGGGAATCATGAATATGGAAGCGGTACGAGTGCACGATGCGCCAACGTCAATTTCCTTAGTGTTGCATCGGTTATTTATAATCCAATAGAATCCTCCTTGTTTCCAATGTCTGGGGTAAAATATGAAGGGGGATAATAGTTTGCCCGTGCCGATATCGGGATACCACATTTTGAGGTCGTTTTTTTGTCGACAATTGCAGAGACAACTATGGCATTGGGGATACTAGGTTCTAGTAGACTTGCTCTACGGGTAGGTTCTACCCCAGAAGTATATGAAATTGACAATTGACCTTGTTCTATAGAGCCAAGTAAGCTTCCTCGGACCTTACTTTACCCGCAGTCTTGCGACAGTCACAAAATCCCCAACTGCGTACTCCCCAGATATCGAGTCTCGAACCCCGCCTTACCCAAAGCTTCTTAAAAGACTTCATGAGGTTCGGCGAGTATTAGGATCTTCTAGGCAGCTTACTTTGGCCGAAAAGATCTTATATTCTCATCTCGACAACCCCGAAGAAGCATTACTTACGAATACGGACAATGGGGTCAATATTAGAGGAAATGCGAACCTCAAGCTCAAGCCAGACCGCGTGGCAATGCAGGATGCATCGGCACAAATGGCTCTATTGCAATTCATGACTTGCAATCTTCCTTCGACTGCGGTTCCCGCTAGTATACACTGTGATCATATGATTGTGGGGGAGAGAGGGGCAGATGTAGATTTACCTGAGTCGATCAAGGGCAACAAGGAGGTGTTCGACTTTCTGGAGTCTGCGGCAAAAAAGTACGGCATCGAATTCTGGCCACCGGGTGCTGGAATCATTCATCAAACCGTCTTAGAGAATTATGCTGCTGTAAGTATCAATTTCTCAGAGAACTCTTTCCTATTCCTTACTATCTCACGAGTTGTTACTCCCGAGCGTTTGCTCTTGATGCACTCTCCAGACATGCGGATCTGGTCCCAAAACACCCAAAAGAAGTTTACTGATTCCGAGATTCTGATCAACAGCCAGGCTTGATGATGCTAGGGACTGACAGTCATACGCCAAATGCTGGTGGATTAGGAGCTATTGCAATTGGTGTCGGTGGAGCTGATGCTGTGGATGCGCTTGTCGATGCTCCCTGGGAATTGAAGGCTCCGAGGATTCTAGGAGTCAGACTTGAGGGCCAACTAAATGGGTGGGCATCGCCAAAAGATGTGATTCTAGCTCTTGCTGGCAGATTGACCGTTCGAGGTGGAACTGGTTTCATTATCGAGTATCACGGCCCAGGTGTTGATTCGTTGAGCTGTACTGGAATGGCTACAATATGTAACATGGTGAGGAAGTCTTTCATTTTTCAACTATCCTACGATACACCTCCCTCTATGTTGAGGAAGCACCTCGCTGGACCGCGGCGTTGCATAGGCCGCTCGCGTCTAGCAGAGCTCCTTCTGATCACCAACCACACGGCACAACTTTTTGAAGCTCTTTGAGCAAAGTACTATCATATCATGCACCCCACTAA
This sequence comes from Mollisiaceae sp. DMI_Dod_QoI, assembly GCA_009613015.1. Taxonomy (NCBI): domain Eukaryota; kingdom Fungi; phylum Ascomycota; class Leotiomycetes; order Helotiales; family Mollisiaceae; species Mollisiaceae sp. DMI_Dod_QoI. Next base: position 190,181 of record VXCB01000007.1, read on the forward strand.
CAAATTTCACTACTTTAGGGAGCTGAGGTTGGAGCCACAACGTCCCTCTTCCCATTCTCCACAAGACACATTCCGTACCTTGAGTCAACACACAGATCTTCGATCGCTCTACAAGCTCAAACCATTGCCTCATCACCATCTCTCGTTAATATGCTGAGAGCTGACGAAGGCGCCCAATACGATGAAATGATCACTATCAACCTCTCCACACTCGAGCCTCACGTAAATGGACCATTCACACCCGATTTATCGACCCCTTTGTCAGTCTTTGCCAAAGCAGTCAAGACGAACAATTGGCCCGAGACTGTGTCCGCCGGCCTTATTGGCAGTTGCACAAACAGCTCATACCAAGATATGGCCAGAGCAGAAGATCTAGTCAAGCAAGCTTCTTCTGCCGGTTTAAAACCAGCAATAGATTTCTTCATCACCCCTGGTAGTGAGCAAATTCGAGCAACTCTCGAGCGAGACGCTACACTAGAGACATTCGAGGATGCTGGTGGTATTGTCCTAGCCAACGCCTGCGGTCCCTGCATAGGACAGTGGAAGAGAACTGATAATGTTTCCAAAGGAGACCATAACGCTATCTTCACCTCATATAACCGCAACTTCAGAGGCCGAAATGATGGCAATCCAAAGACCATGAACTTCCTCGCCTCACCAGAGATTGTGACTGCCATGTCATACGCTGGTACCACAACTTTCAACCCCTTGACTGACACCCTTACCACTCCCTCAGGGGCCCCCTTCCGCTTCTCGCCGCCAACTGGTGCCGAACTGCCTGCTTCGGGCTTTGAAATCGGCAATCCTGAATTCCTCCCCACTTCCGCTGCCCCCTCCCCTGATACGCCAGTCGTTGTCTCTCCCACATCCGACAGACTCGCTCTTCTTGAGCCCTTCGCTCCATTTCCTGAAAGCGATCTCAAGGGGCTTAAAGTTCTCTACAAAGTCACCGGCAAATGCACAACAGATACTATCTCCGCTGCTGGCCCTTGGCTCAAATACAAAGGTCACCTCCCCAACATCAGCGCCAATACCTTAATCGGAGCCCTCAATGCTGCTACGGGTGAAGTAAATGTGGCCTACGACTTCGACGGAACAACATCTGGCATCCCTGAACTAGCCCAGAAATGGAAAGATCAAGGACTCGAATGGCTCGTCGTAGCAGAAGACAACTACGGTGAAGGATCGGCTCGTGAGCACGCAGCTCTCCAACCACGATATCTTGGTGGGAGAGTCATTCTCGCGAAGAGCTTTGCTCGTATCCATGAGACGAATCTGAAGAAACAGGGTGTGGTGCCACTTACATTTGCAAATGGAGAGGATTATGCCAAGATCGATGCTTGCGATGAAGTTGAGACAGTTGGTCTATATGACACGTTGAAGAGTGGTGGGAAGGGAGAAGTTACGTTGAGGGTCAAGAAGGCGAAGACGGGAGAGGAGATCATAATTAAGACGAAGCATACCTTGAGCGAGGATCAGTGCGGGTTTATACTTGCGGGTAGTGCGCTGAATTTGCTCGCTAAGATGAAGCGCTCCTAGATGGGATGAATGTGCATGGTTGCATGGTTGTAGAGTATACGGAGTTTCCTGGACATAAGAAAAGTTCAATGATATCCTTGTTTACAGTAATGTGCGGACTACACAGACTTCGCGAAGCAGGATCCTTGATCTTCTTCTCGCCATTTCCACAGCCTTCGGAATCAGGTTGAGGTTAGCAATAATGCCAAGTGATGATGATCTCATTATTCCCTTGCTGCATTTACAAGGCTGGTCATGATCTGAGGGTTTCTCTTGCTTATTGGCAAGTCGTAGACATCATCAATCCAGAACCATCTTGCAATTCAGTAGATGCAACTATGTTACCTCTTCAATACACACAAGCTCTTTCTATTCGTGCCTGCGAACATGAGGACCTTCTGCAATAGCTCAACTCATGGAACGACCTCGTAGGAAAGACAGCCTTGCTTGTCCACCTAAGTAGAGGAGTGGCCCGACTTCTTGAGTCTTAGCGTAGCGAAAGTGAACGTACTACTCGGACGGCACATCTTGATGAGTCGAGTGCTGTAACACGACAGGTGCAGAGAACTTGTGCTTCAAGAAATCTTTGCAACATCCCATATGCCAGAATTTCCAATGCAATGAACGGCCTCATCAGGGACATCGGAGCAAGCGTTGGAAAGTTTGCCAGAGCCAAGATCGAATTTAAAGTATGCGTATTGGAATATTCGGCAATGGCCAAAGCTTTGAAATGGAGATGTTTACCTTGGATTCCCATCCTAGGCCCTTTCCAAACTTGGTCTTTTCAAACAAACAGTAGCAGAACTCGCCATTGCATAATGATTCGATTGCTAAACTTCGATTTAGGACATGATTTCGTTTAAGATAAAGAATTTCGAATGCAATATTTGGAACCTTTCCACAGCTAAGTCCAATGCCAGCGAATCTCGTCTGCGCAGATGAACATATTTGGGCCACAATCCCAATGTTCATACATATCATTATAGTTCATTCCGCCTCCAGCGCCGGAGATAGTCACCTCTTCATACGCACCAGCCTTATATGGGTATAGCATTACTGACTTGCCCGCTAAGCTCTACCGGTGCACCCAACATCCTACCATCGTCATTAGCTCCCACAAATCCAATGATCATGATATTTCAAAATTGAAAAGGGTACATAGACTAACTTCTTTCCTCTCTCGGTTGCGCAGCATCCACAGAACAATGACGCTGGCCAACAAATAACCTACATCTCGTTAGGCCGCATTCGGACGAAAGCGATAATGGTAATGATATACAGCGAGAACAATTGCAACTCCAAAGCCAAGGGTAGGACCAACGACTTTACAGTGACAAGGATTCTGGTCTGTCCCACATTGAAAGCAGACCCAGGGAACACCAATTGGGAGGCCAGCCATTCTGCAGCAGAGAATCGATCTCGAAACAGTAATAATGAAGCCAAAGTATCTCTCTGGATGAAAAGGTTGGGAATAGACTAAAGTAGGAAATATTTGGAAGGAAACTTGGGCTTTTGAAGTGATGCATCGTCACTACCGGCAGTTCCCCACCCACCACTCTTTCCTGTGACGCAATTGCTTAAAACGACAACAAGAGCCGGTCTTAGTTCCTGAACCGAACATCAGTAGTGCAGATCTATCAAGACTGTCAAACTCTTTTCCAACTGCAAAGCTTGGCAGTGAAGGCGGGTTTTCGATAATGATCGTAGATCAAAAAGATACAAAGATACCTCTGCCTTAATTCCTGGAGAAGTGAGACTCCCACAAAAGAGTCAGGGCCAGAGTCAGACGAATCAGGGAGAGACAAATAAAAGCAGAGTATATTATAGTATGTATGCCATGCAGCCAAGCGTGGAACCGGGATCTCTCCAAAGGCGGGAACTATCCTCTTCAAGCGTGCTATACCACCAACGTGACTACTCGCTCAGAACAATGATTCAGACGAAAGCTTCGGTTCCAGAGAAACAGGAAGGAGGGCTCAACTTGTCCATTCTCATATTTAGGCTTGCCCACACACACACTCAAGTTTAAATTGAAGCAAATTCCCATATTTCCTTTCTGCCGCAAATCTTTTTTTTTTTGCTGCTGGAATCTCGTCTCAAAACTTCAGGCGTTTATCCTTGCGCCGCAAATACACCACGTGATTCGGCTTGGCTCCAAAAATATTGCCAGGTCAGATTATCGCGATCGAAGAACTTCCGAACCCCAGCGCATCACGACGACAACAAAGCACGCACTTCCTGAACTGACACGCCCCCGGTGGAAGAGCTGTCACTATTCAAAGCGACAGCGATGACATCACCGCAAGCTGTCGACCTGGACGGTGCGCCAGCAATCGCGACACCCATGGCCGACAACCCTCAGTCCGCGAACGATGCGATGGACCTCACCGCCGAGGCTCAGGCTGAGGCTACGAAATCGAGCCCCCGACAAGAGCAACCCGACAAATACATTTCGCTGCAGGAAACACAGCTACGCCAGACCCCGGAGAGTATTGGACATGGATCTAGGGCGGAAACGCAACAACAGCAACAACAGCAACCACAAGGAGAGACATCTGGTGGCGCAGGAGATGCATCCATACCTCAAAGCCTGGACGAGGCTCAACCAAGCCAGGTTCAGATGGATTTTCTGGCTCAAAGCCATCCTTTCGGCAGTTTCACCGAGCCCAACCTTAATCTGCTGGCAGGATACTCCGATGACGCTGGAATAGAGTACAATTACCCTCTGCATAATGGAATCTCTATGTTGGACATGATGGCTGCAATGGCTCCGCAACCCTACCATAGTTTGGAGCCGTCACCACTTGTCGAGCAGCGTCAGGTCCAGGCATTTGCAAAGATCCAGTTTGATGACGGGGCATTCTTCATGAATACACATGCTATAGTGCTTGGGCGCGATCAGGTCGGAGCCAAAAAGGCATTAGAATATGAGCGAGCTCAGGAAGCTCAGGTTGGGATGTCCGAGAATATTCGACAACCCATTACCAGTGATTCCGGTGGGATACTTGTCCCTGACAATGATCCAGAGGAAGGAGAGGAGCGCAGGTCCAGGAAGAGCAAATCCAAGAAGAGCAGGGCCAGCAAAAACTCCCAATCCTCGCATTCTTCAAACAAGAAATCTAGGAGAGGTTCGCTACCTTATGAGCATGGCCTATATCCAATTCAAAGCCAAGCTCAACGGTCTGGGTCCGACAATGAGGCTGGGCCTATAGACCCCACCTCACTTCTACCCCCTCCAGACCAGTGTCCTCTTGTCCCTATTCACCCGAAGGAAATATATTGTTTTCAAGCATATAAGGGTATCTCCAGGCGTCATGCCGGGATAGCTTACAATCCTGATATTTCTGACTTCCAGTTACATGTATTGGGCCGTAATGGATGCTTCATTGGGGACATCTTATACCCTCCAGGTGCGGTCCAAACTCTTCATAGTGGAGACAAACTTCAGATTTCAGGCATCAATTTTACATTTTTGTTGCCTGAAACCGAAGATAATGGTCTTGGGAATTATGAGGAGCACGACTGCAGCTCAGGGCTTCAGGATACAGTTTACTACGATGAAAATGGCCAGCCAAAACGCTTCGACGGTTCTGTATTCAGGGATGCGAGAGGCAAAGAGATGGACACCGACCACTCGAGAGAAGTACGGGCAAATTCAGGAAGCTTTACTAGTAGCCCGGAGCCCGAGGTCGTTCCGAATGTACAAGAAGCTGGAGTTAGAGAGGACGCTGGCGAAAACGAAAACGACGAGGAAGACGATGTAAACGAGGACGAAGATGAAGAGGTAGAGGACGACGAGGGGGAAGAGAATGAGGAAGACGAAGCACAGTCCTCCCAGCCGCAGATACTACGACAGTCAATCGAGGACGACGAAGCCCAAAGATCTAGTACCAACGGTGCAAAACCTTCTGTCATTGCCAAGAGATCTGGACCCGGTCGCCCCCCCAAGAATGGTGTAATGTCGAAGCGGATGGAGAAGGAATTGAAAAAGCAGGCAGAAGAGGCCGCCGCAGCACGAAAGACAGACCCTGACACATCTGAGGCACCGAAAAAGGGAAAGGTTGGCCGGCCACGAAAACATCCTCTTCCGGATCCCAATGAAGAAAAGAAACCAAAGAGAAAGTACACCAAACGCAAGCCCAAGGAAGCTCAAGAGGGTGCCGTGGAAGGAGCTGGATCTGGATCTGGTGGCGACGGAACTGCCACGAAGGTGAAGAATCAAAAACCTCCTAAGCCACCTCGTTCGCCATCACCGGTCTGGGATATAGCAACCCTCACCGAGGAGCAAAAGATAAAACCCCCAGAAAACTATGTCATACTCATCTACAACGCCATGAAGGCCTCCCATCACAAGGAAATGGGCCTTCCTCAGATTTACAATGCCATCAAGAGGATATACCCTTATTTCTCAGTCGTGGTTGAAACTAAGGGTTGGGAAAGTAGCGTTCGCCACAATCTCTCCAGCGGCGGTGACATTTTTCAAAGGGGTGAGAAAGAGGGAAAAGGTCACGTGTGGAGCCTTAGACCTGGAGCATCTATTGAGGCAATAAAGAAGAAGAAGCCGCCGCCTCCTGAGCAAAACTCATACACCCAGCAGCAGGAAATACGGCCTCAATATCAGGGGCATCCGTCAAATTCTGGAACGGTGGGATCTCATGGCTATCCCCCTTCAAACAACAACCCTCCAAACGGTTACCCACCCCAATTCATCCCTCAAGGCCATCCTCTCCCACCTGAACAGCAAAATGGATTTGGTGTCCAACATCCAGGAAATCATCAAGGCCATCCTCTCCCACTTGAACAGCAAAATGGATTTGGTGTCCAACATCCAGGAAATCATCAATCCATGAATCCTGGCTCCATACCACCAATTTCATCTGGCATACCTAACGCTCAGCCTGTCGTTTCATACAATTCACCATATGCACCAAAGCCTGCTGAGTCAAATGCCTCTCAACCGAGCAACCAGCCCCATCCCTCGCTGCATGGCCAACATCAAGGATCGCCTTCGATGATGGTTCCTCAGCAATCCCAAGTACAACATCAAGGATCGCCTCCGATGATGGTTCCTCAGCAATCCCAAGTACAATATCAAGGATCGCCTCCGATGATGGTTCCTCAGCAATCCCAAGTACAATATCAAGGATCGCCTCCGATGATGGTTCCTCAGCAATCCCAAATACAATATCAGAGTCAGCCTCAAAACCTTTATTCCTCACAGAGCCAGGGTCCACAACATCAAAACCAGTATTTCCCACATGCCCAGGCTCCACTTCAACATCATAATCCGCACCCTCCACAAACCCTTGCTCCACCTGAGCATCAAAACCCCCATCTGCCGCAAGGTGCAGCTCCACTTCAACATGCGAATCCCCTACAAAATCAGGCTCCGCCTCAGCAAACACAATACGCACCCCCTCCTCAACCCCGTGCACAACCAAATGTCGAACAACCTACTCCATCTCCTAGACCCGTCGTGCAACCACCACGGGAGGACGCCCCACCAGCCGCTCCAAACATCGACCCTGAAGTGAGGGAAAAGATTGACGAAATGCTTATAAGGTTCAAGGAAAAGATCAAAGATTTGAATATCTCCAACGAGGAAAGTGTCGATACCGCTATCGCGCTTATTAAACGAGATGGCAATACGGCTTCTCCAGATCCAAATACACCGGACGCAGGATCGGTCCAGACAATCATTGATATTCTCCGTGGCGCACTATGTTCCATCCCGAATTCAGGATTTACCGCTCCCCAGCCTGGTAGATATTCCACCGGCACACCATTCCAGCCTTCGGCGCCTGTGAATAGTAACAGCAATTCCGCAAACAGATTCGCATCCACTATTCATCGTCCCCCATACAGCGGTGTCGGTATCACGAGACCACCTATGCACACGAACGCTAGACACACCGATTCCGGCAGCCCAGCAACACCAGGCCCTAATCAGAGATCAGCCAGCGTCTCCGGTGGTGGCCTTTCAACTTCCGTTTCCGGCTCGCCTGCAGCACCGGTCACTCCTGTTCCAGTCCAAGTTGCCAGCGCGAGCTCGCCTAATGGAGCCAACGCAGCAACAGTACCTCTTGTTTCAGTCTCGGATCCAGCGCTCAAGATACAAGCTCCTGCTGTGTCTACACCCGTTGAGCGACCTGCTGGTGTGGACGTGACCATGATCGGCGGGGAAATTGATAAGAGCATCAACTTCAATGGTCAGCAAGTTGCGGGGCAGAAGCGTGCGCGTGATGAGGGCGAGGGCTGGGCTGCCGAGGAGCAGGAGAATGCCAAGCGTGTTCATGTGTAGATATTGGGCTTCAGTCTGTCTTATTGCGGCATGGTATGCATTTGGTGCTTCGGTTGAATGCTATGCGTGTGAGCTATCATTGCAAGCTGGCAGGCAAACATAGGACCGTTTACGAATTTCAATTTACACACTTGCTTTTTCAGCGTCATGAATGGTTTTTGCTCACTGAGCTTGCCTGTCGGTTAGGAGTCTTGCATCAGCATGAACATGGGAAGGTAGCATCGGCATGACATCAAGGTTGGCGTTGGTGTTACCAAGGGCATGGTCTGGCGTTCAAATCGGAACCCATCCTCACACGGAATGCGGTTAAGCTGGTTTAGCGGCTCATGTCTATTGTTTCGGTTGATATTGTATCGTGGTATTGAATTGGAGTCGCTTTTGCATAATGTAAAGACTTTTCTGGTAGCATTATTACATGTGAGGAATAGCAGTTTTAAAAAAAAGCCTTCGCCCTGAATGGGACGGTGTCTAGTACTGCTTCTCCTACCGTGACGTGTTGCGGCACAAGTGTGCCAGAACTTGTGCAGTCTGCCTTTTGTGGAAGAACGCGCAGGTCTTCTTTTTGTTCGTTGGGTAGAGTTGAATAAGGCTTTTGGCGGCTCTGCATTGGTTAGGCGATCATTATCGGTTTCGTCCAGTGTCGATGAAGAAGTACATGTTGATGCCAATCAGCTGCTCGACTTTTGAACTGGAATTCATCAGTTCACCCGTTGCAATTGTTTGAGAGTCTGGTTGGAACATCTACAGAACGACTCGTGGTATTCGAATGTCGGTCGCCTTATCACTGAAGTAGATACTACCTGGCTCGACAGTGATGTGTGGGCGTGGCGTAGGTCTTGGGACATTGTGATGTATGTATGTCCGTTTCAAGCACATACATGCAAGTTGATTCCAAGTTAATGGACTTGAGTACTTAGCACAAGAAATGATGAGTCACGTACCTCGATCCTACATCTACTTATCAGAAGTCTAGAACGAATCTCTCAATCTCGCCACGGTCGCACAACATCTGATGTGAGGCTGCATGTTGCCCCATGTCGGGAATTAAATGGTCGTAGCAAATTACACCTCATCTCCACACGATTTCAACCCCATCATGGCAGGGCGAAGAGGAGGGAAGCTCATGTATCATCCGCCTCCAGATATGGACGTTCAATATCCACATCGTATCCAGTCCTTGTATTGCGGAAATGTTGTGCGCTTTCGTCGCCAGCGTGATCATGCCATCGGATTTCTCGCCCTGCTGTGTTGTATCGAGATGTGCTGGTGATGTTGAATGCAGGATTCTCCATGCTGCAGTGAGACAGTACATGGCCACTATTGATTCGAGTCCGGTAACACAGTACTGGCAGAACCAAGTTTATTCGTCTTACCTGCACCAGCCTACGTTCAGTTTTCTCGAGAATTCGCCGAAGAAGAACACCGTCACCATTCCCTTTCTCTCCTTTCATCCTGTCGGTTTCTTTGTTCGAGTCTGCAGGGCGTCTAGCCTGGATATCGCCGCTCGTGGCCCACGGAGCACCGACAGCCCCTTTTGAAAGCCAGGACTTCCGGACCCCCAGACGCGCCGCTCCGGCCGTACCGAAGAGCTGGTGTGAGTCCCATCACGGTATCTTCGCCGCATCTTCGCCCAGCTTTGATGAGGCTCTGAAATCTTCTCAAAGAGGATGATCGAAAAGCTGAAACGATGCCGCGACTTCCATGGGCCTCAGCCCTGTAGGTGATAATACCTCATCACGTGTTGTAGGAGCGAAAACTTCTCCATCCCACTTCGCTACTCGGTGAATGACAGAAGAATATTACCTTCCGGCCATATGTCGATTTGGGGGCCAAGAGCTTGCCAATGGAGCTCCCCAGAGGTGACAGAATGTACATGCGATATAGAACGGATGCCCTGGCTAATAGAAAAGTAGGCTACATTCTGCGCCGGAGGAAAAAGACATTCCTAGGGACTTGCGAAAGGTCGTCTTCTGACAACAAAATTGTCAGAATGGCAACCTTAGCGGATGGTGTGATTTCCTCTGAGGCTTTACGTCGATGACTGATTACCGAACGTCTTTGGGATCAAGATCTCTGGGCGGCCATGTGATCCAAGGCCAGCCAAGCAGCCATTAACGGCTATTGTTAAGCACACAAATGCTTCTTTGAGCGGGTATAAAGGTTCCGGTATCGTGGAAGAAACCCGTCTCTAGGATAAAGATGTTCGCAACAGGCGAATCTAGAAAACCTTGCTCTCTCGAGGAGACAGATCTTTGCTGAAGAGGGAAAAGGACATTTGGGGATGATGTCTACTCGTATAGTTGGATCTAAACTGCCGATGGTGACGACGTCTAAGGCGGACAGATGGGTTGAAGTCAATTCGATACGCAGTGTCGTGAGATTGAGAGCAAAAACAATTGTCCCAAACCTGGTTCCTAGCTGATGGTGGTGATGGATTTTGATAAATAGGCAGGTGCGAAGACGATCAAGCGGGGTGACTTGATGCTGTCAGATCCAGCGTGACAGTGCAGATCCCGATCGAACGAAGCCGTTATCTATATAATTCTGGGTATTGCTTCTGATTGACCCAAATTCACTAGTGAGGTACTGCAACAGGGCGGTAGCGTAAATGCATGCCAGAAGCTGCCATCGAAACAATTCTAGACAATTCCAGACTTCCGGAGGGAGATAGCCAGCTGATATGTGCTTCTGGAAGCTGGTCCTCTTGTTGCGTTCGCTTTAATGATCGGTTTGAGAAGCTCTCATGCCACGACCCTCAGTGCAGCGCGGTGGCTATTTACTCCCAATAAATGTGTTCCACGAGAAGTGAATTCGACGAGGTACAGATGATTTTAAAGTGCATGCCCAGATTCAATCAGCTATTGGCATCGCCGTTGCCACTCAGACCAGGGCATGGTTTATAGCCAATCATATGCTTCGGTACCGTCCGCCTCATCAGGGCTACGAGAATGAGCCGTCCCTTCAGACAACCACGTTGCAATGCGAGGCATTGAGACCTAGTCCGAGACATTCGCAGTCGGATTAACCTGCATCCTTTTTGGAGCTGGCTGACTGGGCAATTTTCGCGGCGGGCCATTTTCTTTGGATTGGCTCACCGCTACAGGCGGTCTGTATATAAATCTGGCCAGCCTTCGAAAATGTTGAGACTACGTGTTGAGCCGCCCAGTTCGTAGCAGACATCGGTGGAAACCTTTTGCTATTCCTATGTATTTGTATCATTAGCTGATCCATACGTCCTCCCGATGTCTTCTGGGGAGAAAAACCGGTACTGGATACCGAATCTTGACATCAACAAGAAAGTGATCACCCAGGAAATACAATACTATCTCGGCCCCGAGTCAACCGTGCGGCCATACACGCGAGAGGTGCTAGACTTGGACTTCCTTGCTCAACATCCATACTGATTCGACAACCAGGGCGAAGATGGTTTCCTGATAACGACACCAGGAGAATGCTTGACGGATGTGAGCACAAACACATGACCCACTGCGTTCTGACCACGTACTAATATCATATGTAGGAGCAGATAGATGACATATGTCGCAAGTCCAAGGAGGTCTGGGAGAAGCAGGCCGCTGCTAGGTCGAAGAAAGATTCAGAGAAACAACTCAAGCGACCCCTTCATCAGCCGATTGTAGTATCTCGAGGCTCGAGGACATCAGACCCCTCAAGACATCGTCGCCATTCTGACGAACGAAGTGACGGGTCAGGCCGACGCCGTTCAGGAGAACGAAGATATGATGCAAGAGATAGGTACTGAGGAATGAGGGTTCTGATGGGAAGACAAATTGAACGCTCTTTTGGAGTTCGGAGTCTGCGTTTCCATTCTCACGCATGACTATTGCAAGCCGAGCAAGGTACGGGAATCAATCTTCATCATGATTGACCATGGTTTTGATCATGACATAGAGTGGAGGGAAAGGAAATTTGCCGCTTCGGATGCTTGCATCAGTGCATAGCGTGAACTTGAGCTTTAATTACTGGCATTTGTTAGCACTTGTCTCCGCTCATACGTTATTGATAGTTTCAATTGAGTTTTTACCTCTTCTCTTTCAGTATTATGAGGCCATTGCGAAGTGTGTCCCGTCTCGCCTGTGCTGCCAAGGTCGCCGCCCACTTTTGGTGATGCACCACGCGAATTTGCCTTGGGGGCGAAAAGCCTCGCCGAGATCCCCTTAGCAGGGAGAAAGATGGGCTGGTGAGAGACGGTAAAGCCTTACAGATCTTGGACATTGAACGTGCGGCTCAATGCACGATCGTGTTATCGTCTTCCATGTCATGGCAAGGCTGTCGATGGAGGGCGGGCAAGAGTTCAGGCAGAGATTTGGATGGTTGGCCCCGGTCTGGCCGTGTCCTATTGTGGGTGTCACGGAAACAGAAGTCCGGTGAGAATGTGGGATGCGCCACCGTTTTGAGCCTCACGACGCCAGATGTCGTGGGAACGCACTCGTGGGCAGGCTCCAAACTCGTGAGAGTTATTGTGTATATCGCAACGAGTTTTGAATGTTGTTGGGACACGGCCACCGCGAGCGTCCGCACGGGGGGGAGTCGCAATCCGGAGGACCGAAGCAAGCATCGAATGCTTGTCCAGTTACAAACCCAGTCGTCCGCGGGAGGTCGCTGGTGCTTCAATCAAGCTTGCCAATCCATAGCCGTCAATAGGCATATGCAAAAGAGTAAGGGCATACGAAGTTTGGAGTTCCAGCGAGCGGTTGATTTGTAGTTGATTTGTCTCGGAGCGAGGCAATGATATCAAGCCGGCCCATGCGCTCCTTCCGACTCTACGAGTAGGAGCCATGCATCTGTATAGCCATGTATTATGACGCATTTGTCCCTCCCAAACAACCCGTGCACGTATGCAGTATTATCACCGTGGTGGGAGATTCAATCTTCCATCACCAAGGAGATGACAAAGTCCATATGACCCGATCTTCTTATCATCCACCAAGGTATCTGCTGGCGCATCAATCACTTCTCGATCCTTCAACATTATGCGTCCCTCATCTAGTCTCATTGTTGCGACGATGGATAGGAATGCCAAGGCTTATCACTAACACCACAGGAACACATCATCGGCTCGAGCTCAACCCATTGAGATAATGGGTTTAACTTGACTGATCTTGCGACTCTTTTCGTCTCCAGCGTAAACGGTGCGTCCATCGGCCTTGTACATAACTTGAAGTACTGGCCATCGAAAGTACCATATTGTGGGGAATATCAAGTAGGGCGATTACCACTCTAAGCCGTTTCTTGTCAAAATCTACGCCAACGTAGGCGCGAATGACTTCATTTCATGGCGCCAAGATCCAACAGGTTGACAGGATCCACATATTTCGGACTAATCCAATAGGATTCACAGGCCCACCTTCATGGCCGAGTCCACCTAATGGAATTTCATAGAAGAGTCCCATTTTGATGAACACGGAGCGATGACTCGCAAAGTAGAAGCTATAGGATTGTCAAATGCTTGAACAACAATCTGAACACTTATTAGATACGGTATAAAGGGAATGGTCTACCTTATGAGTATCAAGGCACTGATCTCTTGGCGCTGTTTAGGTCAAGAGGCTGTATAATAATATGCTAAGGTGCTGTGTGAAGCACTTTGCCAAAAGATCTCGACGAGGAATTGGGGGATGTCTATCAGACCTACTCGACATGGCATACCATAATAGGACAGCCTCTCGTATCATTCTTTTGCTTGGCTATCTGGCAAGGTTTCGATTGAGATTCTTCTAATCATCACCATAGATGCTCGTTTGAAAGGCAGAAGACTGGTCCTGCTAGAAATTCCGTCCGCTTGTTGGGCCTCTTTTGTTGCTAATCATCTCAAACTAAATAAGAGAAATATAGAGGAAGGATGCTTGAGAGCCTGTATATCGATGTCAGTCCTAATATCCAAAATAGAAATAAACTTCTCGTCGCCCGAGCAGGTAGGTCATCAGCCGGACATCAGTAAGTGCTTGTGAATGAGTCCGTTAATTCGTCCATTAATGGCAGTCACAGATAGCTTTCCTACTAAGGAGGACGGTGAAATAGACGCGAGACTTCCCAAATAGGAAAGTGTCTGCTTGTTCAATGCACTTGCCTCTGCACTAAATGGAAGTATAAAACAGCTCTTCCCACCAAAACGGTAGTTCAATCATCTTAAACGCATCACACCATAACCGCATCAATAGAGTCATCAGCTTTCAGTACTTCAAACTCAATTAGACATTCGAGTATCAAACATTAACAGCTTTTTCAACACTATGCGTCTCTTACTTGGTCTCCTCGGTCTCGTTGGCTTTGTTGCTCTCGTTCAAGCATTGCCCGACGATGCGCTAAAGCAGATCTTCTGGAATAAGACGGTAGCAGGTGATTTCGGAGCATGGGCAAATTATCAAACAGCGGTCGTCTTTGCGAATCGTTAGTGAAATATCCATCCAGGCAGGGTTTGAGGACTAACGTTTGTAGATTCAATGTGGATTGGTGGTATGAAGTACCAATCGTATTCTGAGCCGCTCATTGTCAAATTAATTATTGGTGGCCATCTGAAATTCACCTCTTGGCACGAAACGCCCCTAGGATTCTCCTATCCATACATCTTCGACACCAAGACCGCTCCAGTCGGCTTCAAAGATCCTCGCTCATCTTCAATTCCTGCTGGTGCAACTCCATACCACATTCGATTCAATAAAGAGGGCATCCTGACGTACAATGGCAAGAACAAGTTCGTGGGATGTCGTAATGAGGAGATGGCGAAATTGCATACGTTTCAGATATGGTGGCAGGGTGCTGGGCCGTTAGAGGGTTGGAACTGTTCTACTCCTCTCATCTTCTATGCCGGTAGTCCTAGCGCAAGCGACTACTATTGAACCCATCTCGTGTTAGCTACTACGAGCTGCTGGATAGACGATTGTTGTATTGGGGCGTGTTCTCTCATGGTGGGGATTGTAGTCGGAGAGAACGTACTTGATTAGGTGTAAGAGAGTGGGATCGTGGTCGGCGTTCATTTCTTGGCGCTTGTTTGGAGTTTATGGTAGCTTTTTGAGGTGGACACTCAATCAAGGATGCTTCATTAACTCCTTTTGTTGTTTCTCCACGAAACTCTTTTCGTAGGCTTGCAGGTTGAAAGGTCCCGCGGACCACAACACAATAGCTTGAACACTGACTTCTGACGTCCGTCGATTTGCGGCTTGCTTTTTCTGTTGGCCTGTTATATACCCCATAACATTCACCCACTCTCCTATCTGGGTTTCGTGTGACTTGATCGATGTCACCAGAAGATTCACATCCACCTGTGCTTGCAGCATGTTTTCGGGTGGATGATTATGCTCCAGAGTGAGAACGGCTGTCTTGGTAGAATAATTCGTAACACTAAAACATTTCTCATCTTAGCATATTCCCCAAGGAAAACGAACAACTAGAGCTCGAGTAAAAAAGAAATTTTAGGTAAGGCGTATGGCAGCTTGAAACTAATTTTGAAGACAAGATGAAACCATCGAGGTAAATTCCGTATTCCGGTGGCTAATTGAGCATGCGCGCAAGACTACGGATACAGATAGCAATACGAATAGGAGCAATTGTATGCCTAAAAAGAGATATAAAACAAGTTAAATCTCACCATCCAAGAAAGCGTACTTTGGACCCAGGAAGACATGTCCCCAGCTCAGAAAGTAACGTCAGCGTCGTCGGAACGGGCCCGTTCTGCATCGTGGAGATCGTCAACACCAATTCATTATGGTGTCTATGAAAAAAAGTGATCCATGATTGCCAGGTCGAAGACAAGAAGGATGGAGCTTGGGTGGAAATATAAGGAAGCAATTATCACGTGCAATATCAAGGCCGCTAATCTAGAATCGGGGACTAGCGCGTCATCGGCGAACGAGGCACTGGTCATTCACAACTACAGGCAGCAAGCAGAGAATACTTTAAAAGTCCGCGTCACGAGCCTGAGACAGCAACTCACGATACTCCTGCGATATAAACTCTTGGCAGATCCTCACAAGCCTTCGGCGTCAGTTAGGGTTCCCTTTGTTCCGCGATACCAGACGCCCCACCATCACCAGCCTTCCGATAGCGACACCAACACTAGGAGATTCATCCAGTGCCTGGCATCAGTATCGAAACCCAGCAAAGAAAACCTCAGCACTTCCGAGTCTGATATTGTGCCCACGTCAATTCTATATCGGTCCAAGAAACAAAAGCTTACAAGATGTCCGGAGTGTGGGGTTGGTTCGGGGGGCAAAGCGCCCAGAAGAGAAAGGATACACCTAAGAATGCCATCCTCGGCTTAAGGTCACAGCTGGAGATGCTGCAGAAACGGGAGAAGCATTTAGAAAATCAAATGGCCGAACAAGATGCGATAGCTAGGAAGAATGTGAGCACCAACAAGAATGGTACGTGGCTGTTCCAGATCCTAGATTACACTCTACATGGCGTCATACGGCCAGGAGACATCTTTGATCACATTCGCAGATGCACATATGGAGTACTGCCCCTGACTGATGACTTGGAATAGCTGCCAAAGCTGCTCTACGACGAAAGAAGCAACATGAGCATACCCTCGAACAAACCACTGCACAAGTAGCAACATTAGAACAACAAATATACTCGATCGAGGCAGCGAATATTAACAGAGAGACTCTTGCTGCTATGGAACGTGCAGGCGAAGCTATGTCACAGATCCATGGTAAGCTCAATATTGATAAGGTTGATGAGACAATGTACGTTCTCCTCTAGGTTTTCGAAGATGGTGAATGGAAAATGCTAACGTCGACTGCAGGGAGAAACTTCGAGAACAGCATGCCCTGGGCGAAGAGATCGCATCAGCTATTACGAGTGCACCTATCGGTGAGCCTATCGATGAGGGTGAGTTAGACGA
Organism: Mollisiaceae sp. DMI_Dod_QoI; assembly: GCA_009613015.1. Lineage (NCBI taxonomy): Eukaryota > Fungi > Ascomycota > Leotiomycetes > Helotiales > Mollisiaceae > Mollisiaceae sp. DMI_Dod_QoI. Next base: position 206,866 of record VXCB01000007.1, read on the forward strand.
TGAGTTGGCGGAACTAGAGCAGGAACAACTGGACGACAAAATGCTTGGAACTGGCAATGTTCCTGTATCGGACGCTATCCACAGACTGCCGGCGGTAGGAAACGGCGAGAGTAAGTCAATACAAGCCCTCTGTTGTGTCGAAGTCTATCTAATACGGGTCCAGTCAAAGGCAAAGCGCCTGTTGAGGAGGAAGACGAGGAGGAGGAACTTCGGAAGCTGCAAGCTGAGATGGCCATGTGATGTGTGACACTATACTGGGTCACCGCTCTATTATGATCTCCCAATGCACCTATTGAGTCTGGGACCTGCATGTTGCTAGGGGTTTGGCTGCTTCGGGGATTCTGCTTTGCGTCGTTAAGATTCCTGATCCACTTTCAGAGCCGGCGTTTTAGGATCTGCTGTACATCTCTCTATACCGAAATACTATACAAGTACTCCTTAACGTTGTCTCGGCCTGCATACGTAGTACAGTACCTAGGTATGGCTACCTGTATCACGTGTAACTGACCGCCAATCGCACACGCTAAATACCTAGGTAAGGCGGGCAGCCGGGGGCTTCCTTGGTTACCTACCTAGGTATGTTCCATTTTTGCTCTGATATCGTCGACAAGGTCCGGTCCGGCAGGAGGCGGAGATGTGCACACGGAATGGCACCTTCAAGTTTCGCATTTCGCATTGATCTGTGAAGGCCCAAAATCCCCCAAGCAGACGAGAAATGATGAAGCAGGTCTCACATGGTCACGAGGTCGCTAAGCCAGCCCCTGAGAGCCTCTGCGCCGTGAAAATTCTCAATTCTCGAGCCTGACAACACAGCGACGTTGAACTCCGTGCCACCACATCCTCTCTGCGTCGCTGCCCCATGTCCGTTCTCCACCTTTCCGGCTCAAATAGTCATATTAGAACAATCTGTTCGTGATGCAGGCCACGGTACCATCGGCAGCCCACGAGTTATATCGGTCGATTGGCGTGGGCCAGGATGACAGGGCGAGGCAAACAAGGCGAACCACGTTGCACCGCACCCGCCTGTACGAAAGCCGCGGACTGCGGACAGCGGGAACGGGAAGTCCAGGACATTCCCTTCATGCTCAGGAACCAGTAGGAGTTATATTCTCTTTTTCCAGCCAACGGGTTTCTAGCTCGCTGCAGTCGCTTTGGATCGCGCCTCTCGAGAGACATCTGCTGCATGCCGGCCAGCGAGACTGGAGATTTTTCTGCTGCCGGTTAACCCTTTGTGTGTTGGCCTGCAGCGTTGGGCCGCAGTCCACCTTGCGATATCGCGGCCACAGTCAACTTACGATCAGCTCAAAGACCATTCAACTGCGACGTGGCGCCAGTGCTGCCCGCGGATCCAATGGATCCTGAGCACGATATTGATCATTTGCGTGTCGAGTAATTCTGTCGTGGGGTGTCACCCACGGATGTGGGACGTAGGATGAGGCTTCCATCACACCTATTCTTGTTTCATGCCAATGGCAAATTTCTCCTTTTCCAATTGTCTTCTTGACCATATTTTATGGCGAGACTCATTGTTCGTTCTACAATTACTCACAGCGCAATCATCTTTTTCGTTCAGAAACTTCTGGAAGCCCAATTGAGCGGTTCCCAATCTTCGGTCGTTTATTTTCGGTGGTTGTGGTGTTGTTATACCAAATCTTACCCCTCGAGAAATTCCGGCCCATTGGGTACCCGCATATTGCCGAGAGTCTGCTGTCATGGGAGAAGAGAATAAGAAGCATACCTAGTACAGTCACCTCGGGCTTCCGACTTTGCTTCTAAACGAGAAGAGTACTCAGTATGGAAGCCGTTTCATTTTGTCCGTACAGGGCAAAGGTTAACTATGATTGGTCCGACGTTCAGACGACAGAGTTTAAAGTACAGCAACAGCGATTTGAGGTTCAGACTGCGAAATACGGGCAACCTGAACCATATCCGACCGAGAGAGATCTCGAGCCGTTGGGGGAATGCAAGGGCTCAGATCCATTGCAACATCAGGTGATTTGTGAGTGTAGCATTCAGTTGTGCCAGCAAGATCTTTGGGAGGTAGATTCAGTGGACTTGGTACCTGGCATAATGCCAAATACCATTTACGGATACGAAGTTCAATTATTGGACAATGCCTAAGATCAAGTGGGACATAAAGTTTGGTCGAGACACAAGCTTAGAGTCAATGTGATCCTCGACTCCACAATGACTCCATGCTAGACCAGGATGGGTACCCGAGGTATCAAGACAATACTGACAGCATATAGTTGAATCAGACGAGGAGGAATCACATAACGAGCCTCCACGGGCCGGCAATCCTTCACCACAAAGTACAATAGATCCAAGTATGGAAACCACAATGTCGGGAGGGTTAGCAGAACCAGAGGAAGTCGAAATACATCTACCACCCGAACCACCAAGCCTTGAAGAACCTGAACCCGAATCCGAACTCGAACAAGAAGACGAATCTCCTCCACCCACACGAGACTTGAACGACGCCGCTGAAGAAGAGGAGTCGCCGTCATCCTCGAATGAAGTACGCTTCGCAGAAGGCACAGCTCCTCCAGCTCTTGGGTCGAAAGGCAAGAAGAATGGCAAGAAGTCCAAGAGGGAAGAGAAGATGGAGAAAAGAAATGAGAAAAAAGCTGCCAAAAGCAAGAGAATCGTCGAGCTCGAGTCACCGGCGTCACCACCGGCTGAGTCAGATGATGTAGCAGAGGAGTGGCCGGAAGTAAAGCCCAAGGGGAAGAAGAAAGGTAATAAGGGAAACAAGAATGCTGAACCTGAATCCTCGGCACAGGAACCTGAGGTAGAAGAAAAGAAAGGCAAGAATAACAAGAAGGATAAGAAGAAAGATAAGGCCGACAAGAAGAAGGCTAAGAAAGGCAAGAATACGGTTGAGGAAGCGGAGAAGGAGGAACTAAGCCCTAGTGAGGATGTCTCTGATGAGCTTCCAGTGGCAGAGGCCAAGGAGCCCACACCTCCCCCTTCTGAGGCTGAGGCTTCATCGCCTGCTGAAGAGCCCAGTTCCGAGGGCGGTACTGAGAGCGAGGTTTCTGAGCCAAGTCCTGTTGAAGCACCTGTTGAAGCAGCGGTCGAAAATAGCGAACCTGCTGCTGAGAGTGAACCAGCACTGGCGGTGAGTTTCTTTCCGTGAATAATATTCTTAGCTCCGACTAAGACATGATAGGTTGAGGAGGTTGCAGCCGCTGCAGTTGAAGAACCTACCCCCGCTATTGTAGAAAACCCAGTCGTGGAGAAGGAGGATGAAAAGCCTATTGAAAGTGAAGCTTCTGTAACCGTCGATACCGAACAACAAACTCCTGCGGGGGAGGAGGATCCTGCGCCAGTGAGCGAAGAAAAATCCACACCTGTATGTGCCAAGTATCCCAACAGCTGTATTAATTCTAAATGGAAATAGACGGAGGATGCACCAACGCCTGCTCCTGAAGAAACCCCAGAGCCAGTGGTAAATTAATTCAACTTTTAGACCTGAATATTGTATGCTGACCTTAATACAGGTCGAGGAGACTCCCGCAGTTGCATCTGAAGAAAAATTAGAGCGAGCAGTAAGTTACCAAGACGTTCATCACTCTAATGGTGCAGTACACTGACCACTGTCCAGACCGAAGAAGCTGCAGCTCCACCAGTCGAAGAAACCCCAGTCATAGTGGTGAGTTGAATTTAATTCTGTCCACCAGATACCTCAACGGCCGAAAGTTGCGTACGACAGACGATGCATCGTGAGAAGTTCTCCGATGTTGTTCTTAGTTTTAGATCTTCTGATCTCAATTACGTGGGGATTCTAAACTTTGCTAATTCCTATCTAGGTTGAAGAGACTCCAGCAAGCGACGATACCCCTGAACCAGAATCAAGCGATAAGGAAGCTCCTGCTCAGACCCCTGAAAGTGAAGAAATCCCGACACCCGTAGTATGTCCCTTCTGATATCTATCAACCTCAAGCCATAACATTACATTAATACTCTACACAGTTGCAAGAGATCTCAGAACCCGCAACTGGAGAGAACTCGAAAGACGCGGTATGCCACCTATCTTCGAGCCAACATGCATTTCTAACTCATATAGGACGAGCCACCGGCGACGGACGAAGTTCCAGAGGTAGTGGTACATGACAGCATATTTCATCACATGTATGTACACTAACACCATATAGGCCGAAGAAAATGCCGCACCTGCAGCAGAAGAAGTCATCGAAGAAGTTGTAAGTCCTCGCCTCTTGACATGTCACGTGATATGAATTTCTAACGGCTATCAGACCCCAGAATCACCAGCTATCGAACCAGAAACTGTACCTGAAGCAGCAGTAAGTATTATTTATCGTCCAAATCCTATAGTCTCCACACCACCAAGAAATGTGTTGGAGCCAGAAACGCTTCGATACGTGTATATCACGTGACACACCAGAACACGTCAACATACAGCAAAATCCCGTGTTTATTGCTAACACATATTTAGGTCGAGGAGTCACAGCCTGGAGCAGAAGAGAAGGCTGCAGAAGATGAAACTGCACCATCGGATCCCGAACCAGATGCTGAGAAGGCTGAGATCGAAAGCGCAGAAGATGGTGCTAAAGACTCCGAACCCGTAACCGAAACAACACCGGACAATGTCGAGCAACAGAGTGAAGCAAAAGAAGTTGGAGATTCTGAGGAAATTAAGGAAGATGAGGAACAGAGCCCAGTGGAGAGCAGCGAAGAGACGGCAGTCAATGTCGAGCCAACACAATCTTCAGATGAAAGCGAGCAGAAACCTGTCATTGAAGAATCTCCAGCTGGCGATGACACATCTGCCACTGAGGAGAAGACTGACGATAGCCCTGCCAACGGCGAGGCAGCTGCACCTGAGACAGTAGTCAATGAGACACCTGCGGCGGTCAACGTTGAAGAAAGTGAGAAAACAAAACCTGAAGCGAGCTTGGAAGAAAGTCCTTCAGAAGAGGAAGAAAAAACTCCCGCCGCAGATGATATCAAAGAAGAGACTCCAGCTGAGGTTTCACCAGAGCCAGATGTACTGGTAGGCCTGTTCGCTCGACTGATAGTCGTTCATTTTGCTAATATCCTATAGGCTGAGGATCAAGCACCAGAGGACCCTGCGACAATAGAGACAGAAGAGAAAGCTTCTGAGCCTGAGCCTCAACCAGCCGTATGAATATCTATCGAATCATCTCATTTCGTGCAAATACTAAATCTGACAGGCGGAGGAACCTAAGGCAGATGACCATGTTGAGGAAAGCGAAGACGCTGAACCCACAACCGAATCAGATGCACTCGCTGAGGCTGAGGTCATACAGAAAGAAGAGGAGCCTGCTGTAAGATATTCTTTGTGGTTTCACCCTTATTATTTTGTCTTCAATGCCCTTTATTATTTTCTTGGCTTTAAACATACTAACTCGTCCTAGGCCGAAGAACCGACCCCTGAAACGTCACAGGCGGTTGTTGAAGAAACTTCTGCGGAGCCAAGTGAAGAATCAATTAGCGCATCCGAGGAAGACAAGCCTTTGATAGATAGCCCCGCTTCTGAAGAGAAAGAAGAAACTCCACCCACCGAAACAGAACTAGAGCCAGTGGTAGGTGATATTTCAAACGTATTCAAATATTCAAAGAGCACAGAAATTATGTTGATTATTATCTAGGCTGAGGAGAAAGAGGTCGAAGAAAGTCCGCCCACTGCTAAAGAAGAAGAGGCTGCTCCTGATGAACCAGAACCACAATCGGAGCCAGAGGTAAATACTGATTGAGAAATCTTTGAATAATCAGATGATTTGGAAATAATATTGATTTTCTTCAGGTCGAAGAGAAACATGTTGAAGAAATCCCAGCTGCCGAAGAGGAGGAGGAATCTACTCCTGCCGAAACCGAACAAGAGCCAGTGGTGAGTGATATTTCAAACGGAGATAGACTTTTATGAATCTTATATAAGGATACTGACATCCCTAGGCGGCTGAGACAAAGGAGGAGGCACCAGAAGAGTCCATCCCTGTCGAACCGGAGTCTGCAGAGCTCGAGACCACCGACCCCTCTCCTACTGAGCCGGAAGCTATCCAGCAAGAAGTTACGGAGCCAGAGACTGTCGAAGAACCAGTAAGTATCAATTTTATCTTTTATTGTCTGCTACCATGTGTTTGCTCCTTGCCTATGGTTCATCCGTCAACTGTCGGAATAAGTGTCACGATATTTTTAAGGCTCCAAATACTTATTAAATGTCCGAGATGTTTAACCATCCGCTGCTACATCTTCCTGTACTTGGGTGCAAAGCAAAGTATACAAGCTAATTTTTTGCAGGCTGAGGTCGTTCCACCTAAGGAAACTGCTCCAACGGAATCAGAAACTCCTCCTAGCGAAGAAACATCAGCACCAGGAGTAGAAGATGAGAAGGAAGTAGAAAGCAAAGAGGAGCCAGAGCCAACAGCTGAAAGTGAAACAATCGAAGAGACAGCAGCACACGACGATACTCCTAGTCCTACAGAAGAGAAAGAACAAGAGCCTACGGAAAGCGCCCCTGCTGAAGAGAGTGTTCCTGAGCTAGAAAGCAGCGAGGTTGTTGAAGAAAAGGCGGAGGAGACTCCCGCGGAGGAGATTCCTGCTGAAGAAAGTTCTGCTCCCGTCGAACCAGCTCCTGAGGCTGTCGCCGAGGAAATCCCCGCTACTGGACCGGAGGAGACACCTGGCGCGGAAACTGAGGAAAGTGGTCCTGCAGAAGTGAAAGAACACCAAGAGACGTCCACAGATGACACACCGGACGAACCAGTCGAGGCCGAGACAGAGCCTGGAGCCCATCCCGATGAGAAGGCTCCAGAGCCAGAAATTGCTCCCGAAGAAACTCCTGCACCAGAATCGGACGAAACGGTCGAGGAGGACGAGACTAAGGAAGATGCTGTGGAAAGCACGGAACAGGCAACAGAACCTACAGCTACCGAACCTGAAACTAGTAGTGAAGAGCCTGCTACTAGCGAGGAGGTTGCTGCCGATGAAAGTCCTAATGAGCCTGAAGCCGAGGTTAAGGATGAAAGCCCTGTTAGTAGCGAAGAACCGGAGGCAACAGCAAAGGAGGTCATTCAAGGAGAGCCCGTTGCGGAGACAAAGGAAGACGTCGTTGAGCTAGAGCCAACTAGCGAGGAAGAAAACAAAGAGGAGATTACAGAATCTGGCCCTGTCGACGAGACCCCGAGTGACGCAAATAAGGAGGTTGGACCGGAGCTGTCAAGTGAGGAAACTATCCCTGAGATTGAAGCTAGCAAGGAAGAAACCCCTGTTGAAAACTCTCCAGCTGTGGCAGACGAAATAAAAGACGACGAGCCCGCTGCTCAAGAGACTCCAGAGGTCGTCGAAGAAATCGTAGAAGCAGAGCCAGCTGCCAACGAAGATGAATCCGATGAACATGAAGGCGGAGACGACGTCCCACCTGCCGCAGAAGTTTCCGAGCCTGTCAATGAAGAAAAGGAGGAAACTCCAGCTGATGAGCCGAGCGAGGAACCAGCTGTTGAAGAAATCAAGGACGATGACGCCCCTCCCGCAGCTGATATTGTCGAATTTGCTAGCGAAGAAAAGGATGAGGCTGTCGCTGATGAACCAAGCGAGGAAGTACCGGTAGTGGAGGAAAGCAAGGAGGACGAACCAGCTCCTGTTGAACCGGAAGCTGTTGAACCTACCCCTGAACCAGTCCAGTCAGAGGCTGAAGAAAGCGAGGAGGAGAGTACCTCTGCTGAACCGGGAGAACTGCCTCAAAGTGACGAACCTGAAGCACCCGCTGAGAACGAGCCTGCCGCTGAGACTAGTAAGGAAGTCGAAGAAACACCTATTGTTGAAGAGAATGAGGTTGAAAGCCCGCCGGTAGAGAGTGCCTCTGTTGAGGACACCAAGGAAGACGAGCCAGCTGCCGATAATGAAGCTCCCCTCGAAGTAGAAGCACCAGCTGAAAGCGAGTCTCCTACTGAGGATGAGGCTAAAGAGGCCGAAAAAGAGGACCCGGCTGAACCAGAAGATAAAGAAACCGAGGCCCCTGCCGAAGACGATAAGGAACCCGAAATCGCTGCAGATTCCGAGCCAGCATCAATCGAGAGCGAGCCTGCCGATGAAAGCGAGGAAATTGAGCCACCAGCAGAGGCTGAAAATCCAGTTCAAGCAGAACCACCTGCTGGGCCTGAGACTGTGGAAGAGAGTAAGGAGGCAGAAGCTGCAGCTGAGCCAGAGGCAGTTATCGAAGAAGCGGAGGAGGTTCAAGAACCGGAACCTACTCCTCTTGTTGAAGAGGAAAACAAATCCGATGAGCCACTAACAGAGACCGAAAGTCCAACCCAAGCAGAAGCCCCCGCTGAGCCTGAGATTGTTGAAGAAAACAAGGAGGTCGAACCTGCAGCTGAACCAGAGGCTGTCATCGAAGAAGTAAAAGAGGTTCAAGAACCGGAATCTACTCCTGTTGGAGAGGAAAGCGAACCTGAAGAGCCACCAGCTGAAATTGCCCTTGTCGAGAGCGAGCCTGCCGATGAGCCTAATGAGCCAGAACCAGAACCAGAGAGCCTTCCAGAAGTCGTGGAGGAAGTCAAAGAGGTAATTTATTTTAATCTTGATGCTTGCCGAGGTGGGATCATGCTAACTTCAAGTCAGGCTGAACCCGAAGCCCCTCCTCCACCACCAGAGGAACCAGCTCCACCAGTGGAGGAGAAAGAAATCGAGGCATCAGTCGAGAAGAGCGAAAGACCCGCTGAAAGCGCTCCCATCGCTGAAGCCGTCCTAGCAGGTGGTGCCGCTCTCGCAGCAGGAGCTATCGCGGCCGAGGTCCTCTCCAAAGGCCCAGAAACCGTGACGGAAAAGACAATCGTCGAGGAACCCGAGACTCTCCCAGGTGTAGCGGAAGAACCCATCACCGATATTTCTCCCGCGTCCTCAAAAGAAGGCCGTCGTCGACACAGATCATCTCGACACTCACACTCCCATCACAGCCCACCAAAAGACAAAGACAGTCCACCCAGCACCCGAGACTCGCGAAGAGAATCTCATCGCTCTGAGCGCTCTGAGCGCCCTGAACGTCCTGAGCGCCCTGACTCTCACCGCAAGCGTCGTGAAAGCGAGAGTTCTATCAAGGCTTTTTTCAGCTCATCGCCAAAGAAGCCGGTCAGACACGATAGTGGTGTTAGTGCAGGCAGTTCCGAGTCTCACGGTAAACATCGCAAAGACCGCACTCCCGAAGAACAGGCCGCGCACGACGCCCGTAAAGAAGCTCGGCGAGCAGCCAAGCGTGCGTTGGAAGACAACGATAAGTTCAACAAGTCCAGCGTCCCATCCGATAGTGCAGTAACCGACGACGTCGTTGGTGACATGCCAATCGCTCCTGTTCCTAACAGACGCTCTTCTCGTCGTCAAAATAGTGCTAAGACAGGGAGTCAAGGTAGCTCTGAAAGCGACAAACCTAAGAAGTTGCTAGATATGAAGGGTGAGAGTGTGGTAAGGAGTCCGTTCATGATGGACGATAAGCCACATTACAGAGAGGAGAAGGTCAAGACGGTCGTTAAGGAGAAGTTGCCGATTATCGACAGACCGAGATTCTCTTTTGATAATGAGAGGCCAAAAGTACTGGAGAGGAAGATGTCGACGAGGGAGCATGGGACTAGAGAACATAGGTCTCATCGTCACAAAGATGTCGATAGGGCGGAGCAGGACAAGGAGAAGCATCGAAGCGAGGAGGAAAGGGAATCTAAGAGGGCGAGACGTGAAGCTGAGAAGCAGATGGAAATTGCTAGAGCTCAGGTTGCTGAAGAGGCGAGACGACAGAGGGAAAAGGACGAAGAGGAACGACGCATGAGGCGTGAGGAGCGCAGAAGAAAGCGAGAGGAACTAGAGAAGCTTACGGAGCAGAATGCTGATAAACCGAAGGATCGCAGTGGTGGTGACAGAGAACGTGACAGGCCCAAAGAGCGCGACAGACCTCATCGTCGCCGTCACAGATACGAGAAGGAAAAGGAGAAGCCAAAGGGCGCTCTCAGCAGTTTCTGGTCCGCTGCCAAGAAAGTCTTCGACTGAAGAAAAAGAACATAAAAAATGCCTACGACTTATATTCTCGATGACGATGTTACGAGATACGATTGATGGAATTGACGAAGGATATAGTATGTGTTTGTCTATGATGTTATGATTTATGTATGATGTGTATTTCGTAACGTACATATGGATGAGAAGGGCGTTTGTCTTTCGTGAGCGAGCATTTTGTATTCTTGTATATTGGCATGGCCTTAAAAAGTCTGTATCTACCTAGTTATTGTGCATACGCGTATGATATGTTTATTCCTCAAACTCTTTTCTTCTGAATGTGATGAATTATCATTTCCATCTTCTAGTACAATTGCCTTTATGATCGTAACTCTTAGTGTCACTAGTATTCATTTGTTCAAAACCATCCTGTCTATACTAATCCTAGCAATACAGCAAGACGGGCAGTCATGGTGTGCTTGCTCACGTGGTCGAATCTCAAGATTTAACTTCATCCTCGGTGTTAGGAATAGAAAGACAACAAATAACGCCCGCGAACTCTCCAAGTATTTTGTGAGATTCCAAGATCTGTGGAATTACCAAAGGGGTTTCAGAGCGCACACGGGATCGAGTTGTTTGACTGTTCTTGAGTGATAATTGGGTATATAGTATATTTATCTCGTATCTTCAAACTGTCTCAAATACACGCATGATTCTTCCATTTACAAACCGTAGAGTTCTTCTCCATCCCTTAGATTCTATTAGATTAGAAAAACGCTTGTCACCAGACAACTTGCTCCCAGCAAGATCCATCGCTGTCCGCTGGCTATTGCTAAGCGCGGCGAGATCCGATCCTGCATTGACAAGCATTTCAAAGCGCAAAAAATCTTCCGCCTGAGCAGCGTAGTGAAATGGTGTGAATCCCCATCGGTTTTTCGCAGAGACTTCTGGTTGCAGTTTCAGGAGATAGTTGAGAAGTCGTGAGTCTGCGATGCTTGCTGCGTAGTGAAGCGGAATGTTCCCTGCCCAATCCTTGGCATTAACATTTGCACCGGCTTCGATGAGTGTCACACTGCTGTCCCAAGAGCCTTGGGCAACAGTCAGATGCAAAGCTGTTTGCCTGTTGAACGTTCTCGCATCAACTGCAGCGCCTCGTCCAATCAACAGCTTTAACCCCATACCAGCTAGGGCTCGAATGTGCAAAGCCGTCATACTGTGTCCATCTCCGACATTGATATCAGCCCCTACATGAAGGAGGTATAGCATGACTGCAGGATTCCGAATTGAAGCCACCACGTGAAGTGCTGTCTGGCATAGGAAGTTCTTCGTATCTACCGTACTTCCTGCTTCCACGAGATACCTGAAAATTGATTCATGGGTAATTGCCGCAGCGATATGGAGAGGTGTATCGCCGAGTTTGTTGTGGACATTGAGATCTATATTCCGTGCTATCATTAACTTTACCAGCTTTTCCTGACCACGACGCACCGCGAAATGCAATGGTGAGTCACCCACTTCGTTCTGAGGCTCTAGACTTTCTCTTTGAAGAAGCAGGGGTGCGACCAGTTCTTCAAGTGGTGTATCCTGGGGCAGATCAGCCGCTTCGTGCAGAGGAGTATTGCCCTCAGAGTTTTTCGCGCAGACATTAGCTCCATGGCCCACCAGAAATCGGACAACGTCGGCCGACTTCAGTCTGACCGCATAATGTAGTGAAGTAGCGCCATTTTTGTCTCTGGAATCTATATCGATGCCTTTGCCCATTAAAATTTTCGCAGAGGTGAAGAGCTTCCTCTCGTACAAAGCGTGCACTGGCAGAGTTCGATTATAGGAGACTGCTGGGTCTATATAAAACTGCTCCTGCAGAAAGGTCCATCGCGACCATAGTCGACCCTTTGGATCCTGGAGTTGGTCGAGCAGACGAGTCATTGTCTGCTTTCCCGCCTCTGCTTTTTGCACATGACAGAAGAGAAAGCGAGCGGCATACTCAAGGAAAGGATATTGTACACTTAGTAGTCTTCTGTCTTGAACTTTAGCGTCCCGGGATTCTATACCTTTCAGCTCCGCAATTATGATGTAGTCCATACAGAAATATGCTAAGGCACAATGGCGCTGGGAAGAGATATGTGATGAGTAGATGCTTCCAGAATATGGAATCCTCGCCCGTGCAGAAAAAATTCACGGACGGATTCATGTGTGAACTGTACGAAATAACTGTCCGCTGGCGACTCACAAGACATCGGAAACTCGTACCTCCGCGAGTACTCATTGACAGCTTTCGGTCGACGTGCGACATGGACCGCGGGAGCAAATTCCACTGCAGGCGTATCTGTTGATCGCCTTTTATTATTTCCTAAGATTTTGAACTCCGGCCGTCCTCTCCCTTTAAACACAATGTTTTCAGTATAAGCAGACTTCGCTGTTGGCGAGGTGTTTGCAGCTGAGGGTGCACAGATTATTCCATTGCCAAGCTCTAGACCCAGTTGGGTAGAATGCAAGGCAGGAAAAGTCTCTGGACTGCGCATACGTCTTCGCCACTGCTGCGATCTCAAAATTGGCCCATAAGTTATTTCTCCAAGACCTCTGGTGTAGGCTCTTATCGACGTTAAGAATCGATCAGGTTCAGTAGGAAGTAAGTCCCTGCTAGTCTCATCGACGCTGATATTGGTAATTGGACTTTCGCCACAGAGCATCAGCGCATGGCGTAGTTCAAGCATCCTCAATGGCCTCGCTGCCAGAAGGATCCACTGAATGATAGCCACTGACTTTGACCTTTCTGCCCCAGATCGCAGATCCGCGAATAAGCTTTCGAAAAGATCCTCGAGGGTTTGAGGCACAGTGCGTAGGGTCTCTTCAAGCTCTTGTTCCGTCAGTTCATTCTCCAAGTCGACATTAAGGCGTTTAACAACCAGTACAACCCACAAAAACACCCCATTGGCTTTAGAGGCCACTTTGGACGCAAACCTCGCTGCTTTATTGTCGAACCCTGAGGGAGAGAGCTTTGTCTCTACATAACGCACAATGTCCGGCCGGTTATTCAATTCAACCGTTATTTGAGGACAGTCCGGTATCTTGATCTGAGGATAATGTCGACTTGACAAACATATCCTCAATTTTTTGCCGGCAGCCAAGTCACGGAAATAATAGACAAGATCTCGCGCAATATCATAGTCCCCTTCCTCGCATTCATCCAAGGCATCTACGAAGAGTTGGGTTCTCTTGACACCGTAAGTGTCCTCTAGATACGCCGACTTCAGGAAGTCTTGAAGCTCTTCCTGATGCCATTGCCAAGAGCCGCTTAAGGCCGCTCGCTTGCGCAAGAATACTGGGACAAATGCGGAAAGGAGTGCCTTGTCTTGCTGAAGAAGGTCGTGCAAAATCGTCCTGAAAAGTCCTAGGGGAGTCTTTTGAAGTTTAACATTGCCTCGCGTGGCGAAGAAGAAACCAGAGACAGCGACTGAATCTGCGATCCCGGACGACTTTGCACGTCGTAGAGCTTCCTTCATAAGAGTCGATTTCCCAGCACCAGGTTTGCCTTTCAACCATAGGAGGCGTCGATGGCTAGCAGTTTGGGGCAGGGTCCAGTCAGCCCACTTTCGATAATCCGAGGTTTCGAATAGCCATTCACATGTGCTATTAGAGGCTATATCAATATTGAACTCGCGGTCTTGCGATTCTGCAAAACTTAAAACAGTCATGAAGTCGCCATATCTGCTCCACGGAGGATTCTTGCTAGTATCTTTGACCAGACGTCGCGTTTGTTGCATCTCAATAAAGCTAATAATTCTCCGATGGCGTATGAGGTTTTTGAAATCATGAAGCTGGTCTTCCAGACGTTGCGATCCATGTCGAATTTCCTCTACTACAGCAACCCGAGGATTAGAGGAGTCTTCGCATACCATGGTCTGGATGTCATCAATCATGAGGCCTCGGTGAGGTGTGCCGAAAAACATCATTAAGGAAATAGCATTATACAACGCTGCCACTGTTGGGTTGATATCTTGATCTGCTTGCTTGGCCTTGACAAGAGTGTGTGCTACAATTAAGCCCCTAAAAGAGTGTCCGATTAAAATCAATGGCCTTCTAACTTCTTCAGGAGAGCACCGCACTTTCTTCAGTTCTTCAATGAAGCCGGCGCTGTAATCCAGTATAGTGTTGATCCCGCGAATTTGTAACTTGGAATTGTATCCGTATATCATTGTCCGACATTGTGGTAAGTCTTTGCGGAGAAAGTCCTGAAGCCAGGTTCGCCCGAGCGGGCCTTTGCCTCGCCACGACCCGAATGCATGACCATCCAAGCCTGTGATAGCAATAACGCTAGTGGATCTGGTTAGCCTTTTGTTGTATATGATATATAGCGACTTTGAAACCAGCTGCGAGTATGAGCAATGAACCAGGGTCTTACTCAGCTCTGATGGTTTGCCCTTCGACGGCATATAGCTGCGTAAGGCCGTGAAAATGCCGGTCGAAGTTTATATCATCCGTACCACCGAGTTCTACCTCCAATTGCCAGTCCATTAATGGATTCTGATTTAGCTTGGATAGAAAGCTGGGCGCCGTATTGAGGGCGAGAAAAGCGGTTGCTGTTGGATCTCCATGGTAGCACGATGGTACAATCCGGTGGGAGTCCTCGAACTCGATATACGACGGATTTCTTGTCGGGCATACTGCATGGCAGGTGTGCGCTCACTCAGCCATTTCAAACGTTCTATATAAACATTCCATTATTAGCAGAATACATGTAAAGCTTCGATCATTTAATACTTGCCAGCCCTGTAATTGACCTTGCGCCTTGCGCCTAAGCGCCGAGGCTGAGTGAAAGCCGTGCGACAAGGCGAGGGGGCTTCCTGCAGCAGAATATCTGCATTCTGCTTTCTATGATCATAGACAGGGGTGAAAAACAAGCGGTACAGTTCCACGACGGATGGCTGTCTGCTTGTTGTTCATGTTCTGGTGCCATGCAGCGGTGGTGGAATTGCTGGGGTGGCTCGACCCCCTACGAATCGTGTCGTTCACGTGACCATTGATCCTTGAGAATCATGCCCAAGCTGCAGATCTTGAAGCATTTCTGACAACTCCTAAAAAACGGTCAGATACCAAGAATAGGGGGAAGTTACGCTAAACGGACCTCAGTGCTCGGGCAGAAATTGTTTTTGGGTTTAGGTATAAGAAAATTATGTTTTCCTTTTGCAAAAGGTCTGCGAGTAGAGTTCATTTTTGTAGTGTAGGAGTTGGGTATTGATTTATGGAGAATTCCACCATTTGTTCTTAGACGCACAAGGGAGGAAATAGACCGCTGTCTGTTTTGCGGTCAATAAACTCTATTTCTGATAATATATTCAGGGATTTGCAGCGAGTATATTTGTACGTAGTACGTAAAACTTACTTGGCATTATACTAGAGACTGGAGCCTTGCATCTCACATGTCCCAACGCTGAAGGCTGTCTCCTTCATAACTTCCTTGTGACCTTCTAGGTGTATTATATAAGCGCATCCCAGGATGGTTTGAATCCATGGCAGACATCCAGACGTTTGATATATGAAGCACGAAGATAGAAAATTCAATAAAAGGTCATTATCTCCACGAAGAGAACTTCTAATGGAAGACGCACTTTAAACCAAGGAAGTCGGCGTCGCGATGAGCCTTAGCCTCAACTCTTGAGATATGCTTTCCAGGCGCATCGTTGCATCAGCAATCTTATGCAAATGTCCATAGATCATGCTTCTTGCCTGTGGCGGCGCACTGCGTGAACCTCACCCGTGCCAACCTCTTCAGCACCCTTGTAGCTGCAATGACTACCAAGTCAGCCACGAAGCAACATGACTTGATTCCGATCTGCAATGTTGAAGCGTTCAGTGACAACCAATTCTGTCTCAGTTCGTCTTGCAGGTCAGGCCCCATCTTCAATCTCTCCTTTTGGACCCCCAACAATTCTCTCGATTACTTTCGTCTTGCCTTGGGCTCGCTTTAGTCGATCATCGAAATCAGTAACAGCCTCCTCGGTATTCTCGGTAGATAAGCTCTCCGATTCCGAGAGGGCATGTAGAACTTTAATGTGCTTTACCAGTCTTTGGTTGTTAGGAAGAGGCGGAAGTGATAGGCTCGAAGATGGGTGCTGATCAGGAGGATGGGAGGTGGTGCACGATGTGGACGTGTCGTTATTCGCCATTCGTTGAGCGGGGGGAAGCTGTCGAGTTGGGAGTATTTGGTTTGCCCACACGAGCGATTTGCCGTACAACCTCCCACTCTCGGTATACTTCTCAAAGCCTTTCTCAAGTCCAAAAGTTCGGCCTTCGATCCTGCCTTCTTTGACACCATCTGCTAAACCTTGCTGGAATCCGCCATCGTAAAACTCCTCTTCCAATCCAAGCACTTCATCGAATGTGCTGGGCGCCATATCGATTTCCTGTTGATAAATTTGTAATGTTACGTATCTAGGTAGAGAGGAAATATTGTTGCGAAGTTGAGAACCTTGGAAAATGAACGTGGCACGTGATAACATATCGCAAAGCTGAAAAATTAGTAGTTTCGATCAAACAAATATTCTTCTACACATTATCACAAGAGTATCTATGGCTCATAATTATGAACCAATATTCTGTCTCGTTTAATTAAGATATATTTTTGGAGGGGTAGTCGCAGCCTTGTTTGTACCCCACTAATATTGAGACAATCCAGCCTTATCCCGCTTGAGGTTAGTTCGAAGATTGAGTCAAGCTTTCAGCCTCGCGGATGCAGGTGAGTCAGACCCCGCCAAAGTCTACAGAACACAAATTCCCCCACCATCAATTGAAATCCAAACAACATGGCGACACCCAAAATAATTCTGCCCGAGAAGGGCAAACGGAATATCTTGATTACAAGTGCATTACCTTACGTCAACAACGTTCCTCATCTCGGAAACATCATTGGTAGCGTGCTCAGCGCAGACGTCTTTTCAAGGTACAGCAAATTACGCCAGAGACCGACACTCTTCATTTGTGGAACCGATGAGTACGGCACAGCCACAGAAACAAAAGCTCTAGAGGACAAGACGACACCACAAGAGCTGTGCGACAAATACCACAAACTTCACAAGGAGATCTACGACTGGTTTGAGATTGGCTTCGATTACTTTGGTCGCACGACAACGGAGGAGCAGACGAAAATCGCCCAAGACATCTTCTTAAAACTGCATAAGAACGGATACTTGGAGGAGAGGACAACCATACAACCATATTGTGAAGTGGAGACGCATCAGTCGTTCCTGGCAGATCGTTTCGTGGAAGGAACATGTCCCAAGTGCCAATATGAAGATGCCCGAGGGGACCAATGTGATAAGTGCGGCAGTCTGCTAGACCCACTCGAACTGATCAATCCTCATTGCAAGCTTCACAAAGATGCGACTCCTGTGCCTCGGGAGACGACGCACATCTTTCTGCGTTTAGATAAGGCACAACCAGCGATTGAAGAGTGGTTTGAGAAGTCTAGTGAGCAAGGAGGCTGGCCTCGGAATGGTGTCAGTATCACCAGCTCATGGTTGAAACAAGGCCTAGAAGGCCGCAGTATCACAAGAGATCTGAAGTGGGGTACTCCAATTCCTTTACCAGGTTATGAAAAAAAGGTGCTCTACGTTTGGTTCGATGCTTGTATCGGATACCCATCGATCACAGCCAACTATACGAAAGACTGGGAACAATGGTGGCGCAACCCAGAAGACGTCAAGCTCTATCAGTTCATGGGCAAGGATAACGTGCCTTTCCATACTATCATTTTCCCGGGTTCACAGATGGGTACCGGGGATAAATGGACTATGCTCAATCATCTCTCCACAACTGAGTACCTGAACTACGAAGATGGTAAATTTTCCAAGTCGAGAGGTGTAGGAGTCTTCGGAGATGGTGCGAAAGAGACAGGAATACCTCCTTCAGTCTGGAGATATTACCTCCTTTCCAGCAGACCCGAGACAGGCGACACTCAATTTGAATGGAACAACTTCATTACAGCCAACAACAGTGAGCTCTTAGCTAACCTTGGAAACTTCGTCAACCGAGTAGTCAAGTTTGCCAATGCCAGGCTCGATAGCACTGTTCCGGAATTCTCAGCAGCATACGAAGATGACACCTTCGACTTCCCAGCCTGGGTGAAGGAGATCAACGTTCATCTCGCCGAATACGTATCGGGCATGGATGCTGTGAAAATTCGGGATAGTCTGCGAAAGATCATGGAGATTTCCAGTTGTGGCAATGATCTTCTGCAATATCGCATGGATAACGCCAATCTCATCAACCATCCAGCGCGAACACATGCTACTGTTGGCTTTGCACTGAATCTCGCGTACCTTCTGGCTTCCATTTGCTCGCCTTACATGCCCTCTACAGCAGACTTAATTGTCAAGCAATTAAACGTTCCTCTCGGCCCCATTCCAGATCAGTGGTCACCAGACACACTCAAGAGTGGACACAAAATCGGCAAAGCTGCTTATCTGTTCACGAAAATTCCCCCCGAGAAGGAAAAGGAGTGGAAGGAGAGATTTGGTGGGACCCAAGCTGCTAGATTAGAAGAAGAGGCTGCTAAGGCGAAGAAGGCAGCGGACAAAGCTAGAGACAAGGAGCGAAAGAGGCTTAAGGTTCGTACTTCAGAATTAAGTATATCACAGAGTAGGACTAACTTCATCGTAGAAAGAAGCAGCCAAGGCTGGCACAGAAGCAGAAAAGAAATTCGACGAAACGAAGACAGAGGCGAGCGTAGAAAAAGCTGCTCCTTCAGAAGTAGAGGATAAAATTAAGGACACGGAAACAGAACTTCCAATGAGAGGAAAGATCGCAGAGGAGCAGGCTCCCCCGCCTGCAGCCGCCCCTTAAGCGATTATAATTTGGAAATGGAGCATGGATGGCGTTTTGAGCCGGGATGGGAGAAAATGAGATCTGGGACTGAAGTGGTTGGTCATAGAATCATGTTGATTGATTTGTTCTGTGTACGAAAGAAAAGCTCAGTGTTTTGTGGAATAGAGAGTGCGATGTTGTAGAGTGGAAGTTCAACACTAAAATATATTTTACTGTCCGAATTCTATTTGTCAGCTAATCGGGAATTTGATGCTCTCCCGATTTATGTGCAGTAGCTTATTTTCATTCTGCAGTCTAAGGACTGCCTCATACACAACATCATTTTCAGAACTCGATCATTCATTTCCATATCCAGGCAATGAGCACATAGCGTCTCGGCGTCTCGGCGTCTTCTCTCTCTCCCATACTCTAAATCGACATTCTCAATCCACCATTTGCACAAACGACTTGCCCAGTACACCACTGACTATCCTCCGTCGTCAACATTCCCACGATCCCAGCAATCTCATACACATATGCCGGCCGACCACCAGCATTCTCCGCATCAGCTACGAGATCTTCATCATCCACATCCTTTCTTATCGCACTTCCCGGCGTCTGCTGAATAAACGGCTTCAATCTCTGTTTGAACTCCGCTGTTGTACTAGCCCACATATCTGTCTTGACCGGACCGGGATTTATCGCATTGACGGTTGCTCGTTCAGCGAGTTCCCGAGCCCAGGTCCTCGTCATCGCTTCTAAAGCTGCCTTCGTTCCACCATACACAGTTTGCCCGATAAAGCCCTCCGAGCTGGAAACAGAGCTTAAATTCACCACTCGACCACTTCTGTCGTATGGTAGGTAGGGAACAACAGCTTGCATCAATAGCAAAGGACCAAGTACGTTGATCTTGTACTGCCATTCATAATCTTCAATAGTACATTCCTCAATCGTCAAGTTCCTCGAAACGCCGGCGTTATTGACTAAGATATCGATTTGGAATTTGCCCGTCTTAGGATGCGAGAAATGGTTCTTAGCAGTATTAATGATGTGTGCCGGCCCAGTAGGGATCCCCATATCAGCTTGGATGACCAGATTGGTAGTCTCGTAATCCTCAGTGAGCTGGGTGCAGAGCGAGTTGCAGGCCGCGGTTGAGGAGTCAGAGGTGTAGTTTAGGATTAGGTTGCATCCTTTGCTGGCGAGATTTTGGGCAATTGCTACTCCGATTCCTGAACTTTCTCAGCATTTCGGAAAGAGAAGTTCTAGGAAGCATAAATACCTCTTGAAGCACCAGTAATGATCCCAAGTTTTCCCTCAAGCGGCCTGTACCCGACTGCGGCGGCACCTCCTGCTGGCTTTCGCATGCTCGTCGGTAATGCAGACTCCATTGCAAGTATTCCAAAATACCAAAGTCTGGAAGAGAACGAAGAGAATAAAGAGACAAGAAATACTTGAGACTGCCTACCGTGAATCAGAGTACGAGAAAGTGTAAGATTTTAACATCCGATGGTGCAGTGCATCAGGAATATTGACCCCGCCATGGAATGAGCTCTCGAGACAGGTGGGGTTAGGATCAAGCTTTGCCCCACTTCGGTACTAGCGCCCCAATCCCAGTCCGAGAAGCTCGTCACGACAACCATTGCTCGTTACGGACTGTGAAGCTTGTCGCATACTCGTGAGCTTCAAATTCTCTAGCACGAACCCTAATCCCACCCACCGGAGACGCAGCTTCCAGAAGGAAGCAAAGTCAAGATGGATATCCGACTCCTACAACCAAGTGATATCCCACATGTCCAGCATGCGAATATTACGAATTTGCCAGAGAAGTAATTTCTTCCTTCACTCTCTGCCACGTATCTCGCAGATACTGATAAGGACAATGCAGCTATTTCATGAAATACTACCTCTACCACGCCCTCTCTTGGCCCCAACTCTCCTATGTCGCAGTCGACGTCTCCCGCCCCAAAAAGACACCTTACGACTACCCCCGAATCGTCGGCTATGTGCTCGCGAAGATGGAGGAGGACCCTCCCGATGGAGTGCAACACGGACATATCACAAGTCTGAGTGTGATGAGGACGCATAGACGGTTAGGAATAGCGGAGAAATTGATGCGCCAGAGTCGTATGTCCCCCTTCTCATTCCTCACCCCTCACCAAACCAGCCTTTACTAGGCTAGGCAATTCTTGTTACATCGATATAGAGGGCGGATATGCTGACATTGGAATTTCACAGAGAAAGCAATGGTCGAAACCTTCGGCGCGCAATACGTCTCCCTCCACGTTCGCGTCTCCAACATGGCTGCACTCCGCCTCTACCGCGACACCCTAGGCTTCAAGAACGAGAAAGTCGAAGCGAAATACTACGCCGATGGCGAAGATGCTTATAGCATGAAACTCGATCTGGGGTTCATCCGAGAGCAGATTATGGATGAGCAGGAAGCGGAAGAGGTGGATGAGGGCGAGCCGGTGGGGCAGTTGGGGAACAAGGAAGAGTTGCCAGTTAGGAATAAGGATGAGGGGAAGAAGAGGAAGGTGAGGGTGGGAAGGGGTCTGGGTGTAGGTGACTTGGTCGAGAGGGATGAGAGTCATAAGGCGTGAGTAAGGGAGTGGAAGAAGATGGTGGGCATTTTCTGCGTGCGTGGAGTTAAAAATGGGATCTGGTGGCGGCATCATAGACTATTCTGGAGAATTGCCATTTGTGCATCCATCAAAGACGATATCAGAACATATCTGTCGTTTTTGGACTTGGCAGAAAATATATGGTATGTCCAACCGCACCTCTTCACAAGTGAACAGGTTTTCTCCCAAGCGGGGGGATCAGGTGTAGCCAAAATTCTGCTTTCATCTGATATGGACACTTTTCAGACTTTAAGCGAATCTCCCTTCCATGCTTCAAGTATTCACAAGTGTTGAAATCCCTCTTATGCTTCAATGGTTCACAAGTGTTAAAATGGTCGCAGCATAATGAGTTTGAAAAATCTCTGCGTGAAATTGATTCCTAATTACACCCTGGGCAAGTGACCAGCTAACCACAAAACCACCGCCTGGTAGGAGAGCTGAGTCGATACACAGATGCTGCTAGAGCATTTCTACCTAATCCTTCCCAATTCCCTTGTTCAAATCCACGAGAATGATTTACTCGAATGGGTTTGTCCTGGTGCCCCACCAGGTTAGAAACAAAGAAAGACCAACGGTCTCAAAGACTATAATATGTGTTAGTGATGCAGTTAAAGTCGTGGGTGAAAAGATGTGAGTGAAAAGACGTGAGTAAAGTTCGTGCTTACCACGAGCGACGGCACCAACAGCAACGGTATCGAGAGGACGCTTCTCAGTGAAGATTTGTGCGATGAACTGCAGACCATGTTAGTCAATGTTACCAAACACTCCGCTCAGATGCAGTTGTGGAATATCAAGGACGTACAGAAGGAGCAGAGCTGGCCATGAAGACCAAGGAGCCGAGGTAAGCAGCACCCTTGTATGACAGAGTTCCGGTGGCATTGAGCAAGGCACCAACACCATATGATTGGACAGCGCTACCAACGAGGGAAGTTCCCCATGCTGCGGCAGCAGAGGCGGCCTCCTTTGACTTGACGAACTCCTCCTTTGAGTTGGCAGCTTGGGCACGGTGGTAAGTGTCACCGAAGACGGGGCCGAGAACAGCGAGGGAGGCGGCGTGGTTGAAGATCGTACCAAGAGCGATGGCAGATGGCTTAACGGGTGGGAGGTCTGCAGAAGAGAGGTTAGCACGAACCCAGCTGTTTGTCCAATGGTCTAAAGTTGAGTCAAGATATCTCTTGAAGCTCACAAAACAATGTCTTTGACTGTTCATGAAACAATCTTGAGCTCAAAGAAAACAGAGCAATGTCGTCACTACGCTCCTCCAGCTTCAAACAAAGGGCAGAGAATACATACAGTGGAGAGACATGATTGGATATGTGTGAGGTTGTTGGAAGATGTTGATTGGGGATTCTTCAAGTACTTGGATAGATGCCACTTTGGCGTTTGTTGATGTAAAGAGCAAAACCAGAGGAGGAGGTCAGTTATATGGGAAGGTCGGACCAGGGCCAAGCCGGTGGGCCAGAAGTGGCTGGTGCAGGAAGGTACGAATTGGGCGAGAGGGGAATGACGTGCCTGCCTCGAGCGCGCTCAAAAGCAAGGAGGACAGGGGTGACACGCATGGAAGCGACTCATGGTCCACCAAGCATGGACTTCTCCTTTTATCGATCACCAGGATCAGCCCAAGCGGCCGAGGGACCTTGCTCCGAGGTTCAACATGCTAGAAAATTCCACTTCCACGATGAACCCCCAGATGCAGATGACGTCTTTTACGATTTCACTGTCCCTGGTCTGCAGTTCGCCTCACGATCAGTTTCATGTTGACTTAATCGCTGCATTGGGCAATAGTGCGTGGTACCACCTATCACGAGCCGAAAGAAGGCGTTTGCAATGTGGGGAACTTACCTTTAAGTTGGTGATGTAATGTGGCTGAGAATGTGGCGAATCAGGAACAATCATCTAAAAATCATGTGATCAGCCTCTCTTTCTAAACGTCAACGTTGAGAGGGCTTAGTGGATCTTTTCGGCTTACTGGTGAAATACCTCGATATCGTGATAGCTTCATCTATGCTTTAATGTGTTCAAGTAGTAAATGTGTTGACCTTGAATGCACAACTTTGACATGTTTGTAGCCCAGCCACGTTTTGACATGGGCATTGTCGATTGGCGAGAACCGAATCTCAAAACCTCACCAGACTGACAACCAACGCTTCTATCACACAGGACATTTCGGAGCAGATATCCATCTTCACAGCAAAATGGCACCTTGATATGGCTGGAGCATCAGAACGACTATTGCCCCGTCAATCAATAAATAGGAGCAGAAGGCCGCTGAGCTTCTGTGGCATCAATCTTCTCATGTGAGATCCGAGCATGCCTACCTTTCCCATCCGAAGGCTCATCAGACTCCTTAGCCCGGCCCTTTTCGTCGCCACTGTATTTGTAGTCTTCTTTGTTATCATGGGTGAAGCACCAAAGCCAGAAGGAGAGTACTTGAAGTACTCGACGGTCACGGGATATTTCCTGCAGGATGACCTCGAAACGGATCCTAGCACTTTTGACTACGTGAGTCTGACTTCATGTTATCAAAACTATTGCTGACATTTTTAAGGCAACGACTGGCTTTGGTCTAAAGTCCCAAGCGTATGATACAGATGCAGACTACGATCCAGAAGGAACTAAGTCACAATGGCAGCGTTTTGATTACAAAGTCTCCCAGCTGAACCACGAGAGCGATGCAAACATTGAATATAAGGTTCTGTATAGTCAGTGTATCATTCCACGGATGAGTGAAGTACTCATTAACAAAACATAGTGGGGCGACATGGACAAGGATACCATAACGTTGCGGAGGAAATATACGGAACAGAAGCTTGGGATGTTCGTACTTTTGCACTTACTCTTCAAGCTTATATCTGACAATATATAGTGCTATTGGTCCCTCCAAGAAGGCGACGGAAATATCCGCTGGGCCGATGCTCTTCTCACTCAAGCCGGCATCGAGCAAGCCAAAAGAGCCAACACATTCTGGAACTCTCTCATCCAGGAACATAAAGCACAGACACCCCAATCCTACTACACGAGTCCCTTGTTGCGCTGCATGCAAACAGCGAACATCACCTTTTCGGGCGTCGACCTCCCTGCGGATTCGCCCTTCATCCCACTTATCAAGGAACTTCTCCGAGAATCAATCGGCGTGCATACCTGTGACCGAAGAAGTTCCAAGACAGTGATTCATGAGAAGTACCCGAACTGGCCTTTTGAAGAAGGTTTCCGTGAAGAGGATCCGCTGTGGAGCTCTACTTTAAGAGAAACGCATGCAGCACAAGAACAGAGGACAAAAATAGTTCTCGATGATATATTCTCGAAGGACAAGAATACTCATATAAGTATCTCGAGTCATTCGGGCGAGATAACAGCGATTCTGAGAGGTGAGTGTTTATCTACACAACAAAAGATCGGGAACGAAGCTAATGACGAGCAGTTGTGGGACACCGAGATTTTGGATTGAGTACAGGGCAGATGATTCCCGCGTTGGTGAAGATTGAACGAGTGAAAGGGACGTTACCACCGATTGAGGAGCTGCCGTGGGATAAGCCGAAGATTTGTACTGAGCCCCCTGAATTGTTGAACTAATGGACAATTAGAACTCTGAAACAATATATCACCTAGAGATGTTTTGCACATAAGAGCCAAGCCATTTCATTCCTACATACCCTTGATCAAAGTTATGTCACCCTAGAGATATGATATTGCGCAAGTGCGCTCCAGATTCTCTCAAGATGTTCGACCTTGGAGATTGATTGAAAAGTATTCAGTTAGTTGAATGATAGCGAGGCTTTAGTTCATGCTCGACGAGAGGACAGTACAAGTCGGTGTCCCAAGTGGGATGACAATTTCCCTCTCAAGCTTCACTTTGAATTAAACATTCCTTTGCTTTTGAAAGTCGAATCAATTTATGATATTGAATTATATCTGCCTTTGTTGCGCCTAATAGCAGCTTCACACGTACGCTACTAAAATAAATCTACAACGGAATGTATATTTTCTTCGCAGAGTTGGATAGCGAAACAATAGCAAAATCTTCCTCTGTAATGCAACCCAGGGCTTTAACAGAGATGTCCTTGGCTCGAATCGTTCTCGCCGAGCCTATAATCTCGCTTTTTAAATACTAGCTGCGCAGCACCAACCTTCGCAACCTCATTCAAACGCTCAAGAACTTCATGTTCATCAAAACGCCAGCCCAATATGCACTGCATAACACTGTGCTTTCAACAGGGCCGTGAGGGACTCAACCTTCCTTCTGCCGATCATGCCTGACCACCAGCCTTCACCTAAGGTATGAACGACTATACATTAGCTTCATCTCACCAGGAGCCCTAGTTGCAAAGCCCCCAGGAGTGCCGCAATGGTCCCCATGCTGAAACTCAATAGCGCCACGACTACGAGAGACCATAACGGCACCATTGCACCAGCTCTTCTTGGACGGGGATTTGTCTCGAAAGCATACGCCCCAACCATTTTCTTCATCGGCTTTACATTCTCTCTCTTCCTAGTCTCAACACCACGCTTCATGCCCGGCAGACCATCCATACTCAGAGAATTCTTGAACGCCCAATACCTGCAACAAAAATCAGCACTCGCAAAGCTTCAACCTTAGAAATATCAACTCACCTTTCAATACCATCCTTCTTATTTCCCGCCATCTCAGCCGCAACCCTCTTCTCAAAGAACTCATTTAATGTCGGTCTAAACGACTTGAAATCAAAGAACGGCATACTAAACCCACACGAACTCCCAACTTGATGGATATGCACCAGAATAATCGCTCTCGTCCCCGCAATAGCATCCACCTTATTCTCTTCCACAAAGCTTTCAAATTTCGGCGTACCATACTCAAGCACCTCTCCCTTACCCCAAAGTCTCACAATCTGAGGTGGACCTTCAAAGGCATTGAATTGGACTGTGATCCGTCCATTTCCCGGCTCGTGGAGATGAGAGAGCGTCTCCACACCCGAACCAGTGAGGTCGATGTACCAAAACGTTTTCTTATCCAGGACGCCGAAATATTGTCCTCCTTTAGGTGAGATGTTAATATGACCCTCTGCTGAGAGAGGAGCCGTGGCGACCCAGAAGACTTTCTGTTGGAGGATCCAGGTATGGAGGCTTGCAGGGATGGTTTCGTAGAAGACTCCCATACTTGACTTGGTGATATACAATGAGTTCGAAAGGTATAGAGAAAAACGAAGTGGAAGTATCGCAGAAGTGGAAAAGTCTGGAAGATAGTAGTGAGTCAGGCTACCCTTTCCTTTTGCAACCGATCAAAGAGGAGTAAGATCGGTCTACGTGAAGCACTCCGAGATCGGTGCTTGGAAAGTTGGCAAGTCTACTGCACGTGGGTAGTTCTTGCCTCGATCGAACATACGAGTCCTTGCCGCTGTCTAAATAGTATATACAAGTAGGTTTTTCCCTGATGTATTTGTTACTCTAATGTTGAATATATGAGGATGAGATTTGGAGGTGTAAGTGGGGTTTGGTCGATGCGGGGCAGTCCCTCGCCCAAAGCCTCAGGCTGCAAGATTTTTCTATGTCCCAATCTAGTAATTTTTTTTCCAGGTATTACTGTCCTAGAAGAGATTCTTAAAGTTGAGCGATATGCTCATTTCGAATCTCGCCAAATTTCTTTGAGAAGCCTCTTATTCTACGCACCTATATTACTCAAAACAAGCCCAGAAGCCACTCGCCAAGCCTCATCGGAACCACAAACAAAAACCTCCGACCACTCACCTCCTTTTCCGGAAACCGAGCACGCGACATGCACTCTCGCATGCACGCGACAGCATCCCTTCTCTTTCTTTCAACCAATGTACGAAATCCGCTCCGCCGGCCCCAAAGGTCTCGGCGTCTTCGCCAAATCTCTCATCCCGCGAGGAACACGCATCTTCTCCGAGCGTCCTCTCCTCTCTCTCCGTCCCGACCAATCCGCCTCCGACATCTACACGCTCTCCCGCCTCCTCGCGCCCAAAGACCGCCAAAAACTCCTCTCCCTCTCATCTCACATCACCACCTCACTAACGTTCTTACGCTGGAACCAAGCCCTCTTCTACACCCTAAAATCCCTGTTCAAGAATTTTCCCTTTCTCTTACCGAGATATTGCCATTTTGAGCCTCATCGCCCAGGGATTTTCCAATCGCGAAACTCGCTGAGAGAACATGTTGCGATCCTGAGTATTTTCAGAAGTAATGCGTTTCAGCTTGCGACGAAGGAGATTTACCAAGCTGTTTTCCCGGGGATATCGAGGATCAATCATGATTGTGTTCCGAATGCGCAGGGGAATTGGAGTGAGGGGCTAGGGCGGTTTAATGTTCATGCTACGAGGGATATTAGGAGAGATGAGGAGGTGAGTTTGAGTTATCTAGGAGATGTAGCGGCGTTGAGGGATGCGAGATGGGGGAAGTTGAAGGATGGGTACGGGTTTGAGTGTGGATGTGAGGCGTGCGATTTGGGCTCGGATGTAGGGAGGAAGGGGGAGCGGAGGAGAGAGGAAACGAGGCTGCTTTTGGGTGAGTATGCTGAGAGTGTCGGGAATGGCGGAGAGAAATGCGTCGAAAAAGAGTTGGAGACGATGGTGAAGTTTATTGGAATGTTGGAGGCGGAAGGTATCACGGGGAGGGAGGTCGCTAGTATGTGAGTTTCTGCAAATTTCCTTCTCATTTATTTCGAAATGGGATCAGGTCCACCATTTTGCTAATTGGTTGAGTCGGATAGGTATTTGGAGGCTGCGAAGTTAAATAGCGGATTGGGAAGGAATGAGGAGGCACTGAGCTGTGCGCAAAGGGCGGAGGTGATTGATCGTGCATGTTTAGGAATTGATCATGAGGAATATAGAGCAACGCGGAACGTAGTCGATAAGTTACGGAGGGAGACTGTTGGAATATGATAGACTTTAAGATATTGTAGAGTATTGTACCTTCCAGCACGCATCCGCGTCTCGCTCAACGTCAGGATCAGATGAGGTCGTGTGGGTCAATTGTAAGTAGTAAAATAAAAACGAAAGTTCTCTTCACCTCACTTGAAATTTCTATATTGAAAACAGAACCATGTTCTGCTCCCATTTGATGAATCGAATCTCCGAACACATAAAGAGACTCCCTTACCAACAAATTTACTCAACTATCCTTGAATCCTCAATCCTCAATCCAAAATCATTACCACCCCACTTCCCCTATTTAAGCGAACGCTCTCGCTCATTCGCTCTGCCAGCCTAATAAATCCAAATAAACAACTTAGTTTCAACAAAGAATAACATAAAGCTGGCGCGTCCTCTAATGATGCCCATCTTAAATAGGTGTCATTAGATAAAAGCCAGCGAAAAGAAAATTCGCAGCCAAGTTCTCTCTAACGAGGAAGATGCATCGGGCACTCTCCTCGACCCAGCACTCCCAAAAATATCGCCTCAGTTAAACAAAACTCCCATACACTTCCTAGCTATTATACAACATATTGACATCACGTTTTAAATTGAAATCCCTCACAGTCAAGTCTGCTAATATCCAGATCCGCGGAGAACGGGATATGTCTCTACAAATCTATGACTCTGTCTATGTGTGAACTTGGTGTGACACTTTGAACGCGAGGAACAGTGACAACAATATCACCACCAACCCACGATAATTCCCAGACACAGAAAATATAAGAACTGAGAGCTTGCCGACTCCAGTCCTGGCAAGTCGCAAAATTTCAAAGCTGTTAGCTACTTGGTCGTTCCGATCCGAAGAAAAATCCATCCTCGCTCAGCACGAACCAACCAACCACCAGCACCCCTCGCTTCGAGCCCTCCTCCCACATAGATGTCAATAAATAAATTTGTCCCGGCTTAATTTCCAGCAATGGAAGTTGTCCCGTCCCTAGCTCTATTCCTGCGAGTCAAAAGCTGTATGAGGACGTTAAATAACAGAAAGATGAAGTATCGGTTCCTCGCAACAGTAGAAATCATGCAGACTCCACTGAATCTCCTCGTTGTGATACTGGTCGAACTTTTTGCCTTTTTGTTTATTATTTTTTAAAGATTTTATATGCTTTGGAGCCGCTAAGAGGGTTGATGCTTTTAATGTCGAGCGAGGTTCTTTGAAGCAGATGCTAGGTCTTCTTGTTTAGGGGTGAAATCTTAAGCGAGATCGGGGTCGATGTCGAAGTTATTTTTTCCCCCTGGAAATATTCTGGGAGGGTTGGAAAGCTATTGTGTCTGATAGATAAATAAATTACTAGTGCCGAGAGACGGAGACAAATTAAAGGAAGAGGAAACCATTGATTCGTCAAATACAAATAGAGCGACAATGCCTTTTCTTTGGGCAAGTCAACTTTAATAGATTTAGTGACAGCAAAAGTTTTGAATCCAAAGGCACTAGCCCTGCTAGATAAAACACTCGATTCCATGGTTAACCATAAAGTAAAGCAACTATCAAGGCTTGTAAATGGATGCGGAACGAAATTCCAAACAAGTCCAGAGCGAAATGATTGTGTCGTCGCACGATATGAGAGAGTGGGGTTCATCAATGGTGGTATTATACAACTCGTCCAGTGAGACTAAGTCGACTCTGAAAAGCTTCGCAAAAGTATGGAATCATCAATCGTCCTCTCGTATCGCCTATTCCTTTCCCAAGAATTTTGTTTACTTTCCACCGAACCAGGAAGAGATGCCGCTCTTGGCCTTGGCAGCACCTTCCTCAATCTTCTTATCTGCTTCATCGATCTTCTTCATTGCATCTGTACCAGCCTCCTTTCGGTAGGCATCAATCTTTCCTTCGGCCTTTGCGAGTTCGGCGCGGCCTTTCTCGACCTGATGAGTTTGAGGTTAGTGATGTTAAGGTGGAAATACAATAAGAAGATGCGGCATGCTTGGTGTTTCATGAACAGTGTGGAAATTAGACAGCGTAGACAAGACTCTTGCAGTACCAAAAGTACTGGCCCAAGTACACAGCGGGAAGTATCTGCGTTTAATCAAGAGAACCTGGGCTACTTACAGCAGAGTCAACCTTCGAGCCAGCTTGTGACGCCCACTTCTCGCCCTCCTTCTGTGCTTGGTTTGTTCGGCCTGGGAGCTGTTCCTGGACCTTGGCTGATGCCTTAGACACATCGGCTAGAAGATATTAGCATACTGCAGGACAGGAGTAACTTGACACAACACGACAATATATCGATGCAAGGTGTAACGTACCCTCGAATTGCTTCTCGGCAACCTTTGGGTTACCACCTGCTGTGTAGAGATAATAACCGACACCACCTGCGGCAGCAAGCCCGACATAGAGAGCAGTGTTCGACTTTCGTTGGGCCATTGTGTTGCAATTGGGGAAGTACTTGCGAAATAAGGAGCTGTGGTCTTGTGCGTGGAAGGTGATGTAGGGCTTTAATAAGTCGCTGGAGGAGTCGTTGGAGGTTGGGAGTTCAGTGATGTGAAAATGGGGAGACACAACCGGCTGCATTGTTGCATGATGAGCAGGTGGCAGGTGGCAGCGTGATTGGCTCTCGATTGAGAGCTCATGCCTGCTCCGTCGTCCGACCCCACACCAAACAACCCACGTCATGGCAGAAATCGCATGCAGGTGGAGGCAAGGACCGCGTTGTGGCTTGCCCAGTCACGTGCGGCCGCAAAGGCCACAAAATGTGGCTTGCTCACATGGGTCGATGCAGAAACCTCTTTACGCTTGGCCGTATCGGGCGTAAATCTCCATCAAAGTTGGCAGATCGTTGCCTCGGAGCCACTGCGTCATCATAGGCCAGACGAGAGAGAGACATGAGACCCCATCCAGAATCCTGTCAAGAGCACCAGAGCAACCAGCGCTAGTTGCAAGCTACGCAAGGAAACTACGAAACTATCAATTTCCATTGAGCTTCGTGTGGCTACAGAGGCATCAATGTTAACCCACAAATATTCTTATAACTTAATACTAGCACCGCCTGAGCCTGGAGTGTGATTAGCTGTGTGGGGCTGAGCTTGCTTTGTATCTCAACATTAATAGCTTCGAGGAGCTACACGACGAATTTCCAACCCAGCAATGCTCTGATGCGGGTAGGAAATGTCTCTGCTACATTCCTCCAAGCGTCGACCCCCGCCTCTGCAAGATGAGGATTACGATCACGAAATCAATCTCATCGACCATACGAAAGCAGCGGTCCCAAAACTCTCTCCAAGTCCATCTGCCGGCGGCACAAACCTCACTCCAGAGGTGTCAGACTCTTCTTCCAGACGCGATAGCGATGTGCCTTTGCGAAAACATACAACACCGCAGCGATTGCGGAAGGAGATAACACGAAGGAAGTACGCCAAGTATCAAGATCATGGGGATGGAAAGGCCACGGACGATGCACCCCGAGGAGGTGAAGGGGCTGGTCCAGAGGATCCCGACGGTGGAAATGGGCAGGCGGATAATGAAGAAGAGGCCAGAGGTCGTTTGCCTCAACCCCATTGCGGAAAAGGACCCAAGGGCCACAAAGAGCCAAAATCTGACATAGATGTGCTCTACGAGAATCAACGTGGAGGGTTTCTATGCGGCATGTCCCTGTTTTCCTCCAGAGCTCTAGGAAATCTTGATCCGTCGCCGTGGACCAATGTTGCACACAAGACAAGTCCCACAGATATCACCAATGCTCAGCTTCCTGATCCATCCTGGGAATGGGCGTGGAAGGAGTGGATCATCAATCGTGAAAACGATGTTGACGAAGATGGATGGGAATATTCTTTCGCATTCTCGAAGAAGTTTTCCTGGCATGGTCCGAAATGGTGGAACTCGTTCGTCCGGCGTCGAGCATGGATTCGAAAACGAGTCAAGAAGCATACAGGTTACATTGGGCACAATGCGCACATGCTCAATCCGGATTACTTTACTATACACTCTGTCCAGGAGAGGAGTAGAAGTCGTGGGTCCAGTGTCCCAGCGAGCGAGCAGAATCGAATCAGCATGTATTCGAGGCATGAAGCTGAGGAGGAGCTTACGCCAGAGAACATCTGTGATATTGGTGCGTTAATGAAGGCTCTTCGCATTGCTCGTATCGATCGAGAGAAGACTGAAGCTATTGAAAGCTTCATCCAGAATGGCGGTGATGATCTCTACTACTTGAGAGACCACATGCATGAAATCATGCACATGTTTATATTCCAAGCATCGCGGCGTTCCCTCCTTACTCATCTCTTGAAGATTTGCAACGAAGCAGCAGAAAAGCAGAAGGAGATTAGTGAGAATGAGAAAGAAATTGATCCCGCAGTCAAGAGACGGTATGAGAATCTAGAGGCTGCTGTGCAGCATGCGGACGAAGAGGTCAAGCGTTTAGAGTATTGGAGTGATGTTAAAGACATGGCAGAAAAGGGAGAGACGAAAGGTGCCGTTGACGAAACTCAGGGCTGGGATAGCCGCTGGTCTGGCCTCGACGGAAGCGGTCCGAAGGACGTTTGGGCCCACAAACTTGCTGGAATGGACGACTGTGATGAACATGAGGGTAGTGGGACAGCCACGCTGCCGAAATCTGATGATGGGAAGGGAAAGGAAAAGAAATAGCATCATTGCACGGCGTTTCATACCTTCAGCATCGATGCATAGCGAGGCATTCGAACTTGGATATCCTTTTAGTAAGGTGGAATATTAATGAAGTGTAATTTTGAACTCCAATTCTTATTGCCGTGAGTAACTACCTACCTAGGTACAGTACCTGCGTACCTGAAATCTTTTTATGCGGGATAGGTTATGCATCACGTGGAAGATTCCGTGTCCATCCCTGCCAAAATAATTTTCTGAGCTTGAACTTGGCCATCAAAACAACAAATCCAATCCACAATGTCCATATTATAGCGAATGTCCCTGGGAAGTCGTATTACGAAACGGGGCAAGGCCGCTGTCATTGCCAGTCTCGTCTCAACTCCCAGGGAGCCTTTATTTTTCCTTTATCCGCAATGGGTCAGGAAATCTTCAACTGCTTCCCCAGCAGCGGCAGCTCAGCGCAGCAGAGATAATAGTGGTTCAAAGGCGGCAATTCACGAAGCGTCATCAAAACCGAAAACGCCCTTTGTCACATCCCATCCTAATGATTCAAGATCATTACGACGACGTTCCAATGGCGATACAATCCATTACCAACCCCGGGCCCTTTCGCCCAACACACCTCAGTCCGCGAAGAGCCTTGGCTCCGAAGCCCTGTCCAGCGACATCATATTTGCTGAGAAGGTGCCTACCGATGTTCCAGATCCATCTTCGATATTAGTGGATAGCGAGAGAATAGCTCGCCAGATTCTCTCTGCCGCGAACAAGAGAGAGATTGCTCAGCAGAATGCTCATGCCAGACGAGAAGAGTACCAGGAAAACAGGAGAGAAAGGACACAAAATTGGTTACCAGATTGGCGCGTGATTCTTAAGGACCTGCTCAATAATACCCCTCCCCAGGGAGAATGGTTTGAACGGCAGATCCAAATTGTTGTACCTCCCAGTGCAACCGAAAAGTTCCTCACTAGTCTTGACAATTACATATGGGATATTGGCAACAAGTATGGATGCTCTATTGCACTAGGTCGGCGTCCAAGTACTCAGAGTCAACATGGGGTTTTCATCTTGTCGGGCTCGAAGATTGGCATTAGCAGAACCCTTGGGGATGTCCTCCGCATCGCCCCGGATGCCAAGATCATGATGGCCGAAAGCCCTCATGTTCCTCATCCCCAATCCCAGCCACCTCTCTCTGGTCTTCCTGCCACCACTGGGGTGAAAGTGCGCGACGTTCTCTCGACGGTTCGACGCAAAGCCCACCCCGTACTTCCGGATCAGATTCGAAGGCCAACTATTTGGACGCCAACTTCATTCTTGGATTATGTCAAGGCTTTGACAACTCTCAATCTTCCAAATAACCAAGGAAAGAAACACGATGACCATTGGAGCCTTCGCTTAAAAATTCTTCGCGACCTGTTCAGAAATCCAGATCCGAATCGCAGAGCTGCGATAACTAGGGCGGCCTGCCATGAGGCTCTTCGATTCTTTGCCAAACACAATCAAATTGAAGATGTCCGGTTGATTTTCGTCCGCATGGAGCTGTTCGGGTTGCAAACTACGCCGGAAACCTTTAATATCATGCTTCGAAGTGCCGCCAAACAAGAAGATCTGCACAACTTTCATTTTGTTCTTCATTTGATGCTCCGGCGAGGGCTAACGCCTAATGGTGAGACATGGACTGCTTTCATGATGCTTTTACTACCAATCAAATTAAAGATACATGTTGCGGACGCAATGAGGAAGAAGGGTCTCTTACAACATCGATCCACGATGAAAGCTGTCTGTCAACAATTGATCAGACCAGAGGTTGAATGGTCAATCGATGCAGATCAAGATCAGAATGCCTTTATTTCGCATATGGACTCTCGTTACGGACGAGAGTGGCTGACCCTGGACAGCGGTAACCTTGTCCTACATGAACTTGGATCCCGAGGATTAATATCTCGCTGCTGGGACTTTCTTCGGTTCATGGATTCGCGTTTTATACCACCCGACCAGTACTCCATAAACATCATTCTCAACCATTGCAACCAAATTGTCAATCTGGAGGGCGCGATCGAACTCATGCACAATATTGTCCCGAGTTGGGGCTTCAAGCCTGATATAGAGACTTTCCGAATTCTTTTCGCCCTAGCATGGAAAACTCGAAGTTACAACATAGCCAAAATGGTTTGGAAATATGCATGTCTATCTGGAAAAACGTCTTTCGGTATGCGAGATCGTGTACTGGAAAGCATGCTAGCAGTGTGGAGGAAAGATCCCCCAAGCACACCCCGACATCGCTTCAATTGTTATGCTGGTTCTGTCATATTTGGCGCTTACGTAGGGCTGCATCCTATTCATTCTATCCCCAAGAAAAGAATGAAGCATATAGGAACGGGGCCTGGGGTCGTTAACGGTAAGGACGATGTAAACGACAAACCGAATATTCTGGCCATGCCGCCAAGTTATTTGCCACTATATCGACCACTGAGGTACACAGCGACCAAGTTCAGGTCTAAAGAGCTTGAAGAGCACTTGAAACTTGTAGAACGCGAATTCTGGCTTGATGTGCAGATGACTCTGTCCTCTGTATCTGCTATTTATGCTTCATCCTTCCAGGACATGCTTGGAACAGCGATGAAGCTTGACAAGACGTGGAGGGAAAATGGAGACTACAGAGAAAGGGATCTCCAATGGCTCATTGAAAATGCGTTGCGTGTGCCGATCATTGTATCTCAATCTGGTAGAGAGCTTCGATTAGATTTGTAAAGTCGACTTGGAGCATAGATGTACATCATTGTATACAACCTATGTATCATAGCACAGGCGTTTTGTTGGCTAGCCAGAGGGGCAATAGTATTTCTATGATACCACTTTATTCTGAAATAATTGATCCACTCCTCTTAAACTCAGACTAACGCCCAGTTACCAACCCATTCCCAATATTGACACATTCATCAAATACGTAAACAAGAATCTGTACCAAACTCCATCTGCTCGCACTTTTCATCATTCATTCAATCTTCAAGCACCAACTCTGTAACTCACAAGCGTATCCACCTTATGATTGCTGGTACTGAAACTTCTCAATTGTACCTTCTCTCCATTCTGGATCTCCTTCGCATCACTATCTCCCCATTCCATAGGCACTTCCGAGTCCGCATCCGCATATACCAGGATGTTGAACGTGCAGTCGCCTTCTAGTTGTGGGAGAAAGGTTACCGAAGCGGTAATTTGTCGGAAAATAGACTGGATCTCGGACTGAATATCTGCTTCGGTTTTCTCTGGTGCAGGAGCAGGCGAGGAGTCTCTATTGTAACAATCAGCACACTCCTCTTTTTTGTTCCATCCCATCCGCCACAACTCATATCAATGTCAGCGTTTCAAGAAAGTTTATACGTACTCAGGTGCAGCATTCTCTTTATCCACCGCACGCTTGGAGCTCGACTTCTTGCTGCCCTTGTTGAAGATCTGGACGTCGAATTGCCACCTCTCGACGTGCTCTCCTGTATCCTTA
Organism: Mollisiaceae sp. DMI_Dod_QoI; assembly: GCA_009613015.1. Classification (NCBI taxonomy): domain Eukaryota; kingdom Fungi; phylum Ascomycota; class Leotiomycetes; order Helotiales; family Mollisiaceae; species Mollisiaceae sp. DMI_Dod_QoI. The sequence goes on from VXCB01000007.1 coordinate 243,220, forward strand.
CTCGTAATTACCACGACCAATTTCGAGATTTTGCCTCCGATCATCCATTTGTCGAGCTGCGACATAATTTTCTTGATGTAGGCTTTGACCTGATCGTCGGAGGATACGAGCATTGTGAGGCCATACTTTTTGACGGCGGTGAAGTCTTCGGCGGGGTAGACGCCTCGTTGGAATCTGCGAGCTATCATCAGCTTGTGACTATAAGAAGAAAGGAATTGACTGACAGAATGGTATTTATGGAGTATTGGAACTGCTGCTGTCAGTCTTCTTTCAATGTGAGAATGCGCGCAAGACGTACAAATTCTGCGACTAGTTTGGAAGATCCTATATAGGGGTTAGAGAAGCTTGCAGACGAACAGCAAAAATCTTACCTTTCAGCGAAAGCTTATGAACCTTCGATTTATCTTTCTCTCGTTCGACAGACATCTTTCCTGCTTTTTTTGCGTCTTAACTGTTCTTGCGATTGATGGTTCTGAAATCGCGACTTAATGAAGTGATGTTTACTAGTGTTGGCCCAGCAATAATCGGCCAGGGTCCAGCGAAACGAACCACCTCTCTCGCAATAATTTTTGGAAGCTAAAAGTCCAAGCAGCACACCACTTCGACATTCCCACCAGAGACGTCTCTATGCAGCGATGTCCCCTCTCCTTCCTCCGGCTCCCTAGCTCCCTCCGCTGCCACTATGCATCCCAATTCCTCAAACCCATCTCGCCCACACGAGCTTTCACGACCTCCATAACACGCCATGCAAAACCAGTCTCCGACCTCGAGCGCCGCATTCAAGCTATCCCAATTGAACGTTTCCGAAATTTCTGTATAGTAGCGCACGTCGACCATGGGAAGTCTACTCTCAGCGACCGTCTCCTCGAGCTCACGGGCACAATCGAACCAGGAGGCAACAAGCAGATCCTCGACAAATTAGACGTGGAGCGCGAGCGCGGTATTACTGTGAAAGCGCAGACATGTTCTATGCTCTATAATTACGAAGGTGAAGATTATCTTCTACATTTAGTTGATACGCCAGGCCATGTCGATTTCCGAGCCGAGGTCTCGAGGAGTTATGCTTCTTGTGGAGGAGCATTGTTGCTTGTAGATGCTAGTCAAGGCGTGCAGGCTCAGACAGTGGCCAATTTTTATCTGGCGTTCAGCCAGGGATTGGTGTTGGTACCGGTGGTTAATAAGATTGATCTTCCGAGTGCGGATAGTGAGAGGGCATTAGAGCAGATGCAGACGGCGTTTGAGTTGAAACCTGAGAATGCGGTGCTGGTTTCTGCGAAGACGGGTCTGCATGTGGAAAAGATTCTTCCAGGGGTGATAAAGCAGGTTCCGGCGCCGACGGGGGATTCCACCATGCCGTTGAGGTTATTGTTAGTGGATTCGTGGTATGATAATTACAAGGGGGTTATTTTGTTGGTGAGGATCTTTGATGGGACGGTGAAGGCTGGAGATCAAATCGTGTCTTTTGCGACCGGGTTAAAGTACTTTGTGGGTGAGGTTGGGATCATGTATCCTGATCAGACACCGCAGAATAGCTTGAGAGCTGGGCAGGTGGGGTATATCTACTTCAACCCTGGTATGAAAAAAAGTCAGGAGGCATTGAGTGGAGATACATACACGACCGTTGGATCCGAGCATCTGGTGGAACCCTATCCCGGGTTCGAGGAGCCCAAGTCTATGGTCTTTGTGTCAGCATTCCCTGTTGATCAGAGTGATCATGGCCACCTGGAAGATTCAATCAACCAGATTGTCTTGAACGACAGAAGCGTTACACTGCAGAAAGAGTCTTCAGAAGCCTTAGGGGCAGGCTGGAGGTTAGGATTTCTCGGGACGCTTCACTGCTCTGTCTTCGAGGACCGACTTCGACAAGAGCATGGGGCCAGCATCATAATCACGCCACCAACCGTGCCCTTCAGAGTACTCTGGACTAACGGAAAAGAAGAGATCATCCAGTCTCCAACTCAGTTCCCCGACACAGACGTTCTGCACCAAAGGATAGCTGAGCTCCAAGAACCATATGTCTCCGCAACCATCACCCTTCCAGAGGAGTACCTCGGGAAAGTGATCGAGCTCTGCGAAATCAACCGTGGTGAACAAAAAGAGCTCAACTTCTTCACCGCCACCCAAGTTATCTTGAAATACGATCTTCCTCTTGCCCAGCTCGTAGATGACTTCTTTGGCAAGCTGAAGGGCGCCACGAAAGGTTATGCTAGTCTGGACTATGAAGATGCCGGTTTCCGACGCAGCAGCATCGTCAAGATGCAACTTCTTGTCAACAAAGAGCCCGTCGATGCAGTTGCTCGAGTCGTACACACATCTCAAGTTGATCGCATCGGTCGACAGTGGGTCAAAAAATTCAAAGAACATGTCGATAGACAGATGTTTGAGGTTATTATCCAGGCTGCCGCCGGAAAGAGGATCGTGGCCAGAGAAACGATCAAGCCGTTCAGGAAAGACGTATTGCAGAAACTTCATGCATCGGATATTAGTCGGAGAAGGAAGCTGCTTGAGAAACAAAAGGAGGGAAGGAAGAAGTTGAAGGCAGTGGGCAATATTACGATTGATCATAAGGCGTTCCAAAAGTTCTTGGCTAAGTAGATGGGAACTGGGAAGGGAATGCTTGTAGGTATACTGTACATTATGTATAAAGTTCAGGCCTCTTTTTTCGTGCTCTGCTTATGCGATCATGACTCGCTCCGTTCCCGTTCTTGACTGTCTTTTCTAGTCAATATGAGCACTGAGAGCTTCCCTGCTATCTCGTAGTCAGAGATGTTCTGATATAAAATCAACACTATTTATTGATATCCTCTGCTGCATCTCAGCTTCTTTGTCTTGAGCGACTCTTATATCTTGTGGTTGAAACTTCCTTCGGGAACGGAATATTTTCTTTGCACATTGCGAAATAGGCGAGTCTGTCTCTTCGTTAAGAGTGTCGCTACCAAATTCACTTCAGGTATTCTTTTAATTGGTCTCCGTCTCATTCACTATTATCTCCCCATCTTCCGCCTCGAAATCTTGTTGCACTTCGCAGTTTGAAAGCCGACGGTATCCGAACAGGATATCGAAGGTATAACTTCTTCTAACAGTGACATAAGAAGTCTCGGGTTGAGTCCCGATCCCCGGAGCTTCTTCCGCCCAATCTATATCGAGGCATGCAGAGATTTCTGTTGCAAGTCGCTTGCTATCCGATGATAGCCGCAGAGCCGTAACATGATATCAGTCAGGCACCAAAAGGTGGAATGGTGATGCTATTCGGGTGGTTGCGGGTCTATACGGAAATTTTCAAAAACGCACGCTAAGCCGGGCCGGACCGAGAACTCACGAGCTTCGGCATATTTTTGACTTTGGGCATCCTTATCATCATGGGTATCCACATTCTACATATGCGTCATTCAGGATGAACTGCATGGTTCAACTCTATGTTTCTAGAAAGCTTGCCCATGTTCTTATCCACGTGATATGACTTAAGCGAGTATTAAAAGGGGTTGGTTCATCGACCTCGATCCAGCTCCTGGCGAGTAAAAGCGAAATCAGGTCTGAGTCATCTTGGGTTGCTGGCAAGTATACAATTCAATCGAAGTCCATGGAATAGGTTGCTGGCTTAGATCCGAACTGTCTTCATGTTACTCGGAGACTTGCGCGGTCGAGATTCAAATTTGATCGCACGCTAACTTTACAAACGCATATGGTAGTGGTACACTTTGCTCCGGTCTGTATTTCAATCCCACATATATATGCATATTGGTTTTCTCTTTCCTCTCTTCCTCATACAAATTTCCACTCGCAATTCACACAAACCTTTCAATCTTCCCACATAAACACAAAACTTCAAAAAAATTGTCACAACCAAAGCGCCAAAGGTTCAGGAACCAGAAGATGGCATTGATACGACTATTCTAATCTAAAGAGAAGAGGAGAAAAGGTTCGCTGCGCGAGGTCCTGTAGAGTAAATACAATATTCGCGCCTCGCTTAGCTTCGCTTCGCTACGTCACGTGACGAGCCGTGACGAGCCATGACAAAAATCAATCACGATGGCACCCATCGCACCTTCCACCAGTAAGTTCGCCTATAATGGCATCATACTTTAGAAGTAAGTTCTAACAGCACAGCTTCCACTGCAGTGCCCGTCAACTCAGAAGGTCAGACACCCAAGCACAACCACGTCGCCGAACTTGGTATCGTCACCGGAGTAATCGTTGTAGTTATCCTTGTCATTTTTGGCGTTATTTGCTACCGTCGGTGGAAGAAAATTCGCAATGCCGAACGTTCTGCTCATCGGAGAAGAGCGGTCGATCCCGAACAGGCGACGAGAGCAGAGGAGTATGTGAGAAGAAATTGGCGGGAAACAGATAGGAGACTTCAGGAGAGGACAGATGGGTTTGAATTGCAGGAGCTCCGGAGCTCGGGGAATGAGCATAGACTGAAGCAGGTCATTGTCACCCCTAACATTGAGAATCCGCGGGAGCCAGAGCCAATTTACAGGCACCCGAGAATGGATTGGAGGGTTTGAGTGGAGTTTGAGGAGGGTAGTGTGGGATTGGCGTAGAGGAGTATTTAAGCTTAAATGATAAATTGAAAATACATAATAGCATTCTGTGCTTTCTAAAAATCATACAGTAGTTTTATGTCTCCCCAATTATTGGCATCATCGGCTTCGTCGATGCTCCGGCACGACTTTTACTACCACCTTACGTGTCGCCTCCAAAGAATAGAACAGGGTGCCATTCCAAATTAGAACCGTGTCAGCTGAAGTCAAAAATATCTTGCTTTTCAGTTCTTGGAGTACGCATATAATGTAAGTAATTTGATCGCTGGTGCCAGTGTGTAGCGTTTCTCCAATTCATGCCTATGTCTAAATAATATCGGCATCTTGTCGCTCTTTCCTCATCAGATCCTTGGGGTTCAACAATGGAGTCTTCAAATGGATGCTTCAGACTTAGCTACTCATATAGTAATTGATTCCAAAGTCTGTAGGTTTTGCTGGTTCAATAAATTGATCTGTTGATACACCTACCTAGATAATGACCTCACCATAGATAATCCGTTTCCTCGACCATACATTCTCTGTAGCATTCCGGTTCAATGAAATGTTTCAGCCAGCACCTACAAAATACCATCCTTCAAACTGCTTATCTCTGGATAACTTTGGTCCTGCTGCATTTTGGCTGTCTGTGCCCGAATATCAGAGACAATTTCGATTGCTGTTGAGAGAAGTGCGGGAACTTTAATGAATGTAAATAATTAGACAGCAGAACATAGTCATGTGATATTAGAAGACGGAAATGATTGAAATCGTAACCGTGTTAACGAGGATCTATCGTCTATCCCGTTACCTCAATATATACCCAACTCACTCAAGCGCTAGGATGGAGACCTCAACATCCAAGCCCGAACATAACTTCCCTCACCTCCATACAAACCCAAGTCAATTGTGTATCTTTCAACAACTTCCCAGCCGTTCTTCTCATAAACAATCCGACCTTGCGGGGTGCTCGTGACCCATATCTTCTCACGTAATTCATCACCTTTCTGCTTGCCCCATTCCAGAAGCATAGATCCTATCCCTCGGCGCTGATATTCTGGGTGTACAAAGCAGAGTGACAGCACTTTTACTCACATCAATGAGAGTTCACCCTCATAAATTTGCAGACAAAAAGCAGAGGTTAACATACTAATATCCTTCGAATCATCAACATCTCTATCATGAAATTTCTTGGGTCTTCCCGTCTTCTCATTCCATAACTCCATATTCACCCATGGCAACTCTGGCAACCCTCCCTTTTGCTCACCTGCCTGGCTACCAACCACTTTCTCTTTTGGCATATTCCAAGTTGCGAATCCTACCAGTTTTCCATTCGTCTCATCTACAGCTTTGAATGTGAATCTCCCTTCTTTCTGCACAGGACTGAACAACCCTTTCTCTGCTAACATCTCGTGAGTTCCTTCTGGTGCCGAGCCCCATATGAGTGGGTACGCAGCATCGCACGCACTGAATGCTGCTGTCATTACGGATGCTAGGGCTGAGGCATCGTCTTCTGTCGCCAGTGAGATGGACACATTTGAGGTCGACATTTTGAAGTGAGCTAAAGATGGGGGAGAAAGGTCGAGAACGATAGATACTGGGTATTTAGGCAACTACCCAATATGCATTAACTGTAATAGGTAGGAGTGTCATTGTGTATGTCACATGACACGCCCCAATGTAGTATATAAGTGTTATTAATGATAACCAACTGTTTGGTTATCATCCGAGCTTTTGACTAAGCATTGCTATGTGGTGTCACGGCATAATAACCCGTTACATTAACAGGAGAGAAGCGAACTGTCACGTGATAGGCCTGTATCACGTGAATATATCCCAATGTATCTTTCGCACTGAAGCTCTCTGGTGTACAAGAAAGGCATGAAATAAGTAGTCCGAGCTATCAGATATATGCACAGGATGTTGACGCAATTGTGTCCAGCATGGTCAGATTTGCAAGGTCTATTCCATGCGACCCAAAGGCAGATTGTATGTGAGGATTGGAAGCAAGAGTATGAAGAGAGATCGTGTAAAAGAGGAATAAAGATGCAATCCCTTAAATACACTCGATATGAACGAGCACACTTTAGAAATCACAGATTAGAGCAAAAGCAGAAAAGCCATCACCTAAGAGGAGAGATCTAAGAAGCAAGCTGGGGTGGTCTCAGATCTCGTGACCTACGCGTGTCGAGCGCGCTTTGACGTTTGTCTTGGCGTCATGATCCCCTTTTCGCGTTCTCGAAGTAAATATACTCCATTCAGACTTAACTCTATCAATTTCTCTCCAAATTGGCACATCATTATCCGGTAGCCATTTTCAATCGTTTGTTGATACATGCAAAAGATAACATGCTTGAAAAATACCAACCCGATATAGTGACTTATGACGACTTGGAGTCTCTGGAAATATGACTATAATTCGTCGAAAGAAGCAAGGCCTTTGAACCACATGCGTCTGAAAGCAATCCCCGAGACTGTCGAATTGCGAAAGAAGGATGGAGATGCTTTTCTTGAGAAGACGGAGCTCATTGTGCTGGTTGAATGGAAAGCGTAAGTAATTGCCTCCGGAAAGACGCTGATTTCTAAATTTCATATAGGCGTCGTGCAAAAACCTACAACTCTAGTTATGGCGAAGCTGCTTCGAGTAACAGCGCTTTGCAAGTTCGAGAGATAACTCGAAAAGCATTTTCCGAATTCGACACGAAGAAAGACGGCATCAGTGCGGCTATCAAGACCCTTCAAGAGCTTATAGGAGTTCCTCTTCTTATGGCAACTCTCTTATTATCGATGTACGATCCCAACCGCGTGCCGTATTTCTCGGATGAATTGGATCGATATGTTGATTGGGGTGCACCCAAGAAGGAAGGTCGACGAGCGACTAAAAACGTGTCTCATACCATGAAGGAATACCACTATGTCTATGAAAGAGTCCAACAAATCCGTGAGCGAGTCAAGAAAGAAAGTGGCAAAGAAGTAAGAGCGGTAGACATCGAACTCGTGGCTCATTTTATTGGTCTCACGGCTGCGGATACAACTTTGCGTGACAAAGATCCAAACGCTACTGCTGTTGCTGTCGCTAAGGAGGAGAGACCAAGGAAGAAACGCAAGACCAAGGCCGAGATATACGAGGAAGAGCACCCGCGAGGATCCGAGAAAGATACATTCAGACATATCCACAATTGTGTCGATAAAGGTCGTGGTGCCTCACCAACATATGACGAGTGGGGCTGGGAGATGGACTACGAAAAATGCCTGCAATGGGAGAAGCCGATGTCGGTCGCCAGTCTCCGACCTACTATGAGCAAGATGAAGAAACAAGACTCATACTTTGAGAAACGACGCAAAGAGTCAAAGCGCATGGCGGAACTTATGAACGATGATATTGGAGACGATAGCGCTAGTGACTTCAGCCACATGAATGCATCGATCAAGGAAGAAGCATGGAAGGATAGAGTGAGGACGGATCTTGGACAAAAGACTTACCAAGTACCGATTGAGACATTCGAGAAATGGTATAAGAACGGTTTCAGAGCCAAGAAGGGCGAGTTTGACCTTGAAAACATGTCGCCAGAGCGCAAGAAGCGATATTCGGACATGCGAGTTGGATGTGCTCTCAGAAGATGAGGCAGAGCATTCTTGGCCGGCTGTTTGCCATTTGTCTAGTATTGTATCTATAACCGACTTTCGGGGTTGTGGACGTGGTCTCATGAGGATAGTAAGAGCTATTCTAAATTGTAATTTAATGTCAGCCTTCAAGAGGATTAATGGGCTAGTCTAGAAAGTCTACAAGTTGGAAGATTGAAATCAAAATTCTGATGAGCACAATTGGACATGATTCATTCCACTTCTGAGGTATAATAATGGCCATGCCTAGTGTGAAAAATGAGTTGAGTTGAGTTACCCCCCTTACTCAAACTCAACTCAAGGCACTTATCATCTACTCAAACTCAAACTCAAATTAAGACAAAATTAATGGGTTTACTCAAAAACTCATGGGTTTTTCGAGTATCTTACTCAACTCAACTTAACGTATTTATGAGTTGACTTAAATTGGCTAATGAATTTTAGTCACAGTGGCCATGCCCATCCCCTCAAAATAACCGTACACACCGAAGCGCCGCTTCTTACTATTTGTCCGTGAGCATCCATGATGATCCACATCATCGAACTGGAGACGATGAAGATTGCTCGTTTGGAAGGGCGGTGGCATGAACTTGCTATCAATTTATATAGCCAAAGCACAAACCGAGTGAAAGGGCAAAGTAAGCTTACAATGTATTGTTTCATTGTATTCCTATGCTATCACTACCACTTCACCAACGTTCAATCAATGATCGATACATATACCATACCGACTAGCCCAGCCGTGGAACGCCAGCAAGCTATGCACCCCCAAACCACACTTTGTACTCCGCCCAATGCATGCAATCGACCACTCAAGGAAAATTCTAGTCCTTTCCTTCCTATGCTATCCATCCTATCGTTCATGTATTTTCTTCCTCATACCTCATATTACTCATCATGACCATTTGATATCCCCACTTGGCAGCCTTGTCCTGCGTTTGGAATTTAATTGTGGTGCTGTTCCTCCCGTTGCAGCTGGCGAAGCCACGGACCTCGACTGCTCTCGTAATCTTACGCCATTTTCTCTCCTCGTTGTCGACTCATCGCTAACTGTGACAGCAGCAAGTGATGATCTCGATCCCCGAAGCATTGATGTTCGGGGTAACCTGCTCTTACTCATTGATGAGTTGCCGACAATTTCTCCACTCGTTCTGCGCGTCATTTGGATCTGTGGTCCGTCTCTACTCCTCGGTCTATAGACGATATCACTACCATTGGATCCAGTTCCTAGCCGACGAGGGGTAACACTGCCATCCATGAAAGAGGAGGATTGAGATACTCGGTTTGGATGTGTGGGCGTCATTGGTGCCGTCATGCTATGTTGCAAGGAGGGCGGCGTAAAGGTACGTCTGACCTGACCTGATCGAGCTCGTCCTCCACTGCTAGTCTCCGAGCTGGAGTCAAGGTTGGCTTTAACGAGCTCACTTGCCATGTTTCTAACTAGAACTGCGTTGTCGTTCTCAGCCAGACGTTGCACCTCGTCAAATAGCGGATGAGTTCGGATGCTATCTGCTTCCTCGTCGCTAGGATCACAAATACTGCGGACAATACGCAGCAGATTCAGACGCACCACAGCTTTCTTATGGTTGAGCTTTTGAAGTATTCCTGAGAACAAGTCGCTCCGAGCTAAGGAAGCAGCAACAGGTGAGCTCAGTCGAAGAAGTTTTTGTAGAGGTTCGAGGAGGTTGTAATCGAAAGCACTAGCTTTGTGTGCGTTGAAACATTTGACAATGGCCTCGGTGAAGTTGCCCTCTAGCAAGCATTTCTCGACTTTGGCGGTCTCTTCTTGCAGCCTGGGAAATATATTAGCCACGAGGCACTAAAATACGAAGTTGAGGCTTACCAGATGAATATGGCATCCAATGCAGTGACCTGCCAATACTGATCTTCTAACAAGGAAACGTAGAATTGCAGTCCTTTGTTCTGCCATAAGTATTTTCGCCCCACCTTCCCAGAATGGGCCATGTCGCAGAGGATTGGCAAAGCAAATTCTTTTGGAGGTCTCTTGGTCTTCATGATCTTCTGCAGCAATGGTATTATGCCATTGATAGCAGCATCTTCCTGGCGCACTTTGCTAAGCCGACATAGATTGTACATGGTATTTAGGACCTGATTGGATATTTCGCGGAAGTGATTCGCATCCTTCTTCATGCTCGAGCTTAGTAAATCTATCAAAAGCTCGATGGCGTTAGCAGCGTGCAGGCTATCGAGAGTAGTCGATAACATGGACAAATTTTTGATGAACTTCAGCATGGTGATTTGGTGTGCTGGGGTCATCCTTCGAAGATCCTTGAGAACACCTGAACGCAGTTAGCACAAATGAAGAGTTTATAATGGAGACTCGTACGCTTGAGGACAACACGATCCGCCACGACCTCTTTGACATAATTCTCTGCTTGCGAGAAGAGATAGAATATATTCACAATCCGACCTTCAATCAGCTCAGAAAGCTCATCTTCCTCATCGAGTACGCGGTCCAAGACTAGGGCAAGAGGAGACAAAATCTTGCTCCGGGAAAAGATACGGCAGAAGTCGTTCTTTGGTGTCGGACCCTAAATAATCTGTTAGTACGGATACGCTGTAGGATATTCGGATGGAAAAGTATTCACCTGCAGCTCAAACACGTTCCAGATGCCATTCACTCCAATAAGGACTAAGTCCCTCGCTTCGTCATAGTCCTCATCGAGGAACTCTACAAGGACGTTCAGACCACCAGCACTCACAAACATCTGAAGGGTTAAGGTAGATGTTTGGTACATCTGTCTCACAAAGGCAGCTGCTTCGAGGCGAATATCGTTTGAATACTGCCTTGCTGCAAATTTTGTAATGATTGGAATTCCTCCAACAAAACATAGGTTCTCTTGGATTTCCACGTCGTTCAAAATGATCTAGAACTGTCAGCAGAGCTGTTGCTGTATGCGAATGGGTCACGCACCGTATTGACGACCTTTAAGAGCCGTAATATCATTGGCTGCCGACTTTTGACAGTGCAGGGCTCAAGAATCTCGAGAATAGGAAGCATGCCATGTGCGCTGATAATGAGACTCTTTGCATCTTCTGACTCGTACAAAACATCGAGCTATCTTACGTTAACACCATCAATAGATGCATTTTTTGGGAGAGAACTTACCAGCTGCTCAGAGACATCTTCGATGAGATCATGCTCTTCCGTCACCTTCAAAGAACTGACCAGGCCCTCGACCAAAGTACAGAGTCTGGCATGCTTGTCACGAGCAATGTTTGCTTGCAAATCCATCTCATCAAACCCTTGCTCTAATGATGCAAAAGGATCGTCTTCGTCATCCTCATCTCCAAGCCATGAATTGTTGGAAAGTTTTGAGTGCAACATTAAGGCTCCAACCCCGTCTTCAGAGCCTCGATCGCTTTCGTCCTTTTCCACAATTGTGTCATCTTTCCCAAAGATATCGGAGAAGTCCTCATCGTCCTCATCTTCAGCGTAACGTTGAATTTCCACAGATGACCTTGTCCGCCTCATAGCTTGCTCTTCGGAGCGAGGTGTAGGCTTCCTTCTCATACTGCTGTTCACAGCAACTGGTGAATTCGCTGAACGTGGCAGACTTGTAAGGTCAGAAGGGTGGAATAGCTTAGGGGAAAGAGCGTCATCCTATCTCGAATTAGTCAAATAGAAGGGGAGCGTGACAGGAAATCTACCTTAATGACGCTTAGTCGTCGATCGAAGATACTGTCATTGTCTAAGAACAAGTCTGAGTAGTCTTCAACAGACTGCTCGCGAAACATTGCTGCTGGTCTCGCAGGCAAGGCAAATTTATATGCTGCCTGAGCTTTGACAGGAGATTTTGGCCTTGGCGGTTCACTTCTCGAGGTCTTGCGCGAAGACGCTTTTGGAACTAAAGTAGGCTTGATGTTTTGAGTGACGACTGTAGGTTTTACCTTGTAAGGTCGGATCGTTTCCAGTTCATGACTGTCTGGTTCCACGTTCTTACGAGGTCCTTTTATAGTGACTAAGTCTCCTTCAAAGTTGTTGTCCCAGTTGTCGTTTTCGTCATTCGGTACCTCAAAGGATGCAAAAGCTTTCAGGCGGTCAGACGATAGCATACCGCCAAAGTTGTCGTGCGGTTTGAATTGGGGAAGATGCAGTGCACTGGGTGAGATAGAAGATGCAAAATCATCATCCCAGTTGTCATTTTCTAAAGCGACTCAACATTGATACTTCGAGAGACCTTTTGCTCGAGTGACATACCTGTATTTTCGGGGGATCGAAATGCTTCTGCTTGATTCTTGGGTTTAGCAAGCTGGAGGGGTCCTTTCGCAGGAGTGATCAACGCTGTGGGTTTCTGATCACTGTATGGATCCCGTAATGGAGGATCTCGCCTTGGTGGCATCGGACTGGCTGCATTCGACCTCGTCGAAGCACGAAACGACCCTGCGCCAGTTGGAGATTTCAGAGCTTCATTCCACTGCTTGACTTCTTCGACGGCTTCATTGAAATTGGTAGGTGGCTTAGCCACAGGAGCGTCACTCCTTCGCGAACCCACAATCCAGGCGTGCTTCAGAAGCTTTCGCGCCGACACCCTCAAATTGGGATCTTTTTGAAAGCATTGCATTAAGAAGTCACGAGCAGCCTACGAACATCAGTGAATAAAGGGGGATTTGCTGAACATGACATTTGGACTTACGGGCGAAACACCTTCCGGTAAAGGAGGATGGTCATCATTGACAATAGCAAAGAGGGCTGGCATGGGCGCTAATTTGTGATATGGTGGCCTTCCTTCCAAAAGTTCAATGACTGTGCAACCCAAGCTCCAAATGTCAGAGGCAGGAGTTGCTCCTGATAATTGAATAATTTCAGGAGCCATCCAATATGGTGTTCCCACAACCTGCGCTTCCTTGTCGGCGCCAGACAACGTGCTTGTCGAGACTCCAAAGTCTGCAAGCTTGACCTTACCATCTTTCGTTGTGAGGATATTTGCTCCCTTGATATCTCGATGAATAACACCTTGGTCATGCAGGTATTGCAACCCTAGAAGAATCTGACCCATGTAGACTCCAACTAGGTTCTCGGGGAATTTGCCATAGCTCTTGCATATTGAGTGTAATGACCCGTTTTCGCAGTACCTGGGGAGTGTAAGTAATATTTCAGAGCCGAGTGTGTCTGCCAAAACTTACTCCAGTATTATGTTTAGACAGTCTGACGACTTAACAAATCCCAGATATTTGACAATATTATCATGCTAGTATATGTTAGCAAGTCTCTCGCGTGCTGCCAATTTGTTTTTGGTTCAAGTACTCACATTAAGGTTCTTCAGCAGGTCGATTTCGGCCTATGCATAAAATGTCAGATCAAACCCGACCGATATGCGATACCTCCTACCTCAATGTTCCGTAGCTCGCTCTTTGGGAGATCTCCGAGCTTGATTTGCTTCACAGCGACGGCCTCCCCCGTTCCCCAATTGAAGGCTTTGTAGACAGACCCAAACGCGCCTTTTCCAAGGCATTCTCCTAGACGCTATCTCACACATGAGCAGCTGTATATCCTTCCTCGGCAGGGAAACATACGTAGTCCTTGAGACCTGGATCTTGCACTGCCTTTTCCTTTCCCGCCCCGCCATCTCTCCTCGGTGTGCCTGGTGTCCTGTCCGTTTTTCCATGTCCATTCCCAGCCCCTGATCTGCCATTCGCTTGCCGGTCGGACGAAGGTGGATGATGGGAGACCATGGCCGATGTCGAGGCCTAGGAATGGGTTTCAAAGGAGGGAGAGAGGCGGTCGAATGCTCTGGCAGATGGAGGATCTCATCCCAACCATGAATGCTCGCGTTCGTGGACAAGGTCCGGGTTTCAAATCGCGGTATCGCGGGGTTAAGAGAGTTATGGCCAAGGTTGTGTATAAAGGCGGATCCTAGTGTTGAGCAGGCGAGTCTGAGGCCTGCGCAATTCACTTGGTGCGGGTAGATGGCAGCTTGAATTGACAGATGGCATGCCACATTCTCTGCTGAGGTCCCTGGTATCAATGTTCCCTTTGAGAAGTATTCGTGGGCCGTTAAGAGAAATTGGCAATGACAAAATGACAAACAAGCGTTACTGGGATTCGCGACCTGCATGTAAGGCTGAAGTTGGTCGGATGCGCAACACCAAACGCGAAATATCATTGGACCCAACAGTACTCGACATCTATGTTTCACTTTTTTTTTTTGAGATTCCTGATCAGTCATTCGGTTATATTATCTTGTAGCCAATCATTGGACTTGATGTTTTACGAACATGTCTCGTTGTTGAAGCATTTACTTGGTATCAACGCGTTCACATCGCGGCCTCGTTCCTGTCAGCAACCCGGTGAGCCAAGGCCCCTGACTCTGCCTAATCGATGCCACAGACGCTATATTGGTAAAAGAGCCTTAACGCTGAGGCCAGTTTAAGTTGAATGCATCGTGTGCAATATGTTAAATTGAAAGCTCTCGTTGATACGGCCATGAATCTCCTCTAACTCCAGCGCAATGGTTCCATCGAACCCCGGACTTTTGAAAGTTAATAAAAACACGCTATAGTACACAATGGTATCACAATCGCCAGCCAGAAGAAATCCGTATGCGCATTAACTTTTCGTATGTAGATCAGGTCGTAGGCTCTCGACGAAGGTTGCGGCTGAGACCTGCTGAAGCCCACCACTCGTCCGGGATCTCATCTCGTGATGCTAGACGAGATATAATTCGATGCATTCCACCCAAGTGCTCTGTATCTGTAGCACCGTTTCGTGCAGCGCGGTCCGCTCTAGAAGTGACCACGTCTGCATAAGTTCTCCAGAAACGATCTCCACGTGTTCGGAAATCTTGGAGCTCATAAATATCTTCCTCTTCTTCGTCCGTGTTGGAACCCGATTCCGATATATCGCAATCACGAAGGGTTGTCGAATCTTCATTTCGGTCCACACTAGTCATAGAGGTACTGGCTGAGGCCGACCCCGATCCCGATGAAGAGGCTGCCGCCGCTGCAGAAGATGCAAATGAGGATCCAGCACTTGGTGGTTGAGGGTCTGGTGTAATGCTAGTGAGGAGGGTGTCCCAAGCAGCACCATTCTCTGGGCTCAGACTCCGGTCTCTATCACCCAATCCATCTAACCGTGCTTGGCGTATAAGTCGTCGAGACCGCTCCATGTTATTGGATGCTCGATTGAGAGCTTGCACTCGTTCCGAAAGCGTGGATCGTGCGACGCGCTTGAAAAAAAGTTAGCAAATGGTTTCAGCAACAGTCGAAGATGGCAGGTGATAGGGTTTAGGTAGATCTGAATTCTCGGTTCTGTGTAGGATCATGTACTTACATCAGCAAATGGTGGCCCTCTAATACCTGTAGTGAAGCTGAAATCAGAATCCTCAAGCGGGCGACGTGGCGAAGCATCTGCCTCGAAGATGGGAGGTTGATAAGGTGGTGACCGAGCAGGTGTCAATGAAGAAGGTCGTGGTGAACTAATTCCAGGGCCATTGCGAGCAATGTAGTTAAGATCGGTATCTGTATAAGGGGGTGTCGGCGCGGGACGTCTTCGTGCCATTCTTCGTAGATCTTGTCGTACAGCCCTCAATCGCAAAATCTCTCTCTGCCTCTCCTCACTACCAGAATAATCGCGCGATTCTGGGACCGGTGGCATAAATGGGCCATCAATCTCGTTACCCGGCGGGTGTTGGCGCTCAAAGCTGAGAGAGTCCCGTAATCTCATTCGCTCTTGTTCGAACCAGCCCATTGATCGTGCCTGAGCATCGCGTGTCTCATTCTGAGCAGAAACTCCCCCTGGTCGACTTTCTGATATTTCGTACTCTTCCGGCTCTGTATCGACTATCATACCCAGCATCCTCCGCCTGCGAATCTCCGCGGACGGGCGCGCATGAGGGCCTCGGATTGTGCGTTGTCGGCGGATTGAAGACCGTGGACCTGATGCAGCCTTCTCAGCCGACTTCGCGGCGACCTCAGGCTCGACAGGAGTGATAAATATACTGCAGTTTGGTTAGTACTAGATGGTAAACCAAGGGGGCTGAAGCGACTCACGGAAGGCCCATTTTCGATGATCGAGCGGTCGAAGGGAGTGAATAAAGCGCAGGGAGTGGGTTCTATATGGTTGCGCGACAACAACAACAAGGTTTTTGAGGCGATTTAGATGGTTTTGATTCTCGCGTCTGATGGGTGATTGTTGATGGTGCAGATGCGCTCTTCGCCGCCAACGAGCGACAGCGAGATCTGTTCCGGTTAGCGTGGATCGCCGCTTCGACTTGCTCTTGGCTCCTGCAGAACATTTTCTGCCTGCAATGACAGGGGTTGCCGAAAATAACCTCACTCCGCGAATTCAGTCAACAACAAAGATATGAAAAACAACAAGGGGAGAATCCGACGACGACGATTGGATTGAAGATGAGAGGAAGCCTACTTTCACTTCAGAGTCCGTGGCAAATATTCGTTGAAATGTTTGTCATATGAAAGACCTTGAACCATAGAGTCACACCTGACGGACCTTACCTCGAATCATGATAGAGCTGGGATTGGGGCGCATCAGTCGCCTTCTCAAGCACACACCACAGTCATGGAAAGCCATCCATGTTTCAGGCACCAACGGCAAGGGCACGATCTGTGCCTATCTTTCTGCTATGCTTCATGCAAGTAGTGTCAGATGTGGACGATTCACGTCTCCGCATCTGATTGATCGCTGGGACTGCATCACAATCAACGAGCAAACAGTGGACGAGTCGGTGTTCAAAGAAGCGGAGGAACTGGTGCTGAAACGAAATCGGATGGAAAACATTGAAGCTTCGGAATTTGAGCTTCTGACGGCCACCGCATTTGAAGTGTTTGCCAAGGAGAAGATAGAAATGGGTGTGGTGGAAGTTGGGCTCGGCGGTCGACTTGATGCGACTAACGCTATGGAAAACAAAGCTGTCACGGTCATCTCGAAAATTGGCCTTGACCATCAGTTATTCCTGGGAAATACGATCGAGGAGATTGCTCGCCAAAAGGCTGGCATCATGAGACCTGGTGTTCCCTGTGTGTTGGATAAAACCAACCTCCCTTCTGTGCGCAAGGTTGTAGAAGACTATGCAAGGGAGATTGGGACAGAAGTTATCCTCAGTTCCGCAGAATCTTCCTTCTTAGATGAGCTGTCCGAGGATGACTTCGAGCCTCACCAATGGGAGAATCTTGCTTGTGCATATGCTGCATTCCATTTGGCATACACTAAGCCGGAGTCTCCTCTGCACCGTTTATTGCCTGCGATTCAGAACATTACCTGGCCAGGACGTCTACAGACTTTGGACGTCAGAAGCATTACAGGAAGATTTAAACCCGTACTACTTGACGGTGCTCATAACGTCCAGTCTGCTGAAGTATTAGGTGCATATGTGAACAAGAGATTGCGCACAGAAGGGAAAAGGGTTACTTGGGTCCTTGCAGCTTCACAAGGAAAAGAGCTTGAGGGTATCCTGCAACCTCTCCTACAGCAGGGTGACTGTGTGACAGCTGTGAAATTTGGACCCGTCGAAGGAATGCCCTGGGTTCAAGCTATGGAGCCTGAAGACATACTTTCGGCTGCATCTGCCTTAGGAGTTGATACTAGTCTGCTGCACAATGCGCATAGAGATCTTTCCGGAGCTTTGCGTTGGGCAGCGACTGTTGCGGGAGAAGGACCACTTGTTGTTGCTGGCAGCCTATACTTAGTGTCTGATGTGCTTCGGCTCTTGCGGGATGCGAAACATCTCAAGAATAAACTTCTTGGACCATAATCAAAATCTACATGGTGCATGAGTGCCATGGAGAACGATATGATCGATCTTTCCTGTTGTAGGTTCATGATGCGTTCCTTCTAAAAGTATAAAGTAGTGCATATTTCGTATCCTCTTCCAATTTCCACTTCGAACCTTTTAATCATTTCGGTATCTTGTCCAACCAAACAAAGTTTAAAAGCGGTCAAGTATCTCACGAAATCAAGTCATCATGTAAGTTTCTCGTGGTATTATTCCATGCTTCAATGTCTCCTGGAGGTCTGCCTGCACATCCAAACATCGCGTTTCTCCTATATCAATTGATGGTACTAATAGAACCCCATTTAGGTCTCAGGAAGAAGGGACTTCAATGGAAGAACGATCGCCGAAACAAGAACAACAAGAGATCGAGCTGCCTTACCGTTCAAAGCGCCTTCGGTCTTATTGCTTCGACGTGAGCGGGCTCTACTATCCATCATGCATCGACTAACATTGGCGGGCTAGGACATCGTTGAAGCCCTCTCGCGACCTTCTTCCACCGCGAAAAGACGTGATATTACCAAGATACAACCACTCTCTCCAGTGAGACAACAACATTTCTCATACTCTACAGCAACTGACTAGCACAGAAAAAGCCGAGAATTGAAGAAGTTGAAGAGATTGAAATAGAAATTGATGACGGGAGTTCTGAAACCTCGGAAGCATCTACAGTTAATGAAGCCCGGGATGTATCGAATTCCATGTCTCTCACTGAGGAAACTATTGCGAAAGCAGATGATCCACCGAAAGTCAATTCTGCAACAATGCCTAATAGAATATTCTACCCTTACCCGCATATCGATACCGAATCAGAGGAACAATGGGAGAAGTCTATGCTGTGTGAGAAAAGACGCACCATAATCCGTGTTAACAAGGACGGCGAAGACGAAATGATCGAGGCACGAACATCCACGGCTGTGGGAGATGAAATGCTGACTTTTTAGGCACCATATTCAGAGCAGTGCTACGTCGATACGGCAAAGAAGATTATCCGTCGTTACATTTATTCCCAGTATTCACAGGCTCCATACACTGGTAGCTTAGAGGCCGACATCGAACTCGCTTCAGACTTGAATCTTGCCGACTTCTTGAACATCTGCAGGCCTATGATATCTGATCCAGTGAGTAACAATATTCCGCAATTTTTCTAGTTGCTGATAACTGATGCCTCTAATCAAGGTTGCTTCATTAGCAAACCTTCTTAGAGGTGAACTGGTAGAAGAGCGTTCGGAGACGTTCCGTTGCCTTGCAACGCATCCGTACTACTTGTCTCAAAAGTCAAAGTCTCTAAGAGTGACAGCCATTAAGCAGGAGTTGGTACGACTATTCGACCGACGTTTCACATTCAATGTCGCTGCTGTTTACGGCCTGCAAGCACCCATGTTGAGAGGTCATCTACTTCGACTTGGAGATGATTATGTACTCCGTGAAGAGGACGGTGTCAATACTGGCGGAGCGGACCATGAGAAACTCGACGAAGAAAATGAGGCCGTATGGAACAGCTATATTAGGACAGGACAAACGTGCGTGACGACCCAGCCTTTCATTCTGAAGAGATGATCTCTAGCTCTTGCCCGACTATAATGATTCAAAAAGCTAACTCCCTGTTAGAGCTAACCCGACAAACCTCTGGATGTCATATAAATGGGACCGAATTGAATGGGAATTCTTCAGCTACAAATCCCGAGGACAAGCTGAACCATCTGAGAACGCTTCCGAAGAGAATGAAAATGGAGGCAAGATCGTGCTCGGACGCGAAGGCTCAGAACCCCGCGAAATTACAAAGACCGGCGGTAAGTCGTACCATTTTGTTGATATGAACAAAGTGCTTGAACAGACGTACGCTTTGCGCTCTCAAGACTGAGGTATTGATACTGCTTCAAGTTAATTACGACGTCTAGGGTAGATCAGACATTCGTTAGCTAAGGCTTAGTATTTTTACCCTTTACTATGATTCAAGAAGCCAATGTTTTTACTACACCGTGTCTAGCTCTACACCTCACGTGTCATCTGCGTATGAACATTCTACCACACTCTCAATTGCCGCAAATGTTCAGCATCTTCTCACATCCCGCATCCCCGCCCTCATCTTCCCCCTCTCCCCTTCTAACAAACACCACCCTACCTCCACCCCTCATCCTCCCAACTCTCAATAACCTCATCCACCCCCTCCCTCCTCCCCTCCACAATCTCCCTCCCATTCCTCAAATCACTCTCCCACGCCCTCTCCCTCGCCTCCTCCTCGTCCCCACAAATCCCACTCGCCACATGTCGCTTCACCAACCTCTCAGCCGCCTTCTCAAACCCGACCTCCACAAACCAATGCTCGTCCATCAGATCGCCAGCTTCTTTCCAGGGAGAAGTGGATAGCGAGAGGTATAGGCCTTCGATTAGGAGGATTAGAGATGTGGGTGGGATGGGGATGTCGTTGGAGATGGGGTCTTTGAGGGCGTGGGAGAAGGAGGGGGCGTAGAGGGTTGGGGGGTCTGGTGCTGGGGTTGGGGTTGGGGTTGGGATTGGGATTGGAGCGGGAGTGGCGATGTGTGGTTGTAGTTTTCCTCTTATTGGGGGTGGATTGTGCTGTGTTTGGGTTTGGGTTTGGGTTTGGGTTTGGGTTTGGGTTTGGTTGGACTGCGTTTGGAGTTGGGTAGGGAGAGGAATGAGTGGTTCTCGCAGTTTCTGCACGAGAGTTAGGTAAGAGGCGGAATCGAATGTGAATGCGGCGCCGCGTCGGTAGATGGCTTCTGCGGCGTTGGGGAGAGCGGCGAGTTGGGCGCGCGTGAGGTGGTAGCCGTCCATGGGGATCATGGTTGCGATTGGCGGGGAAGAGGGGGAGGTTTGGGAGTGGAGGGAGTTGAGGCGGGTTGTTACGGTTTGGGCGAGGGTGGTTTTTCCTGTGAGGGATGGTGAGTGAGTGAGGGTTGAGAGTTGAGGGTGTGAGGAATCGAGGGTATAATATGAGTGAGATGGTGAGGTGTGGGTAGCTAGGTATTTTAAGATGAAGAGGGATGATGAAGGAGAGATGAGTACCTGAGCCAGGAATACCAGATATAGCTATAATAAGACGCTTATTTGGAGGAAGGGCTTTGAACTTTGCTACAACATATATGAGTTACTCAAAGGTTTTTATTTTTGGGATATATAATAATGAAGCTCAAGACGAGATTGAACTGAGAAACTTGCCCCATGTCTTCTCCACGAGATAATTCACTTGTTCCTCCATATTTTGAACCTTAAAACTATAGATGATTCGTCTCAATTGATACCAGACACATTAAGTTAGAAAGTTCTTGGAAAGTAGCTATGGAAGTGAAGTTGAATAAAAGAGTGAGTGAGTTGTGTCGCGTGTAGTGGGGTCGTTTAGAACTGCATGCAGATCCCCCTCTCCATTCCACGTCAATTTCTTATCGATAAGACATCCCTCCCAATTCCCAAATTCATATCCTAAAATTATATCCCAATCCCAATATCCAAGATCCAAAATCCAATTCCACACAAAATAAACAACAAAACTATTCAAAAATACACTCACTATCTCACACCCACCCACCTACCTACATAAATCGAGAAAAGGACAAAAGAACAACAAAAGAAAATCATGAACTCAACAAATCCCTCCTCATTAGACAACGAACTATTTGCCATCTCCCTCTCCCTCTCAGACGCAGACTCCTCCTCCTCAGACTCCTCCGATTCCTCCTCCTCCTCCTCAAAACAAAGCTCCCAATCCCAATCACAAGAAAAGAAGCTTCCCCGCGATTTCCAATCCGAAACCTCCTTCGCCCAAAACCTCACATCCTGGACCCCAAAAGTCGAATCTGGAAACGTACGTCCTTTTCCCTCTCCCCTTTCCCCTTTCCCCTCCCTTCCCATCCCATTCCCTTCATCCCCTCCCCAAAAAGCCCAAAAAGCCCATCCCTCCCATCTCGTCTCATTATCGTAAAACCGACTAACAACGCATAAAATATAAAGCTATACAAGAGTCTCAACCTAGACATACCAATCCCCGCCAAACCAACAAAAGCAGAATCACAAAAGATCCTACACGCGATTGAGGAGCTTTATTTTGAGGGAAGGTATGAGGAGGTTAGGGGGTTGGTTGGGTGGGTTTTAGATGGATTGGAGATTGGGGAGGGGGAGGGATTTAAGAAAGAGGTGATGAAGTATTCACTTATCAACAATCAAAGAGGGAAAGATAATCTGGAAGTGCAAAGTTCTGATTAAAAAACACTAGCTGAAAGTCTCGAGTGGAGGCTATATGTAGATTGATTGATTGATCGTCTAACTTTCTCATCTTATACACTCTCCCCTATTCGTATCTTCTTCTTTTTTCTAACACTCTCTTCTATTCCCGCCTTCTTCTCAATCTGCTGCTTGCTGCTTCTTCTAATGTTCTAACTCGTCTATCTGCCGATTAAGCAAGAGTAAGATTACAACTTTCATCATACACCATCACCACCAACAACCTCCGTTCTGAAAATTTCGTGCAACAATGGATGTAGAGGATATTTCCTCCGTCTAACCGGAACGCCATTCCCAATTGCCGTATGTATATATGCATCGTGCCCCAACTCCAAAGTAGACTTTTTATGTAGCCGGAAAATGCTCGATCGCTGGAAAGCATCGCAACGCTAAGTTCAGTATTGAAGGAAAAAGTAATCGAATCGAATCGAACCGTCCCAGAGTCGGAAGTCATGAAGAGTATCTCTCGCTCCCATGCGTCCCCATTGTTCATTACGCCGCGATCTTCTCCGGTACCTGCATTTCCATCTTCTGCTTCTCTCTCTCCTCTCTGAACACTCTCCTGCTCATTTCTAGAACGGCTTCAAACCCCTCTTTCCCCTTCCTCGCATTCTCCCCAAATCTCGTAACTGTTGCGTCTTCCACGGCATTCTTGACTCTCTGCCAACCACCACACAGAGCCGTGATCTTAGCATTCTGCACAAACTGCGTACTGGTCGCCGACAGCGGTCGATAGACGACGGTTTCTTGCACCGAGATGATGTTTGCAAACGTCAGGTTCGAGGAGACCATCGTGACTTTCTTCTCTACCGGATCCACGTACGAGGTTTCGAAGACGTGGGAGGTTTCGTTGCCGCCCATCAGCGACGCGAGCCATTTCGGCGCACTTTGCTTGCAGGTAATTAACCGCTCGGTTCGTAGCTATCATGCCGTTAGTTTTCTGTTATCCTCTATATGAGAGGAAGGGTGTGTTGAAGGGGGACGTACAATTCCACTCTCGGGGTCCACGCTCCGGGATAATGTGTCGACGGCAATTACATGTGTAGACTTGTCGTTCCAGGGACAGTACTTCCTCCAATTCGCAGTCGAGACCTCCTCCCAGGAGTAATCGAAGGTCTCGTCGTTCGAAAAGACTTTCATTTTCGAGCGGTTGGGGTTGTGTGCTCGTGTGTGCTCTGCAGGAAGGACTAGCTCTCCGGTCCTTTTTTATGGGCCAGTCGCGTGTGAGATATCCTTTCTCCTTCTCTGGCAATCTAATGCTGTCGTTGGTATAGAGCGGGAATCGTCGTGGTAGTCGTATTGAAGGTTGTATTGTAAGTGAGAGTGCAAACGGATGTGTGACGACAAAGCACAATTATACATGTGTCAATGAGAGATTTTTCGTCCGTAGCCCGTGAAGCCGCAATGCAAGATAAAGATGCGGATCGCAAATTCTTCGCCTCCCAGACCGCACCAATCCCGATCCCGCTAGCGGCCAACTTAGTGCCGGACCCCGATCTCAAGCAAGAAAAAAGCGGGGGCTGCGATGGCCTCGGCCACTGAGGAGAAGGTCGGGAAGAAGGAGCGATGCGATCTTCGGAATGCGCGAGTCTCGATTCGTGGGGAAGGAGAAGCTTTGGTGGGATTCGCGAATGATCTGGAGTCTTGCATCACACAAGGCACAAAGAGCCGAGGAGAGAGGAGAGAGGAGAGAGGAGGAGTTTCGATGCTCGTTCTGATCATGGAGGGATCGAGTAATAATAATAATAACCACTCCTCTTCACCCCGAGGAGGCCGTCTTTAATTATGGACGAGTTGTGCTCCCTTTCCGAGATTCCGGTATCTGTTCGGAGATCTTGGAGCTTTCGTCGGTCGCCGGTGCTTATTGTACGAGTGCATACCTAGGTACAGCAGCACCTACAGCTCCTGCGCACGTAATCGAGGAGTTGCCATTTTACTGGCTCATTTTCTTGTTAGAAGTTTCTTATTCTTTGTCCCAACTTGACTTGGAATTGTGCATATCGTGGCATGTGACAGATCACGTGATTGACAGCAACCTCCACGAGCCATTCACAGCTTGAATGTGCTGACGTAGACCAAAAGGCTCGTGAATGGCAAAAGAGAGCGAAGAATATGGTAACGGGCCTCAAAAACAGATGTGTTGGTGCACTGTCCCATCCGAGCCTGGGCATTCGAAAGCGAAACATTTGGAGAAACGTGATAACCAAACCTTACACGTTGTTGCTTGGCATTCTTGTCCTCATGTATCTCGGCCTTCACATCCGAGATTTGTCATGCTGTTGTGTTGAGGAGACCAGCGGATGGTTCGAATCGGGTCCCAGTGGGAAGGTAGAGATCCGATCAGAGGAAGTAATGAAGAACTGGTGCTCCTCCAAACACTCGCAATTAGGTAGATCATAATTTTGCGCAACTCACCCAAGATACGTCGAGAGAGCTCAAGTACCAGGCAGAGCTCGTTTCGAACAGCCCCATATGGAGAAAGCCCCTTGAATTGATCTTTCTGCCTCACATCTTTTGGACGGAAGCCCTAACGCCAGGGTCCGGGAGACTCTCTTCCAGGCTTGTGCTACAAAGCACCACTTCTACTATTCGCTTCGGCATACCGGACAGAGAGGTGTCACAAAGCTATTATGTTACATGCTTGCAAAAGCCCCGTCTCGAGAGCCGAGCAAAGAAGATGATTTGAGTAAGCCCAAGATATTCGCAATCTACCTGTTGGCTGACTTAAGCGAATTACTTACCTCTCTGCTGAAGTCCTTAATAGAGTCTTGTCGAGTGTCTATGAAGAAGAACTTGCAGCCCAACGGAGCAAGTTGTTATGCTCACCGCCTAAAACTAAAGACAGCGCACGTTCGTGGGGCGTATCAGCGCGACCTACAGAAAGAAATCAAGTTTCAAGTTTGCTCCTATCTCACTTCGAAGGTTTGGGGATGAGGCCTAAGAATGCTATTAAAAGATCCTCATTCGCAGTTCTTAGTAGACACAGTCTCCTAGCTCATGGGTCAGTGACAAAGTACATTGAAAGTAGTCAAATAATCCCACTTTCTTCACTTACTAATCGGAACGGCGGTCAGAACAAGCCGTGGAGTGACCCAGAGTTGGAGTCATGTGGATAAACTAGCATCAAGGCTAAACATATTCGTTCTACTTTGCTCTAAGCAAAGGTCATCAGAATTTGAGATCGATCAAAAATGACAGAGATAAAGGCTTATGTTAAAAAACCCCGGCTTCAGATAGATAGTCTTGAAAATCAAATGGGCGAATCACGGGGTTGTCAACTCAGGTATGTAAGTTGCCGCATGTGAGACAGATGAAATTGGTTCCAGAAAAATGGAGTGTAACGTGGCCACGTTGTTCGTGAGCAGTCATCAAATCATTTTTGGGAAAATATATTGAGTGGGCTCAACGTTTTGACTTAATCTACCATAGGGATGGATTCCTCATGGAACAGTCGAGAGATGTGGAATGCTCTTCATCAACCATCTTAGTAATAATCCGCTCCTGATAGGGCTTAAGGTGAGTTGACAACTGGAGCAGACACCGATGCGATATCTCGCGAACAGAGTGTAAAGCTAAACTCGCATCTAGGAATAGATGTAGCATAACTAGAGAAACATGTCGCCTTCAGCCAGCCTTGCTTCACGCTCTAAAACGTATACCAATGGGCATGTGCTAGTTTTGTGAACGACTCGTGACGCCGACCTTGCCGATCGTAGCGGCAGGGAGCGTTCCGTGGGAACCCGTTGACTTGTATTGTCACTGGTGTCTCTTTGTACCTCAAAATAAAGTACTCCAGGACCAACTTGTCGGGCTGCACGCATGCTCTTGTACCCTGCTCAACTGCTGTACTGGCAAACTTGTAGAACCGAGGCAATGAGATGTCGCGATCTCAATAACTTGGCAAATCTAAGAACATATACTTTTGTGTGTATGCCGATAAAACGTGGTTTTGAATGGAAATGTTTGAAATTCAACCACGCCCAGCTCCATCTTGAACATCTTCCAGGAGGGCTGTCATGGGATAACGTGTACTGAATTTTTGATATAATCCAGAAGAATAAAACAAACATGGCAGCTGTTGAACTGGCAGTGTAGGCCATCCACCACTTTAAATCATGATGACGAAGTCGAGCAAACTTGCTGACAACCCACCAGAAGTGGAATTGCAATGGGGCAATCTTTGCTAAGCGACCTCATCAGCCGAACCACATCGACTCATCGTATTCGACGTCTTGATCATGCTGCGACTCTCAAATCGAGGCGCCAGATGAAGGTCATTTCAGGGAGAGGTCAGCGGAAGTCTGCAAAAGTGCTGCTACCGACTTCTCGAGGTCCTTTGCTTCCTGGAATCACCATATTGAATCAACGTTATTTCCCTGATTCGGACTTTTCTGCTGCGAAGGTTGGAGCGACCTCCTTCGCCTTCTCTGCAATGAGAGTACTTCAGGAGGTGGGCTAATTTGCGGGTATGATCTTGTACAAGAGAGACGAAGGCATCAATCATCCACGCCTTGTGATGCAGACCAAGACATCCGTGCCTTGTGTTATGCTCTCCTTCAACTTTCTCATGGATTGGATGCAAATCAGGGATGCCATCAGTAAAGCATCAGAAATTTTGACTGTTGCCACATATGGGACAAATATAACAGCCATGTTGTATCATCAGACAGACACTTTGTTGGCATGCAACCCCGAGTGGCTCCCAAGCTGCGTGACTCATCACGGGCCTTTCTGTGATGACTTTACCAGTAATTTCACCGACGAGGAGGCTGCCATAGCTTTTGGCAGCTGCGAGAAAGCACAACACCTGCAGACGCATCAACGAATCGGACTCAAACACCTTCAATCAACAACAAATATGTTCGTCTTACAACACTTGTCGCTACAGCGCAACTATCTTTTGAAGCACCACATTGATGCCAGTCGAATCCAGAAACTAAGCCCTCCAATTAAAATCGACAGCTTGCCTTGGGCGCCTCTAGTTTCCACTCATCCTCAGATCGTGGAATTCAAGCGTGCAAACCCATCGCTTCTTCTCTTCACTGCAGTCGCGCGCCTGGACTTTTTCAAGAATATTGAGCTTCTTGTTGATGCGAGCGTCGAGCTTTTGGGCCGAGATCTCGCAACAAGAGTCTTGATTGCAGGGGGCGATGAAAAAGAAGAATGCAGATGCGAAGAACTTCTTGGTCGTGTACCATCAGAGATACAGTCAGAATTCATGATCATACCAAAGCTCTCAAAAGATAGCCTTTATGCTCTGTTCGACGAGGTCAACGATGAAGGCATCTTCGTATGCACTTCGCGATATGAGACTCTCCGCATCACCCCGCTTGAGGCTACCGTAGCTTGAGCGGCGTCCCAATAGTGATAGTGGACTCTCCCAATGTGGAAGGCTTCGACATACTATCCCGAGGAGTATCGTTTCGAATGTTCCATTGCTGGACTGGTTGATATTGTCAAAGAGTTCCAGGGCTCTGGCGTGAATGGTCGTGGAAGTTATTTGCGAGGCAGGATCGAGGAGCATATCTCTCATGATATGTTCAAGAAGAGCATGCTTGATGCATGGCGAGTCTTCTCAATCGCTACGTACGGAAGCAGTGGTGGGGATAATGTAGATCCACATGTTGGCATACGAAAAGACGTGATCTCAACGGACGCACAGATAGTCGTGGCATAGCTATAATTCTATTCTCTGGGCAGGTGTTTTGCACGTCGGAGGATTCGTGGTAAGCGTATTTAAGCGGATGGATCTAGCTCGATTAGGTAATAGCTCAGGGCTGCGGTGCTTGCCTTATGAGGCAGCGAGACTCCAATGTCTGCTGGTGGCACTTCTCAATTTATCTTTCAATTTGGTGCACTTGGATATTCAACTTGGCAAAGTTGTCTGTATATACTTGGACGTCAGCATTATCTGCCGAATCGAAGTTCTGGAATCTCACTTGATACACAGTCACGTGGCCCGTCAGACCGCGCATCCATTCGGCTTTCCTGGATCGAGGTCCAAAGATCTGCATCCTCCAAGAACATGAGGCGTGAGCAGCGCCTTCACGGAGCCCACCTCCCCATCCACAATGACCGCTCCTTCACACAGCCGGTTGCCACCAGCTGCTCGACACCTCCACCAGGTCCACCACCTCGAGCAGCGTGTTTCTGTCCAGATCGGGGCCCCGTCAGCCAATAGTGGTCTCCAGGCTATAATTTGCCCCATGGGCTCTGGCCCATTTCTTCCCCAGCTTCTTGATTGCTCGCTTGTGGGTGTTTCGGGTGCACAAACTTGCCATTCGTGCCGGGAGATAGCGCTCTGATTTGCTGGTATTTTAGCTGTACCGCATGGGCAGAGGGAGAGGGCACAGCGGAGCGGTTCAGACATGCGGCAGCAGCAGCAGCAGCAGCGGCCCTCCCCTGACCTGCTTTGCGTAGCTTTGAGTATGAGGAGATTGCTCTGCTTATAATTCAACGTCGCTCCATCACTTCCATCCTCCCTTTTGTGAATTTCTATCTCTTCGCATCACTCACAACGCGTCGATACCGGCCAGACTCTCTTATCACGTCGCGTGAATCCGAAGCTCCCTTCGATATCGCGATACAGGCCACGCGCTTCGAGTATCTCCCGTTATCTTGATCGCGCCAATCGTTGCGCCCAATTCACACAACCACCACTACTCCCTTCACAAACCCCCGAAGGACGTCGCACTATGCCTCCCGAGTTGCGAAAGCGTAAGGCGCCTGCCAGCGAGCCTTCTGCAGCTCCTCCAGCCAAAAAGAAGGGTCCCATTGCAAAGGTTGTCGCAAAAGTCAAAGAAGCCGTCTCACCCAAAACTAGTAAGAGTGCTGCCAAGACAAATGGAGCTGCAAGCACCAACGTCGCAGTTGGGGAGACAATTGATCTTGAGGGCTTTGGGGGCGAGATTGAGACTAATGATGGTGTCAAGACAACTTTGAAGAAGTTGGTGGATGAGAGTAAGAGTGGGGTCGTCTTGTTTACATACCCAAAGGCATCGACACCAGGCTGTAAGTACTGTTCTTTACTGCTATTCTTTGAATATTCTTGAACGTTTGTTGCATAACATCTATTCTGATCCGGACGTCGTGCTCTCGATATCTTGCACCTGCTCCTCCAAGCAAGAATCAACTCTCTGTCGCATATCAACTATGTCTTATATTCTATGGATCCCAGCATAAACAAGCAATATTTGCAGAAACACACATACTAATACACTGTATTTCAGGTACGAAGCAGGCATGCATGTTCCGTGACGAATATACTCCGCTTACTGCTACTGGTTTCTCCATTTACGGACTGTCTAAAGACTCTCCCAAGGCCAACACCACTTTTAAAACAAAGCAAAACCTCCCATACCCACTTCTATGTGATACCGATGGAGGCCTCATTTCTGCCATTGGTTTGAAAAAGGCCCCTGCTGGTACCACAAGAGGCGTATTTGTTATTGATAAGTCAGGAAAGGTTTTGGCTGCCGAGCCAGGTTCGCCCGCTGGTTAGTACCTTTTGTTATTTCATTCTGCTCGCAACATCGATTTGACCTCATATTTTCATGTCATGGTACCCATATCACCCTCTGTATATGTATTTATCGAGCACTACGATGGTCGATTACTCGGTCTTCGGATTAAAACTTCAACCGAGTACCTACTTACTAACTTATTCAGGTACCGTTGAGGTTGTTAAGAAGCTCGTTGGAGAAGGAGCTGCGGCTGCATCAGTTGTTGAGCCTGCCACCGAGGAGCCCGCGACTGAGACAGCCAATGGTGTCAATGGCACAAACGGTGCTACCAAGGAGGATACTGATAAGGCAGAAGTCGCTGCTGAAGTTGCCGACACTGCTGAAAAGCTTGATAGCAATGAGGCCAAACCAGTCGTTGCTTGATTGGTAATTAACAAGGAAGTATCTGCAAAAAGGGTCTCTTGTATCCTTGTGCTCGTGCTAAAATGGGGCATGGATAATGGGAGGGAAAAGTGTTGGTCCTGGATCTGGATTTTGGTTGCTGGCGTACTTTTCTCCACTGTTATTAATAGTGAAGCAAGCTATGGGCAATGCAAGATGCGAAAGCGTGTACACAAATGGCATATATCATCTGATTTGTTGATTTTCTGGTGACATTCACTTTATAATTCCTGACCTGTTTCCTTGATGACTTCAAAGGCTTGTGACAGCTTTGCCAACGATCTCTTAATAAGGAAAAGCCTTTTCATTTCTCAAGCTAAATGAATTATAAAAATCACCTAATAAATAACATGCTTCTACCTGAAGATTGTGGTGCTAACTTGAGAGCTTCGAACACAAGTACTAGCGCCGCTTAAATCTCGGCAACGATGAACTGCTCAAACATCAACGACGAGGAACACCAGATTCATACTTACCCCGAGACTCCCCATCCACAACGAGTCAATTGACCTCTGGTCGCCCGCGAAGCTCACCATGTCCTCACACACAGCAGCCAAGGCTGCGCAAGCCACGAACCGCGTCATTGGAGTCAACAAAGTAAGCTCTTCCGATTCAATCTCACCACCCATCCTCCAGCTTCCACCCTCCTTGCCGCTCTCCCCTCTCCGGTACAATATTTTAACATCTAGTAGAAATACACACTTCAATCCACCGGCATCTGGGAACGAATCCGCCGCCTCCTAGCCGTCGACCCCACCCGCAGCAACGGCGTTCCCCTCAACCCTCAATTCCGCAACCCACCCCCAGGTTCCAACGACCCCTTCTCCTTCATCGACCCCGTAACCATCCCCGCCGGCGACCTCGCCGAGAACCCATACTGGAAACGGGATGCTCGTCGTTCGTATCCTCGTCTCTCGACCGTCACTCAAGGCGATGCCGTCGGCTTATTGAGTCTGGGAAGTCAGAGTGCGCCCAAGAAAGAATTGATCGGGGAAGCTGGAACGAAGGAGCTGGTGAGTGTTAAGCAGGAGGGAGAGATGGGTCTGGCGAGTTATTTTGGGAAGGTTGGGAAGCAGGGAACGCTCGCTGCGCTGGGAAAAGATGGGCTGCCTCCGCTTCCCAGTGGTGCGAGTTTGAAGGCGGGTGCGGATAAGTATAATTTGACGGCGGAGAATGCGTATCCTGAGCAGTAAGTGTTTTGCCATCCCCAGATGTATGAAGACTTGGTAGCTAACGTGGTTGTAGATACCCTTGTCGGACTTTCCAATAGAGAGATAGAATGGGTTTAGGTTGTACATAGGTAGAATGGGATACATGGTTAAACATCAAAGCATATTCTTTGCGTTTATGGATCTTAAGAAAGTCATCGTCCATCCGGTATCGTTACATAACGGACCATATATTAAGGTACAGTACCTATTGGCAATGCCAGCGCTGTTGCATACATGGTGGGTAGATTTGAAAATTCTGGATTATGCGTATCCTTTTTCTGAAGGACTCCTGGCCGTAAGTTGTCTACAAGTGTCAGTACTGCCTATTTTACTAATGGCAATCCTGTAATCAAATGCGACCGCATGCTGGCGAAGCTTCAATCGGCAGCTCTCTCTTCTCTCGCGATCAGAATTCCGGGTTAGAAGGCTTCCTTGGACAGTACTCGGGGATGCGAAGTTTCGCATTTCGTTCAACATCCAGATTGCAATAGTTCTCGAGACGAGGCTATGATCCTCTAGCGATCTAGAAACTTGGTACGCGAGCTTAAGAAATTCTTACATTGAGGGTAATAGCAATTCCCAATTTCGTCTCGTTGAACCAGTCGAGCTTTTCGTTAGATCTCTGATGATAGAATAGTTGCCTCGAGAGCACTTTCCAAGGCCTTCGCAACTTCCTCGCCCGGCAAGCCACAATATGCAAGTGCTAGGATGTCAAGCCTCGTGATGCTCAACTAGCCGGCTTCCATTTCTTCACTCCTCCATTCCTTTACCTCATCCCAGACCCTACTTCTCATATCTGCATACTGTAAAGTATGCCAATTCATCAAGCTAGCGATGACATCCTCTCCTTAATGCTCAGCCTTCTGTTCCAAATTAGGCAGTCGTTCCCTGGAACAGTTATTTCCACAGCCTCGTCACCTTTCCCTCCACAGCCGCGATGTCCTTTGGCTACTCAGTCGGGGACTTCATCCTTCTCACTCAAGTAGCATACAACACTGTCCAAAATGCTCGCAAAGCATGTGGAGTGCACGATAACCTCACTCGAGAAGTCAATACCCTCCACGTCGTCCTCAGCCGACTCGAACTAGAAGTTTCCAAGCCTGACTCCCTTTTGAACCGAAAAGAAGACAATCGAAGAAAGGAATTGGCAACTCTAGGAAGCGACTGCAGACGCGTACTTGGCGTTTTGTCGCAGATATTGGAGAAATACAATGCGTTGTCGGATGAGAAGAGAAGTGTGACGAAATTATGGCAACGAGTGAGGTTTGGAAATGGAGAGATGCAGGATTTGGACAAGATTAGAGGAGAATTGACGACGTATACGCAAGCTATGACGTTGTTTCTGAATATGGTGGCTATTGGATCGCAGGGTAAGGTGGAAAAGTACATGGATACACATGGAAAAGAGTTGAGGGATATCAAGCGCTCGCTGCATTGGGTGACGGCCAATTTGCAGGCGAGTGGAAGTTCAGATGAGAAGAGTATATTGACGTCCTACACGGAGGACGATAAGCAAGTCTGGAAGGCGTTTAGGCGTGAGTTGATCAAGGAGGGATTTTCGAGTCGATCATTGGGGAGACACAAGAACATTATCAAAAAGTACGTCCTCGAGCTGGGGCATAGAGGGCTGTTAGATGAGATGGTACATTCTGAAGTGCCTCTCGAGGGCGTGGATCTCGATGGGGCTTGCGGTGCATATACCACGAGTCCAAGCACACATAATCCAAGTCTAGTCTTCTCAGAAAACCTTGTTGAGGATACAACATCTGAAGAAGAAGAAGATAGTATTGAGAATGAGATGAAGAAGGATCCAGATCTCGTTGCCGAGACTTTGACGAATTCCGAGGGAAGGGTTCATTCAAAAAGAGACCGCAACGAGTATTCCATCGAAGAGAGTATCACTAGTTCTGGTACAAGTGACGATAACGATGAAAATCCGAGAGAGGCGACCACTAGCAGAGGTCAGAGGCTTTGTGATGTCACTATCCATGGCGAGCAAGACATTGACGACGATACTACTTCTCTATCTAGCTCTGATGAGGATGATTCGGAGAGTCTTCTAGAAGGTACGCATGCCACCGAGGGGGTTGCTGAAGATGACCTCATTGGTCCAGATTTTCGTCCTAAAACTATACAACATCTATATAAAGAAGGCTCAGAACGACTCCAGGATGATTGCTTTCCTTCTGTTACAGAAGTCGAAGATGAAGAATTTCTTCCAGGAGCTCATCCAAACTGTTCAGACGAAGACGTAAAGGAACATGTGTCATTCCTCTCTAGCAGATTCATCCATGAACGGCGCCGGCCACAAATTCCATCTACAATTTCAGAGGCTCTTCCTGTTGAACAACGAAATGCATATGCGAAGAAATCGGAAGCGGAGAAGCATGATGTACTGTCGGCACCCAGTCAGAGTTTGGATTCTAGATTTGATGCTTTAAGACAAAGCAAAGAAGATCAATTATCTACGTCAAAACACAAATATCGTCAGCCGAAGAGGAAGACACATTCCGATAGACAGAAGACGAATACTCCAGGTAGGCCCGCATCGACAGGCGCCTCAACATCCCCCCATGCCATTGACAACAAGACCCCCCTGGCAGAAGTTATTATTCCTGACTATGGCTCTTTTCCTCTTCTGGAGGCAAGAAAAGGTCCACAAAGAACACATGCCCCCGATGACAATCCCATCAATGAAAATGAGCTTCCAGCTCACGAACAAAGACAGATAGATTTAGATCTTGCCCTCAAAGGCGTTACACAAGAGTTAGGAGCATATACATTGGATACCAAGTTGAGGCCTCAAGATGTCCCAGATTATTTTAATATAGAAGCAGAATGGAACCGTATTAAAAATATAATGGCAGAAGTCAAGGAGGAAACGACGAAGCAGCTAAATGACTGCGATGCCGATGTGAAAACCATGGCCGCCACGAAGTCATATGGCGAGTTAAGGAGGCTTGAAAGGGAGAATTCTTTCCAAGTTCGAGCAGCAGAAAGGACTGCTACAGCTACGAGGCTTAGATCGGAAGCGCGGAGGATGTCCTTGTGGGCCTCAGCACAATCGGCGGGAGCATCTACTTATTCGTCAGCTTCTAGAGCAGAGTTTTCCATAATTGATGGGCGCAGCAGTATAAGTCTAGAAGGAAGAGCATATTGGATGAGTGTTGTAGCAGAAAGGGCAGCCACATGCTTCCTCAATGCAGACAAGCTTCACGTCTTAGCGAGCCACCACCAAAGAAGTTTGTGTCACTTCCTCAACTACATGGTAATGATGGAAAACCTGGGTCCATTTGAATACTGGAACATTCCCGGCTTTTGGCGTTAGTCTTGTTGTTAGGAAGAAGATGGCTAGAAGAAAGATTGACGATCGGTCTATTGATCTTTTTGCTATCTGCCGAACGGCTACCAGTCGAGATTATGTCTTAACTGCTCATCGTCAATTTATTACAATTCAAAGATCATGTGGCTATGTGGTCAGCTTTTGTTGCCCTTCGAACCAAGGTCGTTACCAGTTCACTGACATTGATTTGGACGTCACATGCCGACTTGACCAATGTCCAGCCCATGTCCAGACATCGGCTCTGGCTCTATTGCACTATTTTCTCAATCTACCATTTACTTCGAGTAAAACTGAGCGGACAATGTAAGGGATTCTCTCGTGTGATCACGCCCTCAAATCATCCCTGTGCTCCTGGTGAATATCGACCTCGACTTTGCAACAACATAAATCGACATCTCCTGCTTTTATGAAACAAGCGCATTCAGTAAAGCCAGCAAATACCGCATCCAAGATGAATAGCAGTAAGAACAGGAACGGCAAGCGATCTCATGCTGGCATCGGCTTCGTCGATTCAAACTCCACAGTGAGTCTCTCCAATATTTGCGCAAACCTACCACACTAGATTAACATTACCGCTCCGTAGAAGCAATATGAATTAGACTACGTCGACGGCCCCGAAGAATACAGCTCTCGATTCCTCGACCTCCAAAATCTTCAAAAAGAAATGTACGACGACATCAAAAAATCCTTCATCGGCGAAGAGGAAAGAAAGTTCCACAAATCTTGGACTGCGAAGGCAAAGAGTGAGATGCGTCACGAGGCAAAGCTGGATCTGGAAGAGGAGAATCGACAGGCGCTCGCTGAGCATAAGCAGAAGTTGGACGCGGAGCTTAGGAAGAATAATGCGGAGGAGGTGCTGAGGTTGAGGGATGCGTTGAAGATGGAAGAGGAGAGGGTGAGGGGGCTTGAGGGGGAATTGAGGGCGTTGAGGGAGGAATGTGCTAGGAGCCATGTGGTTGCTGATGTTTCGCAGTCCTTAGCGGGAGCTTGAGTGGTGGCTTGTGGTTGCGGTGTTAGAGTAATGGCAGGTGGGATGGCGGGGGTTTGTGCTTGTGCATATTCTATGGTATTGCTGGACTGAGCAAAGCTTAGATGCTCCTTCGTCATTGATGTGGTCTCTCATCATCTTCATGAAGGACCCGATATTGAATTTTGTGACTCATGTTTAGCTTCAGCTATGTTAATAAGAAATATAACAAAGTCGATTATTGAGCGTAATCGAACGACGAAGCAACCTGACTTTTTATGTAATGTACAAATCTTGAAAAGTTTGAAACACCGCAGTATGTTTCAGTATTGCATTTCATCGAATCCACTGTCCTCAGATCAAGAAGCAGGAACGTGCGACATGAGCCCTAGCAATTATCGTTCATCAATATGTAATCGCTCTCAACTTTTAGCGCCATCGAAGTTACAGAACTGCTGCACGAGCAACTTCACCAAGAGTAACGCGCATCACAAAAACAAGAATAGTGTAACGATAGAGCAAGGAAACTGCTGGAAGATAAAGAGCAATATCGCTGGATTTCAAAACGTGCTATTCAACGCCATCTTACAGGTATCTTTGTCGCCGCTGCAGCTTCGATGCCAATAATATACTTCAACCTTCAAATGTACTGATATCGACTTCTTCAGCTCGCCACATCAACCACATGAACACACTCCTGGAAAGCTTGATTAGTAAAGGAAGCAAAACGATGTGCAATCTGATCATACCTGTAAGGCTTGAACTTCTCCGCAATCTCCTCCATTTCCTTCTCACTCATGTACTTCCACTTCCCACCCTTGCCTTTCAACTTACTGACATCCCTTCCCATGAATGCTGCCATGCCCCTCTGAACACCGAGATCTCCAGTAGAGAATACATCCAGTCGCTTAAGTCCGAAGCAAGCGAACATTTCCACGCTCCACTTCCCTAGTCCTCTGACCTTGATTAATGCTTCTAGCACTTCCTCATAGGACGCGTTGAACAACATTTCGGTGGTCAGCTCTTTGGAATGGAACTTCTCAGCAAGACCAAGGATATACTCTGCTTTGCGTTGAGAAAGTCCTGCAGTCCTCAAGACTTCGATGGAGCTACCACACACTTGCGATGGAGTGGGAAAGACGTGATCCGAGGAATCTGGCTTGTCTGTATTGAACAAGGCAACAAATTTTGCTTTAATGCTTTTTGCAGCTGCTCCTGAGACCTAGATTGGATGTCAATCGATAGAGTCGTGAAGCAGAACTAATCAACCAACCTGTTGAGAGATGATTCCACTTGCTAGACTCCTGAAAGGATCAATTTCCTCGGCTAGTCCCTCTGGTGAGAAGACATGGCAATGATGCTTCTCGATTATTGGCTTTAGCTTCGGCTCTGTTTTGGTAAGATGCGCTATTGCCTCGTCAAGGAGAGTGCCAGTAGTTTGGACGCCCGCTTTCTTGGATGGGGAGACTTGATCAACAGGCTTGCTTGCTACAAGTCGGTGCGTCTCTGGTGTGACCAAGGCAGCATTGGTGCCGTTGGGGACTGCAAGTCGATTGAGGGGAGGTGGTGCACTGTCATCAATGTCTCCTGAACTGTAGGGCATTGACATCAGTCCAACAGCTGTTGGAGTTGGAGTGATGGGTGGAATGGGTTTCGAAGCCTTCTTCCTCTTTGGAGTTGATGGACTGCCATTGGCCGTTGGCTTTGCAACGTCTGGAGCAACTTTCCTCTTCTTGCTGATATTTGCCACCTTAGGTGGCGTAGCTCCATTTGTTACAGGTTCCGGATCATCTTTAATAACTGAGGAAGCCGCACTCAGGCGTGCTGACCGTCTAGAAGACATTGCGTATGTTCTTGTTATGACTGATGACAACGAAGGGACGGTCCTCTGTCTAAGTGACAAGGGCCGCTGCAGCCTAAACGTCCAAGAGAGAATGGCTTCGGTGATGGAAAGATCTAAAGAGTGTCAGAGTCGAAGCTAAACGAAGTCTCCCAGGGCCAATGCTGTCAATGCCGTCGAAGGACCCTCAAATAATGGGAGCATGCAACGAGAGGTGCAGTTTGAGAGCAAGATCAATAGACACCTCGGCGCTAGTGGTTGGGTGGAATCACGTGCATACCCCTTTTGGACTGAAGCTTCAACTCACCTGAAACGGCTTTTAGGCCGTGTATAGTTTATGCCGAGGCTTTTCGTACAGATTGATAAATATTTAAATATAAGAACTGTTCAGCTTATACAACCATAGCTCCGAATCTTCTGCATGAATTGAAGCTCTTGGAACGATGTTCCTGTCTTGCGAACAGACGTCCCATCCTTCCTCAGCCTCGCTAAGAGGCGGCTTGGCGTGATGGGCTGCTCAAAATAACTTAACTCGTTAGGTCCGCCAGAGACTGGTGAGCCAGTCCAGTGCGAAAGGCGACCTCCACGTCCCTGCCACTCGCGATCTCACACTTCTTCAATCACGACCTCAACATTACCAGCTTGCGATCTAGTCCGCACACCCTCGACGACCATCCTCGCCGGCGCATCTACCTCTGCGGGTCGAATTGATAGCATTCCTTAAGTTGGCGGTGCTGAGGCCACGGGGGCTCCGTCGTAATGATGCTTCTCCCTAAAGGCGGCGTTACGTGGAAGTCTGCGAAAGCTCAACTCCCCCCTACGAGAGCGATATGGATATTTCTCACGAGGACGCGGTTTCTATTGTTTGTAGCGCTAGCGGGCATAGTTTTATTACTATGGAGAGGAGTGAGCACATCGGCGTCAGAAATGCAGAGGTCAGAGCTCCTTTTCGTGATACTTGCCCCGTTCTGCATCTCGATTACTGACACGATGCCGCAGGTTCTATTGTTGGGGGCCTTCGAAACCGCCGATGCAGATGACAGCGAACGAGGCCGTGGATTGGAACGCGCATTTACAAACGCCTGTCATTTTCAATCATCATGAGCCCTTGGTGGTAAATGAGTCCTCAATTAAACGGGTCGACCTCAACCCTATACTCTCGACGCCTAAGGCAGTATCAAATGAGGAACGTGTGCTTATCCTCACTCCATTACGAGATGCTGCACCATACCTGCCGAAATACTTCGACCTCCTGTCCGAATTGACATATCCCCATCATCTGATCGATCTCGGATTTCTCGTTGGAGATTGCACGGATGATACCCTGGCCGTCCTATCCGCAGAACTGGCAAGGATACAAAAGACCACGGATACACTGAGCGAGCCATTCAACAGTGCTTTAATTATTGAAAAGGACTTTGGTATCGTTACGGCTCAAAGTGTTGAGGAGCGACATGGCTTCAAGGCGCAAGCACCCAGGCGAAAGAACATGGCCCGAGCTCGAAACTACCTCCTTACTGCTGCCCTTAAGCCGGAACACTCATGGGTGTATTGGAGAGATGTGGACATTGTGGACAGCCCCAAGAAAATACTCGAAGATTTTGTTGCCCACGATAGAGATATTATTGTTCCTAGTATGTTGGTACATACCAATATCAGTAGCATATATTGACTCTGGCAGATGTTTGGTTCCACCGATATAAGGACGGAAAGGATATCGAGGGCAGATGTAAGTTGGGATCGCCAGATAGAAGGCAAGCGTGCTAACTTCTTACAGTCGATTATAACTCATGGATCGAATCTGATAAGGCACTTCGATTGGCCTCAACTCTGAAGAAGGATGACATTATTGTTGAAGGTGAGAATATTAAGATTGTGGTATTGAACCTTTTCTAATAGTTCTGTAGGCTATAAGGAATATGACACTGGACGGACCTACATGGCAAAAATGGGAGATTGGCGCCAGAATAAGGACGAAGAAATTAACCTCGATGGTATTGGAGGAGTGAACATAGTTGTGAAGGGTGATGTCCATAGATCAGGTAGGTCCAAAGAGCCGAAGACTAAGTCTATGCTAACTCTCATAGGCATCAACTTCCCATGCTACGCATTTGAGAACCAAGCAGAAACCGAAGGTTTCGCAAAGATGGCTAAGCGAGCAGGATATGAAGTAATCGGGCTACCCAACTACGTGGTGTGGCATATAGATACAGAGGAGAAGCCAGGCAATGCGTAATGAGGATGATACATTGTAACGCAACTCAGAGAAGAGAGAAGAGAGGTCCTGCGACCATGTTTTTTACGCATATACGGAGTTCAGTGAGACAGACCGCTCTCGAGCCCTCGTCATTTTTCGGTTTTTGGAACTTGGAAAGTATGTTAATTACATACAACGAAAGAGAGAAAACGGAAAGGCAAGACACCCACTACATCACGATCAACGCACCGCGCCGCCCGCCCTGGACCATGATTTTTTCTATTCTCTGTACCGATGTTACTCTCTTCTGATGGAAAGCCGATTGCTGCGTGCGGGGGTCTGTTTCTTGCGTACGAGGCGGGACGGGAGTTGAGGGTTTTCCATTTGCTGCTGCTGTTGCTGCTGCAACTGCAGAGGGTCGGTCTGCAGCGGAGTGCTGACTTGGGTCATGCATGCTTGTTTGTAAAGGCCCATAGTGGCCGACTGATGTCGACTGTATAGAATGATTTCCTTTCTCGTCTTCTTTGCTCCGAATCATGATGGTCTGTGGTCTGCGGTCTGTGGGCTGGATGGAGTCGCGATGCTGCTCACGGCTCGTGGCTGCGTATGGAAGTAGGCGCTATGCTATGTATGGATAGGGCTGGGAAGTAATATGATGCATATGGTCACCGAAGTCTTAATGTGAATATGAGAAGGTGCTCTGTACTGTCAAGCCAATTAGACTTAATCCTCTAGACCTTATATCTTCCTGTATGTCGAGGTGGAATCCTTGAACCCAGAAGAGCTACTTTGGAGGCACATAATGATGCATGGAGGCAGCCTCAAGAAGCTGATCAGCTTTTGTATGAGTTGTTGGTGTGAGTTCTTGATTCGTTCGTCCACTATACAGTACAACATTGGCGTCAATGACGCCTCTAAAATGCCCGCTCTAGCCCTGCCTTCATTCATACAGCTTTCCCCATCCTCTACGCCTTCCGCTTGATGGACAATGACTCCAAATCGTCACGTTCTTTTGCCTCGGCCTCAATTTGTTTGATGATTGGCGACAAGTATGCGACGTCCTAATTGCACATAATGAGCTAGTATCCAACGAGGGGCCTATGGCATGATAATTACCTCTTCTGGCTTTGTGTGCTGGTCCTTGGGAAGAAGTTGATGGGCGACAGAGCACTGCAGACGTTCAGCTTCTGATATCACCTTCTATTTGCCGCTTGAAATCATACCTGGAAAGCTCTTCGTAGACGGAAGACACGGTCGTAGGCTTCCTTCGGGGGAAGACGCTTGAGGGCAAGGAGCACCGTCTCGGACTCTTCGGGGATCAGATCATCGGCTCTGTATATCGAGATGTTTAGTAAAGTGCTGTTTGTCAATTTATGGGCTTCGCAGAGCCAATTGACATGACAATGTCCCTTCGCGGATCTGCCAGGAGTCCGTACCTCAAGCCGAGCTTCCTGTATCCGGCGGCATTGGCGTACCAGTTGGCCAATGGCTTCATGAAGTTCTTGAGCCATGGTCGCTTCACAATGTAGTTGGCGAGGGATGGTTGAGACATGGTGCTGTCGAGTGGTGGAGTCGAGTGAAGCTCTCAAAAGTGTCGGCGGGTCGAAATCATCGTCGTCGTTTCCGAGCTTTGATCCACCATGATCGCCAGATTTTAGCTTATGTAAATGCACGTGATATATCCTCAATCAATCTCGAACCTGGCCTGGTCGAGCTCTCTGGCGAGCGGAAGCGGTCAATGATGCACGACTCACGAGCTTGCAGCTGGAAGAAGGGAAGGGAATCTTAAGCGCCAACCCCGAATCGTGCAGATCCTGGCATTTGCTGCGAGAATGAGGCGTTTCCCCCCCACTCTGGTGTCACTTCTGCTCTCCCTCGTCTGCCCAGTTCCAGAGCTCGGTGGCCGCACTGCAAGTCCCCTCTGCTCCTCTACACCTCACGGAAACTGCAACTCGAGCTTGATCTAGCCATATCAAGGCCCTCACGTCCCTTCGTCCTTTTCTTTTTCCAAAGCCCTTCTAGTGGGATTTTCGTGCGCCCCCGTCGCAAGCGATTCCGGTCTAAACCCAAGCTTGTGAAAGGAAGCTACGCCAGTCCCGATACCCACCTTCTATCATAACTCCTTCGTAAATCCACTCCATCCGAAAAACCTCAACGTCCCATCCACCGTCGCCCTCCTCTCTCCCTCAACCTCATCGTGTGCTCCGGGTCAGTCGTCAATGGCCTTGGATAATCGCTAGCTGTGTCACTGGCGTGCTGCGTGGGAATCTTCCCCGCACACCGGGA
Source organism: Mollisiaceae sp. DMI_Dod_QoI (assembly GCA_009613015.1). Lineage (NCBI taxonomy): Eukaryota > Fungi > Ascomycota > Leotiomycetes > Helotiales > Mollisiaceae > Mollisiaceae sp. DMI_Dod_QoI. The sequence continues at coordinate 285,106 of VXCB01000007.1, forward strand.
CACGAAATTGGAACAAGATACGGCGATAGAGAATCAGAGCTTGCCTGCTTACTCGCACCACCAACCGCAGACCGGCCCCCTTGGAAGCACCATCACTTCTGCTGTGGGTTGAAAGAAAGCCAGCATTCTTTTCCCGCCGAATACTTCTACAATGTCGCATGAACGCAGCACGCCAACTTCTCCCGGATCCCAGGAATTCGTCGCTTCTTCCTCGCCCACGTCAACGCAACCTTTTACGAGGAGCCCGGTGAGCTTCTACAGAAATGCCAATGGACCAATTACGCCGTTTGAGAAGTGGTGTAGGGGGAGGTCGGATGATAGTTTCGCAGCGTTGGCGGGTGCTACCGCTGGATTCACTTCAGGAATCGTCACTTGTCCGTTGGACGTGATCAAGACAAAGTTGCAGGCTCAAGGGGGATTTAGAGGGCAGGGAAATACTGTTTCGGCGCATCCAGTGTATTCAGGCATGGTTGGGACAGCAAAAGTCATATGGCGGGAAGAAGGCATTCGTGGGATGTATCGTGGGCTTGGACCGATTATATTGGGTTACCTGCCTACCTGGGCCGTATACTTTACAGTATATGGAAAGTCAAAAGTCTTTTTTGGAAAACACTTAGGTATGCTTGGAAGATATACTGCTAGCCAGAGAGTTCACACTGACGCTTTGCAGAAAACAAGAACGTTGTCAATTTCTGGTCTTCGATTGCAGGAGGTGCATGCTCAACCATGGTCACAAACCCAATATGGGTGATCAAAACCCGCTTGATGTCGCAAGTGAGCAGGAAGTCAACCTCCGGCGGTGCGAGACCGCCGTGGCATTATAAATCTACAATTGATGCGGCGAGGAAGATGTATAGGACGGAGGGACTTCTCTCCTTTTACTCCGGACTTACGCCCGCCCTCCTTGGCTTGACTCATGTTGCTGTACAGTTTCCCACCTACGAATTTCTGAAGACACAATTCACTGGTCAAGGAATGGGCAAGTCAAAAGAGGGGGATGGTAGCACCCATTGGATCGGAGTATTTTCGGCGAGTGTGCTCAGCAAGGTGATGGCCAGCTCTGCGACATATCCCCATGAGGTAATCAGGACAAGATTACAAACACAACAAAGGACTGCAATGCCATCGTCGACATCTGAGTATGCAACTTTTCGAGGAGGGATCGAGGGCTCTGAGGTTCATAGCCCAGCAAATATCATTGCTAAAACAAAGGCGGTACTACCGAGGTATAAAGGAGTCGTTACGACTTTTAAGACGATATTACGAGAAGAAGGGTGGAGGGCGTTTTACGCTGGAATGGGCACCAATATGATGCGTGCAGTTCCAGCAGCAACTACAACAATGCTAACGTACGAATTCGTGATGAAGCACTTGAACTACTCTAGAGATGAAGGCAAACGGAAATCGGCTCTTTGATGAAGAGACCACTGGGGAACAGGACACTGTGGATGATATGTATAGATTTTTTCAAGCAATCTTTTTGGGATTGAGGGCAACGGGCAATGGGGTACAATAACTGCATAGGAATTTGCTTCTCGGCGTTTCGTCTAGACTCGAGGCCGAGTCTCATGACATAGGGAATCTTGCGTTCTTTTGAAGGGAGATGCAGCATGAATAGGACTGGAGGAGATACCTGATCACCGTCGCCCTCGTTGAAAGGGGAGGTGATGCTGTAGTTATAGAATGAAGATGTGCCTTTTAGGCAGATGCCTTTCAACTTTCAACTACTGGTGTTTTACAAAACTGGTCTTTCGTCTGCCTGTATCTACCAAGCCTTATGTATAGCAGCCTTTCCTATGTGCATATACCCATAATTTGGAGCTTAGAACCCACCCAAAACGCCAGTCCAATGCACCCACTCTCTTCATCCCATCCCATTTCATTCCCATCCCATTTCATTCCCATCCCATTTCATTCCCATCCCATTTCATTCCCATCCCATTTCATTCCCATCCCATTTCATTCCCATCCCATTTCATTCCCATCCCATTTCATTCCCATCCTACTTCACCCCCTCCCCTTCCCCGTCCTCTCCCTCAACACCCTCTCCGCCTCCGTCTCCTCAAGCACCCTTCCTTCCCCCCTCCCCTCCTTCCCCCTCTCCCTCCCTCTCCTCTCTTCCTGCAACGTCCCAACCAATTCCCCCACCACCGTCCCCTCCTTCACCGGATTCTCCAACACCCCATGCCGTCTCAAACTCTCATTATGCCAATTGATCTGTCCGCCGTCCGCTTCGCGATGGCGCTGTGCGTTGCGCTTTGCGGCTTGGATGGAGGTTCGTGAGTAGACGAATAATAAGGCCGCCATGGTGAATGCTGCCAGGGGGGCGGTTATTGTCTGTGTGTGTTAGAGGGGATTGGGGATTGGGGATTGGGGAGAGAGAGGTACTTTGGCGTTGAGATTGAATTTTGGTGGCATTTTGGTGGTGGTTACATGGTATGAAGGTATGAAGGAGTTTTTAGGAATAAATGTGAATTGATTTAAAGCATCAACTTGAGAAAGCTTGAGGCAGAACTGAATTGGACTGGACTGGACTGGATTGTGAGCTGTTTATGGAGGAAAGTTAAGCTTGAGAGGCCGGGGCCGGATCATGCGATGAGCAGGGATGATGCACTTGCATCGAACCGACATCATCGATCGACGTTTTTCTCTAGAAAGAGAAAATTGTCCGGAACCTTCTCTTTTTTTTCCGCGCCCACGATTCACCCCAAGGAAGAAAACTCGATATTTGTATTTAGGGAGGGGATAGAGTGATGATTGCATTATAGAGGGCCCAGAGAACTGGGTTTTGGTTTATTCTGGCTGCGGGATGAGGGGCTTTAATCTTGCCGCTGCGGCGAAGGCGCTGCCGAGATCGACGAGAGATTGGACTTGTAGAAGGTGTTTGTTGCAGTCGCAGACGCAGGGTAAGAGGGAGATGAGGCAGGCGAGGGGGTTTGCGAGTAGGGGCTCTGGGTATGGGTATGGACATGGACAAGGACAAGGACAGGCGAAGTCGAAGAGGAGAGGGAGGGTGTTGATGGCTGCTGCTGGGGCGGGATTGGGAGCAACGACATTGACGTTTACGGATGATATTAAGCATTCGTATGAGACTGTTGAGAGGACAGGGAGAGTGGTTAGCACGCTGGCTGTTTCTATCAACGAGTGAGTGAGGAGGAATAAATGGTCGAGGAGTAGAGCTGATTGTGGGCAGTTATCGAGTTACCTTAAATCAAAACGAGAAAATCGAAGATGAGCAAGAGAGAGATAGAGCGTTGAAGGCTTGTCATAAAAGATGTGCCGAACGAACACTGAAGGTGCTGGAGAAGAACGGCGGTATCTTCATAAAGTTGGGTCAGCATTTGGTGAGTGCTCTGAATTGCTGAGGGAGAATGCATGCTGATAGAATCAGAGTGCTATGAATTACTTGCTGCCTATCGAATGGACCACCACCTTCGTACCACTGCAAGACAAATGTCCCGTCTCCTCGATTGAGTCAATACAAGCCATGTACAAGCAGGATACTGGAGAGGAAATATTGGACTATTTCTCGGAATTCGAACCAGAACCTATAGGTGCTGCCTCGCTAGCACAGGTACACCTCGCCACCGTGAAGGAGACAGGACAAAAAGTAGCGGTCAAGGTTCAACATCCGGCACTGGAAGAGTGGGCAAGTTTAGATCTATCGCTAACAAGCTTCACATTCTCAACTCTAAAAAGATTCTTCCCCGAATATGACCTTGAGTGGCTATCTAAGGAAATGGAGTACTCTCTACCCCAGGAATTAGACTTCGTTCTGGAAGGACAAAATGCCCTCCGAGCCAAGGAATACTTCTCACATCTACCACATTTACCACTAGTAATTCCGGACGTCGTATGGGCTAAGAAACGGATTCTGGTAATGGAAAATGTGTCAGGCCATCGCCCGGATGACCTCGAATACCTTGATACAAACGGCATTGACAGAGACGAGGTCTCGGCAGCGTTGGCACGGGTATTCAACGAGATGATTTTTGGCACGGACGCCCCCTTGCATTGCGATCCCCATGGAGGCAATATCGCTATCCGCAAGAATCCTCACAGACGCGGTTGCAACTTCGATGTCATTCTCTACGATCACGGCTTGTATCGAGACATACCTATGGATCTTCGAAGATCTTATGCCAAGATGTGGCTAGCAGTTATCGATGCAGACGAACCTCGGATGCGGAAATACGCAAAGGAAGTAGCCGGTATCAACGATGAGCAGTTCCCACTCTTTGCTTCTGCTATTACAGGAAGAGACTACTCTGTACTGACGAAGGATGTCTCGATGGCCCGATCCATGGAAGAAAAGAAAAGTATCAACCAAGCTCTAGGCGAAGGAATGTTGCAGCAACTCGTGCAACTCTTAGGTCAAGTTCCTAGAATCATCTTGTTGATCCTAAAGACCAATGATCTAACGAGAAGTCTGGATGAGAATCTCCAGACGAGACAAGGACCCGTGAGGACGTTTCTGATTCTAGCGAGGTATTGCTCAAGAACTGTGTTTGAAGAACAGGTTGAAGAGCTGAAGAAGAGAGGCAGTCTGTTGTGGCCGAGGAATATAGTTGGATTATTAGGAGCGTGGTGGGGATTCTTTAGAGTTGAGATCAAGCTCGAGGCATTCGAATTCTGGTTAGCAGTCAAGAGAGGCTGGCACGACGTCGTCGGCTGAGACAAGTTCATATAATTGTACATACAGCCACGGATCAGAGATCCAATATAGTTCAGCGAGCATGGGATAGATTCTAGACTTGTCAATATACCACAATTGCACTTCACCCCCTTCCTTGCTTGCTGCTTATCGTGCCTGCATTTCCTCGCTTCTTCTTGTCATAGTCTCTGCCCCTTAGCCTCGTCGTTGCTCGCTTGCCGGATTCCTAGCAGTAGTAGTTTTTCCGGCGCTCAACCGAACGTACCCTTATAGTTTTAAATAAGCAATAGCTTGGTATCAACCCAGGTTTCTAGCTATCAGTGATAGGACATCATTTAGTGTGGTGTTACGGATCCAGTGGATTCGTGCAGTTTCCTGTGGGAGTTAAAGATGTAGTTCCTGATGCGAGTACTATGAAGTAGGAAGTTTCCTATGGAGGTCGCATCGGGGGGAACTTTTTGTTCCTGAATCTAATGTTTTTGGTATCCCGGGTTCAATTCGTTCTATATCAATCATCCAAGATTTTTAAATGCACTCTTTTGCCTTTTATAATTCTTTTCTCGCCTTTTTTTTTGCGTGTTGTTGTTGACATGTTTCTGCCAAGCGGTAAGCGAAGGCGGAAAGGGGTGAAGGCTCGGATAAGAGACACTTGAATCCGAACCTCCTCATGCCCGACTTGCGAGCATCATGAGTAGCTTCAGATGTAATGGATATTCCTCGCTGTTCTTCGATCGGATCTAGGAAGCTCTGGAGCAGCATTTAGCAGGGATATCACGTGGATTCGACGGGATCACCATCTTCTACTATGCATAGGTACCTATATGAAGCTATTTAATACCATAAGAATTCGCCCGAGACTACATCCTCCGCCACTTGATTGTATTCTCCCTATCGGCGGAAATGCTTCTCGGGATACGCGAACCTTATCCTCTTCGATTGAGTGTTGAATGGTGAACCAGGTAGCATCTCGACATTTCGCAAGGATCCTTTGGTGTTCCAGAAAGTTCTCAAGGTTCTGGGCATCAACTGCGAGCGCATGGAGACAAAGGGAGAGAGCCGATAATAGTTTGTAGAGGTCTTCTGTGGCTGATATAGGGTTCCTTATTCCATATATCTCTGTAAATAAGGAGACTAGAGTCGCAAGAGCCGCAAGAGCCGCGTTCCCATCTTGCGCAGCAAGCTACTAGTATTGATTCTAGCATAGCAGCTTAAGATATAGTTGTTCGACAAAGCTTAAAACATTCACATAAGCAAAATCACCTAGAATTGTCACGAGTCGAAGGATGGCATGCCAGTACAATTCCATTCCACTACATGGCAGCTGAGGAAGTACGACTTGAATGTTTCAAGGATTCGAGCAAGGGAGCCTCTGCTAAGCTCCTTGCTAAAATGCCAGAGGTAGCTCTTCAAAGCATGTTAAGATCTCATAGAATAGAAGAGTATGTACACTGGCGAGTAGACAAACTTTAGAGAAAGGCGTCACTTTCATATCTCCTTTTCTAAGCCATAAGATACAATCGATACGCGCTTTGCAATTCACTTCTACATAATCCATATATCATCTAAGTCCGTCCACCGATCTCGGCTAATTGTCCTAGTATTTTCTTGTATTTAACGTGTGAGTAACGCTCCGAACCTTTTGTCTCTCTACCTTTCAACAACCAATACACTCGAGCTTGTTCCGAATCAAGATGTGCGTGGACACAACATATACGTGGAATGACTGCTGCGCAGTTGAAATCTGCCATCAAATCTGCTCTTCTCGTATGTCTACTCCCCACTCAATCGATTGTCCCTCGCTGAGCGGCTGAAATCGATCTACATTCGCTCGATTTGCTAATATGATGCCAACAGACATTGAGCATACTGGACTTCAGATCGATGATGAGCCGTGCCCATACCTCTATCAAAAAGAAGTAACGAAGACAAGGACACGCTGCCACTGCAAGATGGACGGTAGACGATGCAAGCAACGCACTCGCGCTTTGCCAGGAGACGGAAATCACTATTGGTTGTTCGACACTGATGAAGCAAATGCCTCCCGCAATAGAGGTGTTCAACAAGAGGCAGGACAATCACAAGTTGAGAATGAAGGCGAGAGTGTGGGACAATCTCCAGTAGGAAATCCAAAAAAGAGGCAGTGAGTTGTGTCACACATTATCGGTTTAATCTTGCTAATTCTTACTAGAAAAACTATGATGGACAATAAGGACATGAAGATGAACAAGGATGAAAGCTCTTCTCAGTAATGACCCACCTTCATAAAGACAATTTTCTTCTTTCAATGTGTACTAACTTTCCATAGATCCACACAAGTCTCAAAGTCCGAAGCAGACTTGACAAAGGATGGTATGGATCAGGAAATGGAGGATGTTGGTCTTTAAGTTGTATTGTAACGGCTCTTGTGTCTCTTCCAAAGTGTTTATAGCCACTACAGAGATTCTCAAATCAAAAAGCGTCCTCTTGGACTTGGACTTTCAAATCATGATAATGTGCCTCTAATTATTAAGTTTTAATTGCAAAAATAAGCTATAGCTTATATTATGTTTTCTTTGCTTCGAATATATTTACTATAAATTAACAGTTCTGCATTTCAATCTTTGTGCCTTTGTTGTTAATGCACTGCAACCTTTAAATATATTAAGAATACTTAATTATAATATAGTATAATATTCTGTTAATTATTTTAAAATATCTATCCTTTTATAAGACTTTATAGTATTGAAAAGGATCCTTCCAGGTAAGACTTTCAAATTACTTGAGTTATTAGTCTTCTCCTAACATTTCACAAAATCGAAACACGTTCTCCTAGACTGGACTTTCGAATCAAAATAGTAATAGCGTTTTTAATCAACAAGCTTTAATTGTGATACTAATCTTGGCTCATCGTGTTTCTTTCCCTCGAATGTTTCCATTATGGATAAAGAGTCTTGCATTCTAGTCTCGGTGCTTTCCTTTAGATTGTACTCCAATCCTTGAATATGCTATCTTAAACAAATGAACCTTACTAACATCAAGAGACGCTCGAAGGAGGGCAGAGATCTTAGTGTATTGATTTTGGTATGCTGAGTCTAATCTTGCTGGAAATTGAAGAAAGATCGTAGTGAGATAATACAGGACTCGAGGATTATCACAATGCACTCCGACATATGCAGGGTTCCATTCTATTTAAAAACATTGAAATGATCGTTCTCTACTGAGACTTCTTGATGTCGAATACTACTCTCCTAGGCTCGGACTTTCAAAGTTTAGAACAGCCTCACTTGACATTGAGACTACACTCACTTTTGAGAATCCGTTCGCTTGTCTTCGATCAAATTCACTCAACTTGAAGCTAAAATATTTTACTAGTGAATACTTTCTTGGAGCCTCGCAACTTCGTTGCTCCAACTTTAGCACGAATCCTCCTCTATAAAAACCCTCGATCTCCCTACAACTCTCTCCATCTTCTCTTCCACACAACAACTCTACAACAACAACCTCACAGCAACAACTTCATAACAACAACTTCAAAATAACGACTTAACAACAACCAAGATGTGCGTCGAGACCACCCAAAGCTTCACCACCTGCTACTGCACAGTAGTCAGACACAACATCTGCACCAAGCGTAAGCATTTTCATTCACAGGTCTCGCACCAATACATTCCCAATCCCTTAGCCCACTCAATCTCACCTCCTCCTCCCAATACATCTACCCAATGCATTCTCTACCAAATCTCCGATCTCATAACACAAATTTCAACCTCCAGATCTCCAAAACATAGTTACTGACCATTCCTAGACATCGAACATACCCACCAGCAACTCGACAACGAGCCATGCCCCAACTTCGTCCAGCGCTACGTCCAAACACCGTCTACAACTTCCCAAAGGGGTACCCTCGGCTGCACTAGCACCACCCACTGTCCGCGAGAGAAGAAGAAGCTATACCACTTCCAGACCTGGGCTCTCAATAAGGAACGTCTAGCCGCATTTGCCGAGTTCCATGTCCGTACGGATGCCAGTTGCTGGGACGGTCAGGGCCATCCAAATTGGAGACATACATGTGAAATGGGAGGCGCGTGGGAGGGGAGTGGTCACATGATCTGGAAACACTTGAATGTACGTCCTGACAACCTCACAATTGAGCTGCAGAATCGACTTTTGAATCTCGGTAATGGGGACTGACATTGAGATTAGGGACCTGATGATCAGAGCGGTAAATCTCCGGCAGAGATCCACGCTAAGGCCAATGCCCCAAAGATTATGGTTAATGAGGTTGAGGTTCAGGATGACGATGCCGAGATGGATGATTAAGATGAGGTACCTCTGACATTTAATGTCCATACCTTGACGGACATTATGGGGGCCTCGGACATTGCTTTCTTTTCCAGACATTGGCGGAACGATAAGTAGATGAAGCGCAGATTTCAAATGCAAATCAAAAATGCAAGCGTCAATCATGATCTTCATATCCTACATTCTATGCGACTCGAATTTCTACTTGCATTGCGTGACCGTCCCTTCATTACTGATCATTTTTGCAACCGCCTGCACCAAACTAATGCCCATAACCAGCACGCCAAACACCACACATGTAATGGCCGGTATCGTTTTCCAACTTTTCGTACTAAGCTTCAAATAGCAGAGAGGTGGCAAGATGTAAGCTAAGGCACACGCACTGGTTGCGCCAATGAGCTCAAACACCGCTCCAAGATCGCACGTTACGAGACTTAGTGTCATCGCACTTACGACTAGAGAGGTGGAGAAGATGAGATGTAAGTTCATGTTGAATGGCTCGTCAGGAAACCAGTAGTTGAACATGACTTCGCGGCAGACGAAGTTTTCGAGCGGGAGGGTGGTGAGCATATTTAGGCCGAAACACAGTCGAGCAATATTGACCATTGTGTTGTCTGTTGGAAAGTTATTGAGTACGTTGCCCTGAGTGAGGGAACCAAAGGTCAGGAACCCGGCGAGGGCCATGAGAAGACACGCCAGCATAGAAATACCGGTACTCCAATGGGTGACCCTGGAGAAGCGATCGATAGTGGGAGTTTGCAGCGAACCATAGATGAGAAGTGAGTTATGGTGGCATACGAAAGCTGGCAGCTGTTAGTCAATGAAATAGGAAGACCATAGGATGAAGTACCAAACGATATAACGCCAATAGCTTGGAAAACGCCGTTATTTATTGTCAAGAGAGGTGCACTAAAGGAGCCTCGATCTTCCTTGGCAACGAAGAATCCCTGGGTTACGACCGTGAAAAGAATGATCACCATACTGATTAATGCCAGTGTGCTTGCTTTAGCCAGCTATTGAAGTCAGCATAGTACTTCACCAATATCAAGCAAGCTTACCTTGGCAATATCTCTGTATAAGCACAAAGGATAGCTTACGCCCAGTATGAAAAGCACAATGACAGCTCTTCTATTTGTTAAAAGGCTTAACACTGGTATATCCTCTAGTCCTGGCCACACGGCAGACATAACGTGCGGTATTGTATCCCCAACAATGATGCCAAACGCCACCATCCCACCAAATGCAAAAGCCCATTGCGCAACACTTATCGCAATAAGCCCCGTCTTCCCGAAGCAATGTTCGACCGTTCCCTGGAAGCTATCCCTCCCACTCAATTTGCTATTAACCACAATCAGGCGAATCGTCCAATCGACAGTGATCGTAAGGACAAGCAAAAGTATAATGCCCGTAAGCAGTCCAGCCTGCCTGAAAGCATACGGCTGCCCAATAATACCAGCCCCAATAATCGAGTTCGCCATATTCATAAATGCAGACCGCAGACCTGACTTGGGCCGCGAACGCTCTCGTTCTGCCCATTCGTGTACATCTTCGTCGCCCCAAGGACTATTGGCCACTGTCACGGAAGGGGCTTCGATGCCCGTAAGGAGGGGTACGGTATGGGGGCGGGGCTCGCGACGCCCTGAGCGCGGTGAATCGACATAGGGTGGAGGAGCTTCATCGTCGTCAGCTTCGAGGGATGGAGGAAGGTCGAATCGTACCCGGTTGGGAGTTCGTGGAGTTCGAGGTTCGGGGATAGGAGAGCTTGGGCCAGGGTGGACTACGAGGTCTTCGTCGTCTGAAGAATCTCTGGAGAGCAGACCGCGGTCTTCCTCGTTTGCGGGATTGCTAGAATCTTCGCCATCCTTGTGGGCGTTCGTTGTCCTGCCCTTGGCCATTGAGTTATCGCGGAAGCATTGTGGTATGGAGCTTGCTGATGAACTTTAGATGTGGTCTTGCTCACAGCAGGACCCATGCACTCTCGCTTAATCTCGGTAGGATCAGACTAATTCTGGGCATGGATTTTCAGGGTCCTTTGATATTGTTTTTTGAGAACGCTTCTTCACTTCAGAGATAATCATTATCCATCTTGAGAGCAGACATCGAGGACTGCATAAAAGCGTTTGGTCGATTAGTCTCTATGTACAACTCGGCTTGATGCCTTTTCTTCAAATTATAGCCTTCTAGAAGCTCGGCCTTTTCGAAGCGCCCAGTCCATGCAATGCAAATGCAGTTCGCTGCGCACAATAATACAGTGAATTAAACTCCAGTCATATGCTTTTATACTCTTACAACAACACATATATAATAATACCTATACAGTCGCAAAGCGCGGCAATTATTTACCTGGCCATGGAGATATGGATAGACTCGTAGAAGCCAGAGTACTGCTTTCAATTCTAGAAGCTTTTTGGGGTATCGTAAAAGACGCAAAGAGAAGTCATGATTGGGGGCATCGAGATGCATGATTGATAAGGGATTCGCGGGTTGCCGAGTGGCTCTCAGGTGATAAGAACAAGAATCAGACTAAGGCAAGTGCCGTATAGACTTGATCGGAGTCTTGATCCAGAATTCTTGATCGAAGTTGTCGAAGTTGGCGAAGCCTGTGTAGAACTAGTCTCGGCTGCTGCAGTTCCTGAGTTGGAGGTCTCATGGCCATTGAGGCCTAGTGCAACTGCGGTCGAAGTCGGTGTTGTGCTACCAGAAGCGGTTATTGATGGGATCAGTGTCGAGCCAGTAAATGTAGCTCCAGTGCCAGTTGCCACAGTTCCTGAAGGAGGTCCGTTAGACTTCGTAGTGCTTATAGATCCAGTTAAAGAGCTTGGCATACCAGGAGATGTGGAAGACGTCGCCGCCGTGAGGGTTGTGCTCGGAGCAATGACTGCCAAGTTCTGAGCGAAGCCTAGGTATAGTCAGATTTTGTGCTCAAATGCACCTCAAATTGTACTTACCAACTCTGCTCTGATCCGCATCGAACACAACATAAACGTTCTTCAAGAAAGTATCTCCTAAAAGCCAGTTTCCTCCCACAATATCGTGACCATATATATTGCTCGTGCACACGCCATTACTCGGTTGAGAAACCCAGTCCTTAGAGGAAACGTTATATGTAGTTGATCCAAAGGTAAAGCTCACGCTTGTAGTGGTCGTGCAAGGCACATGGTAAGTTTCATTGTCAGTAGTCGTGGCTCCTGGTACAAGTGCATGAAAGGCCTTAGCATCGCCCTCATTGCAGAAGATGAACGAGGTTCCAGTATCAATATAGGCAAGCTTAGTTGTGATTCCTGACTGGGTCGTTCCCACTCCTACGTTTGCCATCGGTACAGCCCAGAATCCGCCGCCACTGGAGGACACAGATGCGTAAGTTAGACTGCCGCTGAACCTCGAAGTGTCTGGCGTTCCAAAGTTGATCTCCCCAGTGTTTGGTCCGTCGGAAGCTCTATTCAAGCTAATTCCAAAGATGTTTGACTTCAGCGCTTTTGAAGCAATGAGAGTTTCCAAAAAAGATGGATCAGAAGACTTGTCAAGTGACAGACCTAGGATGCCATCCATAGGGAAAGCATTAAAGTCATTTGAAGTATAGTTGACGATCCCAAGAGTCATGGGAAGCTTCAGCCCAGCCAATGTCAGGGTATCTGTTCCTAGAGTACCACTCACGGAACCGGATCCATAAGAAACGCCGAAGGATTGGTCAAGTGCCTTGTATGTAGTCGAGGTTGATGGGTTGTATAGGCTGTGGATCGAACATGGTCCGGAATTGCAAGTGGAGCCCATTATCCAACTCGATCCTGCGCCAGTGTCCAGAAGCATATACATTGGCGTGCTACTGGACCCCAATTGTACTTGTGCGAAGTAAGAGTAATCAGTGCCATCCTGGTCTATGCCAGCACTACTTGCTTGACTCGGGGTTGCAGCTGGCATGATCGAGTATGTGTTCGTCCTCTTCACAACACGCTCCTGCGCATTTTCCACTCTGACTGGACTACCACGTTGATATTTTCGTCTCAATTGTGCTCCTAGACGACGGATACGAACTTCGACGGTTTCATCGATCTATGGAATCACTTTGTCAATTTCATGGGACCAATTCAAGAAGTCTCTAACATACCTCTGGCAGTCTTTGAGCGATCTTGATACTCGACCCAGGATCACGTCCCACAATGTGGCCTTCGTTAGAATTCTTAGACTCGATGCAATCGCGTGTCTCATGGCATCGATAAGCAGGATACCAAGGGAAGAATGCGGTAACGGTGCTTGCAAGTGCAATGGCGTTAAGGAGATTGAAAGCCCTCATATTGGAACAAGCTGGAGGTTTCGAAGCTTATTTGCCGTGGGGTTGACGTTTATTGACTCGAAAAAGAATCGAGCGTAGTATCCAGAAAATTTTTAGGAGTGCAAGCAAAAGACAATGGTTCGAGCCCGGTGGAGCTGCGTGCTTGGAGCAAGAGCAAGTAAAAATTCCAGTCGTATAAAACACACCAGTGTGAATGAATGTGAAGTATACAGGATTGACGCCCGGCGTTATCTGATATCGAGTAGACGTGATTGAGAAGATTCTGGAGACGCGAGTGAAAGAGCTTATGTGGGGTGGGTGGTAGGCGAAAGTCTCCTCAAGCGCAGCTCGTCGACCTAATTTGGAAGCCACCAGTTCACCACGATCAACCTCACTAGACCCGGGCGGACGTCAGAGCAAGTGCTCATCGGCTGGAAAGTTCGTCGGCGGTTCAATGATGTATTCTTGTCTTATGGTCGGTGAGCTAGTGATATACGTCGGAGGCGCTTTTTGAGACAATGCAGCCGAGTACCAGACCCGTGATGGATGAGATATTAGAATTATTTCTGGAGAAACATGGAGAAAGCGTATCGTACAAGCTAGTTGAAGACAGTGAAGTCGTCAACTTTGCTCAATTACAGTATATTCGTGGTTTAGAGGCAATCCGAGATTCCTGATGTCGTCCGAGATACGAGAGATGCGAGAATCAGCCAAGGAAACAATGAGTGGCAGGCGGTCCGTCGGTCCAACTATGATCGTCAAAAGGAAAGGCACCCAATGCAAATAAGTATTCAGATGGAGGAGGACAGAGGGATGAGATGGCGGAGGTGAGGAGGAGGAGAGAAGGGAGAGAAAGTGGTGAAGAGGCAAGCTGCAGGAGAGAGAGGTTCACCAGGTTGGATGCGGGATGGAATAGGCATGGCTCGTGGGCAGGTCGTCTTCCATGGGTGCTGGTCGATCACCAACGCTTGCACGCATTTGGCACGCTCCTATCGCGGTGCAACCCTAAAATGCAGGGGCCGCTGTTCGCCCTCGTTCCCTGTGCATTTCCTCCACTCTCTGCGTTGTTTCAGTCTCTATCGAGAATGATGCCGTCATGCTAATCCCGAAAGACGCTGGCCAGCAGCATTATCATCAGCCGACTAAGGACATAAGAAGCTTAAAGCTCGCAACAGCTCGTGGTGGCTCGCTCATTGGCCCTTATTGGCTGCTCTGTCCAGGGAGACCTGTTCAGCCGCCAGCACAACTCCACACGCAATTCCGGGATGCGCTGCTGGAGACGAACTCCCAATCATGGCGTACTGGTAAGACATTTGGATAAGCAGGAGAAATTGCCTGCTGGTTGAGATGGTGTGGAGAGCGCCACAGCACCTCCACAACGAGCAGCCCCTATCAAGAGCCGTCGAGCAGCCAGTGTGCCCTCTGTGTTTCCCCAGGAGGCTTCTATCTCTCCAGCCTTCTCGCCCCGTTGTCCTGCACCGGTCCCTCGTCCCTGATTTTGAGGCGCATTGCGAAACCACCATTCTCCAGGAATTGTGATCAACCGTGACTCGGTCCCGGTGATCTTAAAAGAGTTTGCCCTTGGAGAGAGTCCTCCTCCTCGTCCTCGTCCATCGGTCTGGTGGCCGAGAAGTCCCTGCTGCATGATGCTAGGATATAGATTGATCCTTTTTGGTAGCCAAGATGCATAGTCGGCGGCTGGGGTTGGTTACGGGCAAGTGCATCGGTTTGTCCCTGAGATGTTTCAACCGACGGCATCGAAGGACCACGAATGCTACCGAGAAATGCGATACCTCTGTTTGTGATGGAAAAGTCGTGAGGGGTTTATGCTGGGTATCTCTGCAGAACCGTTTGTGCATTCGAGTGCTAGCTGGTGCTAGTATTGCAGCCAGCTGGAGGTGATCCATTTTTGGATATGCCACACCCGCGGAGCACTCGGAAGGCTTGGGCTTTGCTTGTCGAGTGGCTGCACTTCTTTCACCAATCTTCACAGCCGAAGTCCAGTGGTAGCTAGCAATCCCTTGTTTTAGACATTCGAGTAGCGGGCGAACTGTCACGGAAGTCCAAAAAATCGATCCTCTCCAAATCCCCTAAGAATCTCAAAGATGATAGAACTAACCTCGCTGATTCTAGAGTTCTAATTTGCAGGCCGGATTTCCTATATTGTGGTCTTCTTTTTAATGAATTAAGTCGGTTTTTTTAACTTTTGGGGACTCAGACGCATCGTCAGGTGCGATGTGCAACAGAACCGAGCTACCGCAAACAGCAGCAATCACGTGTTTAGAAAGAGGAAATTGTCACTGTACGCCATGAATGCTAATCGTCGGCTGCTGACATGGAAATGGAATGGAGGAGCTGACGATTATTTCAAGTTTCTTCTAATGCCGCTCTTTGAATTTTGCCAGAATTCTTCAGCGTTGTAAGGCCGTTCATTTCTCAGAATTCAAAGGGTGTCTAAGACAACAATGTAA
Organism: Mollisiaceae sp. DMI_Dod_QoI; assembly: GCA_009613015.1. Classification (NCBI taxonomy): domain Eukaryota; kingdom Fungi; phylum Ascomycota; class Leotiomycetes; order Helotiales; family Mollisiaceae; species Mollisiaceae sp. DMI_Dod_QoI. Next base: position 300,782 of record VXCB01000007.1, read on the forward strand.
CGGTAGCGTACAGAACATCCTAAGCCGGCATCTTTCGGTTGAGGATCCAGACTTATCTTAAGGAAGTAGTATTCCACCACTCCGTTGTCTTGGTACTCATACACATGTACGTGGCAAGTAAAACGGAAATGATCGTGAAGTTCGCTCTGATGAAGCTCGCCGACTGTAGATATTCCATGAATATGTCATTGTGACAGTGTTCAAATTTTGGTCAGGCACTCTCAGACCAATATCAATAAGCTGCTTGCTTTTTCCTATAAATCGGATAGCATCTTTGCCTAGGATGCTGAGGTTCGTAATGTGCTCATAGACAGCCTAGTATTTGGTATTTATCACTTATCACACTATGATACCCCGCATCTGAAAAGAGCTATGCACAATCTAGTACGAGTAGCTTTCTCGACTAGAAAAGGTACACACCTAGGTAGTTGGGTAAGCGGGCAGCTCCTTTTACAGGAAGTATGATCACGTGATACATTAATTGTCGAGGTCTACGTCGATTTCTCTCCTTCTTCTTCTGAGGATTGACAAAGACGAAAGATGTGTGTATCTCTCCAAAACTCATGCCTCATCTTAAATATAAACTATCTATGCAACCCTCGTTCTGAATTCAAAATCGAGATGTCCAGCCACGGCATGCTCAATCGATTCATGTTATTACTTAAGTAAAGTACCAGGGTCTAGCAGAACTTGAATAGTTTGAGTTTGCTGTATAGCTTATATATCAAGTAGCAGTTTGATCATATCTTAATGAGAATGCTTACAAAATCATTATTTACCTTTTCAGTCTTGGGAGCGTCCTAAAATCTCAATTTGCTTCTCGGCAGTGCATACAGGACATTACAACCCTGTGAGCCATAATGTGATTCCTGCTATCATATTGAATGTGCTCCTCTATCGGTATATTAGTTAGGATAATATCAAGACTACTAGGTTCAAATCTGCAGATGTTCGAATTATGGCCAAGGTTATACATATTCTGCTCTGATGATCAGGAAGCTTCACCAATAGCACGCAAAGAGATGAGGTAGATGGAAATTCGAGATGAGATTAATGACAGAGTACGAAATTGAGTTACATAAATCATCAAGTAAATGTTGCTTTATTCAAAGTCCCTCCCAGACTCAGATATCATCAAGCACAATTCTGGAACACGTCCCAATCACCCAGTTGTAAGCTTCATTTGCTTCCTCTCATCCTATGCTCTATCTACGCTTAGAATCTTGATCGAATGGTCTTAGGAGCACGTTATTCACCCTTGTCTCCAAAGATATCGGCAGTCTTTCCTTGTCCGTCCCCATCCTGAATGGCCGTATCCCGACACTTGATCTTCACCTTCTTCACTTCGAAATTATCCTTGCCCTTACCATCCTTCATCATACTGTCACCTGAGTTGTCGCTGCCATTGCTAGCTCCAATACCAGACGACACATGTTTAGTTTTCTAAAAGTCCACGAAGTGAACAAACAATAGCTAAGGTAAAACTCTAGCACTCTCCCAAACCAGAGCTGGAGCACCCAGCATACACCATCTGTACTTAACTCGGTCTTCTCCTCTTTTGTCTCGTAACATCAATGGAAGACATGGCTCTGGACACCATCAAAGAGCCAAGATTAGAGTCGGGTTTAGAGATCACGGCACAAACGCCCAGCTCTTGCTAGTCGCGGCGAGGAGAGATAACGACCTAACAAAACAGAAAACACAGGTAGACAAAGTCCACAGCCACTCCCGGCGGCTATGGGAGCAAAGAAGCAGCCACCGCCCCCCCTTTTCAATTCGGCACCTCCGAAACTTCATTTCACAACACCCCTTCTCACTCTAACCATCTGCCACGGAAGACCCGATTCAACAGCACGTCATACATACATCCAACATCTTTCCCTCCATAAAAGCCAGTATCGCAACAATCTATCTCCAGCTTAAAAGAATCGGACGAAAAGACCCCTACCTCAACATTCCAGAAACGCTCCAAGACCATAATCAACACGCCTCCTCCACCAAGAACTCTCCCAACCCTCGCCGCGAGGACGATGCTCTCTTCTATCAACTACCCGTTTCTATCTAGCCAACGTCAACGCCGAAAAGATCGAGAGAGAAACGTCATTTCAAGCCGACGCAGCAATTTGCCATACGACGTTCAATATGCTCCGGTGAACTCAGGACTTCTGAGAGATGCAGACTAGGATGGACAAGCTGCGATTTTGGTTGGAGGTGCATATCGGCTGTGTATATTCTGGTAGTCAATCGAACTTTGATATCAGAGCAAAGTGATGGGGATTGCAGTCTCAGCTTGATATTGAAGTGTAGTGCTCGATTGAGGTGACGGGTTGTTCTTCGATAGATTATCTTGTTATGAAGTTGAAAAAGGTTCTTGGAGGTTGTAGATGGGGTACTATACAAGGACATAAAAAGCGAACAGGGAAACCACAATGAAATGTAATTGCTACCTCCAAGAAGCTTGCGGTGAATGGATTCGGAAGGTAGACTCGAGAGGTCGTGAGCTTTGTAGTCGATTTGGAGCTTGATGAAGTATAATAGCAATAGTCACGTAGCCCTCTGCATGAGAACTCTCGAACAAGAGCCCTCGGGACCCTTGAAATGTCTCGAAGTTCAGGCAAAGTCTCAAAAAGATCTCTTGATAGCTACGCCTATTGCTATTACACCGTACAAAAAATGCGCATCCAGTCTCCCTGCCTGCCCTCCAGCACAACGAACCAAAGAAGACATGTAGAAGCACCGGGAACCACAGCCTGATGCTATAGAACCATTCCGAGTGCAGGGGAGAAAGGAGAACGCACTACACACAAAGATCTTGCAAACGCAATCAGAGAGACAGAGAAGAAATAGCGCAGCACAGTGAGAAGATCCCCCATGCCAAGATGTACCCGAACCAAGAGACAGACGAGGATGTGATGTCGCAAGTGTAGCGTATGATGAGTGTTGTTGATGATCTTGAGCGAGGATTGGGAGGTATCCGCGTGTATCGTTGGAGATATATCAATGCCGAAAGAGGAGAACAATGCGCATATTTGCAAGCACAAACTCCCATCCTAGAGCATCCGCAATCAGCCAGTAGAGGAACCGTACAGAGAGAATCCGATCGCATTAGAGAAAAAGATGTCGATAATGGTAGCTTTACAGAACAATGCACTTCTTCTCCTTCTTCTTCTTGGTCAAGAGAGCGGCACGGGTGGCATGTTCGAAAACCTCGCGGACTCCCTCGTTCGTCTTTGCTGAGCACTCAAGGTACTTGTAGGCGCCAATCTTCTTGCGGACTTCCTCACCCTACGCGTTGATGTCAGTCTTAAATCCCTAATCACCGCCTCAAGGCTGATCCGGGCCGAGACGTGCTTACCTGCTCTGGAGTGACAGGCTTTTGGCTGGTCTTGTGTAGCTCTTCAATGGTCTTCTGGTCGTAACGCAAATCCTTCTTGCAACCAACGAGGATGATTGGGAGTCCACTGCAGAAATGCAACACTTCGGAGATCCACTGTTGATGAGCACGTGTCAGCGTATTCTTATCAACAACTCGGAACCCATGGGTTTGAGTGAGATTGTACCTTCTCTTGAACGTTGTCGAGGGAGTCCGGGGAGTCAACAGCAAAGCAGATTAGGATAACATGTGAATCTGGGTATGAGAGAGGTCGGAGACGATCGTAATCTTCTTGGCCAGCCGTATCCCATAAAGCTAATTCAACGTGCTTTCCATCAACCTCGACATCGGCAACGTAGTTTTCGAAGACAGTTGGGACATAGACCTGCACGCCATAGTATCAGTGTGGTGTTCCAAGATGATTGTGAGCTTGCTATCGGTGTATGGCAAGTATTTTGAGGCTTGAAGCTGAAGTTGGGAGGCCGCGCAAGCTTGCAGATTGTCGAGGACGGTGGAAAGGAGGCAGTAATCTTACCTCTGGGAATGTGCCTTTGGAGAAGACGCTGCGGATGGGTCAGCACAATCAACCAGTATGGAGGATCCATTCTTACATCAGGAGGCAGGTCTTTCCACAGCTGTACCTATTGTCAGTCAAAGCCACAGTTGAGAATACAGAAGTACTGACGCGCCGTCTCCTACGATGACGAGCTTTCTTCTAATCTCAGCCATCTTCGATGTATTGGGTTGTGTGTTGAGTTGTGGTGTTGTGAAGGCGGCCGTAGATGGAATTCAAGTTGGTTGAAGGACGGAAGTTGCGAGGCACTCGTCGAGAGCAAGACTGCGCTAAGCGGTGCTGTGTTGCCTTAGTTTCCAGGGCCGAACGTGAGTGGCCAGGCTGCCAGGGCGGTGGGCCTCGACCGAATGCGCGTAGGAACAAAAGCAGGCCAAGCGGCTGATAAAATGAACGAGGAGGTGCGGTCAGATTCGTGCGGATACTTTGAATCTTTGATGTTGCTTTCAGATTTGTCTCTGCGTGGACGTATTGCTTTCAAGTGCGGCTGCCGATGCTCTATCTTTGCAATCTCATGGCTGCGGCGCTATATATATCGCCCTGACCTATTTCTAGGCAGGCCGTGGTGAATCATCCCCATCTTTTCAAGTGTGTTTCGAACATTCACATCGAGATTCCGCCTACACTAAAGCCACTTCCAAACTCTTCCACGCCGGACAACGTGTTGATTCCTGGATTGACGAACCTCGCTGGTTGCTCTACCTCGTGGGAATACCGTCAGTCATCAGGTGTGGTCTGGCCCACAGTATCGGATCGGAAGCAGCAAGTTCTTCCGTCTCCTGCATTTGCCTACGAACTTACGAAGGCGTTGAGTCGCTGCTCGCCTTGCGAGTCGAAAACGAAGGGCTTCTCCGAGACCGAGAACGAGGAGCAAGTTGCAAGTTGCATTAGGACGATCTACCGGCTGCAGCGAGGGTCCCGAGCCACCAATTCAGTGCGAGCCAAAGTCCTTGCACAGCTGAAAGAATGACCTGTTCTGCGGTGACTGCAGCGTACTGCACTCCATGTTGAGTCGGGAGGAACTGGGCCAATCGCGACGGCTTCCCCGGCTCATGCTGAGCAGCGTGTGAGGCGAAGCGGAGCCGGGCCTTGGGATGCAGGACTTCAGGACTTTGGGACTCTACGAACTTGGGACTCTACGAAGTACGAAGTAGGTATGTCAAAAGGTTTGCTCACAATGTCCATTGCATACCGGAACATTGATTCGGATCCCTCAGTCACTCAGTGGCTCTCGTCCCAGCCAAGGCCGAATATCAAGGCCACGAAGGCACCATCGCTGCAGCTGCCAATACACTATAACTATGAATGAGGCCTGCAGGAGCTTTGCTCGGCCACAAATATTACGCGCGGATAGGAGACGATGGGTGAGACCATTGCCGCCAAGCTTCTATAGGTCCTTCTCCCACCGAGATCCTTCATCCAGCGGTGCAGCATTCAGCCCTATGAATTATCTTGCATACATCAGCCTCGTAAATGATCACAAAATGATTGACTCTCGTAAACTCACTCAATCGCCTTTATCGGAAATCTTGCCCTTGAAAAGTGAGGGAAATGGTGATCACGTGAGCCTCCTTGGACCTCGCTAGCGTGCCAAGACTAAATCTTGAGCTCTCCATTGAGAAAAGTTACATCTCAGTCCATAACGGCCCTCCACGACCCACCGCGCCTCACCTCACTGCAGATATGCAGAAGGTCATTCGGCGTACTGTTCTCGCCGAGAAGCAGGCCGCAAGACGTTTAGGGAAACGCAGGGACAAGCTGAGTCGAGAATGGGCGAAGACCAACAGAGAGCAGGACCGACACCTTCGCCGCGAGGCGACCGGTCAACTGAAGCAAGCGAGGCTCAATAGAAGAGAGGATTGGGAATTGGGCACATTGGCCCCGAGAAGAGATGTAGGAGACTCGAAAGACACGTATGCAACTGTTCATACGCAGCGGATGAGAGGAACTATATTGCAAGGAAAAGATAAGCATGAAGCATTAAAAATTGTAGGAGGGAGATACTCCAATATAGTCAAAGGTGATAGGGTGGTGTTACTCGAAGGAAGGGATAAGGGAAAGATTGGCAAGATTACCAACACGGATAAGTTAAGAGCGGAGTGTACCGTTGAAGGATTGAATCTGGTATGTCCAGCTCTTTGTCCTTCTAAACTTCTCGAAAGAACCACCTGCTGACTATGAGCTTTGCAGATTGATGTTGCCATCCCTTCCTACATGGTCAATGAGCAAGATCCAGACAAACGCCCTATCCGCACAGTCGAAAAACCCGTCCCTTTTTCCTCCGTCCGGCTCGTCTACCCTCTTGCCGACCCCGAAACAGGTGTGACACGAGACGTAATCATCAAGAAATTGATCAACGGCCCCATATGGCACGACCGTCACCTACAAAAGGTGAAATGGGCCCGTATTGTTCCAGGACTGAACATCGTAATTCCCTGGCCGCCGACCGAACCAAAGGAACACAAGGATGGTCCGGATGATACTCTAAGATCAGATGTTGAGGCGAAAACTTTCGTACCCACTTTATTGCGACCTCCTATGCCAGGGAGCGTAATCGATGAGCTGCGGAACAAATTCTCGAAGTTCAGAACAAGACACGATCCCGAATATATCGAAGCCAAGTTAGCCGAGGACCGCGCTGCAAAAGAGAAGAAGAAAATGGCCACCGAGATGCGTACACCATTAAAGGAGATCAATCGAAGAGAGAGGAAGTTGAGGAAAGCAAAGGGCAAGGGCACACTTACCTCTGAAATGTTAATGAGGATTGGACAAGTCATTGCGAAGAAGAGACAGATAATCATAGAGACACCTAGGTCTTCGAAAGTCGCTGCTGCACTGCCATTAGCAGCGTGATGTGTATGATATGTATGGTAGAGTCTGTATAGCATCTGGGCATTGGTGGCGTTGTAAAATGCTGCATAGTAGAGACATATAGACTATCTCTGCTTGGTATGAAAAAGCTGTATACTACAACACGGTGAAAGCCAACTGGATGCAATGTGAACTGCCCTCTAGAATATACGCATTGAGAGTAACATTTCAAGCAAATGTTTAACCAAATACTTGAACGACTGAATATTTCTTCTGAAGGTAACACGAATCCACAATAGCCAAAGCACCTTGGCGGCAAAAAAGGGCGTTTACATATTTAGGACATAGATTTTCGAGTTTTGAAGGTATTCCATTGTTTGTGAGTCTTTACATGCTGCGAATCGAAAAACTTGTTGAATTGATCATCTATTGCCAGATCTATCCCTACGTTCCCAGTAACGAAAGCTTTTCAAGAGCAGCAATACTTGGAGGCTCCTTTTTCTTCCCTGCTGCCTCAATACTCTCCTGCAATACCGCATCTCCACCAACAGCTCTATATCCCTCATCCATGCCATTCTCACCCCCAGTCTGGGTTTTAATGCCTTCCTCTGTCCCAAATACTTCAGGCACACAACCCCGACACATCTCCACCACATCTCCCAACGCTGTCTCTACAGCCCTAGCCCTCTCCCACATCCCCCACATCCCCCTTCTCACAAGTCCTTCAACCAATCTCCCCACTTCCCCTCTAACACTCTCCACTCGCTCAATGAGTCTCCTCACACTATTGACAAGGTATTCCTCTTCATACACGCTGCCCTTCTTTCCTCTCGCTCTCTTCCTCTCTTCTCTCCTCCTATTCTTACTCGTGGCTCTACTAACTCCCGTTCCCGCCGTGCCCACACTTCCTCCCTTCCCAGTATACCTCGTAAACAAACTCCTATTCGTAGAAAGTCTAGAGCTGGCCGCTACACTCACATCATCTGGTAGTTCTCCGTCACCACCTCGTTCACCTTCATAGAACGCTAACGGATCGGCGAGTGCCTTCTCGCGAAGTTCTCTGATGCGAGGAACTTGAGCCAAAAGTTGGGCTTTACAATCTGAAAGCAGTTCTGTGGACGAAGCTAAGGCATCGCCGAGACAGGGATCGACCACTTCCTCTAGTAACTCAGGAGTTCGCTTCATGGCGACGAGGTGCAAAGCGTCAGCGAAGAAGTAGCCTTTGCAGAAAGCTCGGCATGCATTGGGTATTGAAGACAGGTAGTCGAGTTGTATTGTTGCAGCAGCGAAGTAGTCTTTGCTTTCTATCAATGCTTCGTAAAGTGTTGTTGCTAGGTCTGTGAGCGCGGAGCCAGAGACTGGTGGGGTTTGGGAGAGTGCGCAGAAGAGGGACTCTCGCCAGCATGATGGGCCGGAGGAGAGATAGCAGGACGTAGCTTTTTCGTATTTATGGAGAGATTCGTAAGCTAGGGCAGCTTCCTTGAAGGAGGATTTCGATTCAAGGTATTGAGCGAAAAGATCGGTGAGAGTAGCATGTTGGGAAGGATTGTAGCGATAGAGAGCTAGAGCGTGCTGGTAGAGAATGTGTTTTTGGGTATAGGTTTGGAGTTCCGAGAAAGCATCTAAGGCATGTAGGTGCAATAAGGCTTTGTTGTGTCTGCCAAGGTGGTCATCGATGCTGAAGCGGCGGCGGAGTTCAGTCATCTCTTGGAGGTTTTGCATGAATGGTAGATATTCGCGAGGGTCCTTCTGCGATTGCTGTGCAACGAGAAGAGCCAGGTCTAGGTTATAGAGACCAAGGGCATTATCGTAGAGCCTGTTAACATCTGCAAGAAAGCAGATATGCTCTACGGCCTTATCCGCCATCTGAGAGTTCTCGCCCATGAGGTGAGCAACGACCAACAGCCCATCGTCTAGAGCAGGAGGTGATTTGCAGACATTTGCAGTGATTATATTCTGCAGATTTGTGGCCGTTCTAGTCTTCAAGACTTCGAGGAAGGCATCGCAGATTCGGTTGACCTTTGAGGTCTTTCCGAAGCTTGGTTCAGGTTGAGCGGTTCCATTGGTGCCATTAGTCTGTATGATATTATTCTCCTGAAATGGTACAACTCTTGTCTCTTTGTACATAGTCTGTGTGACGTCTTCTTCTCTATAATCGATGGTTAGTCAAATAATTTCAAGGATTGGTTGATGTTTACCTTAGTGAGGACAGAAAAAGATCAATGTATGTAATTTTCTTGACTTGATCAATGAAAAGAGTTACATCGGCTAGGAATTGCTCTGGTGCATGATCGTATAGGATGTTCATATCCACTCTTTGTGTTCTACAATGAGTGAAGGCTCTCTTGTAGTTCTTCTCATCTATGAGTTTCCGAATTCCGGCCAAGACCATTGCACGAGGGAAGATTGTTTCCAAATTGCCCCGAGGCATTTGCAATACAAGACTGAGAGAAGTAGGCATCGCGGTCACCAGTCGGGCACCACGCTCAATACTTCGACATCGTTCATCCTTCTCTGGATCATCTGGTGGAATTTCCAAATCTAGTTGTAATTAGATTCATCCAAACAATTAAAGGGTATAATTCGCACCGTTGACATTAGTAATATGTACAAACTTAAGCAAGTGACTCGTCGTAGTAAGAATAAGATGAGCCGGAGTAACGAGGAAAGACGTGCAGTTTCGGACCAGGAGGCGTGAGTTTGCATATAAATGGCCATTTGCAGACATTCCAAATGCAATAGGATCATTGCAGTTCAAAATCTCTACCCAAGGTAGATAGTTGGGAAACTTGCAGTGCGAAAGTGATTGGTCTCCTGGTGTGAGACTGTGCAAATCCCCTGCCTTACCTTGCACGAACGGATGAGCAACGCTCTCCTGGAAAGAGCTTGAAAGTGTGAGAGCGGTAGGCGTTGGAGTCATCTCAGCAGAAGCCAATTCTATCCTGCCTGTATCATCGTCAAAGCCGTAACGTTCCACCATGGATCCAGATTTTGTTCGCTTCAAGAGTAATACTTCATTTATTCCAGTAAAACATATTTGCTGATAGACAGATGTTTCATGCTCGGTCTTTGGAAACGTGACTCGTCCAGTCAAGCTTGGTGATGCAGAGGGTAGCGTGGCATCCTTCCATTCAAAAATTGAAATTCCGAGGCCATGTAAGACTGCTATAAGAGAGGTATCGGCATTAAATACCACGTCAATGGTATGAGATGGAACTTCAAGCTCATGCAACGCCATTGGAGGAGGGATATTAGCCGTTCGGAATGGTGTAACCTTTATATTTTTGCCATCAATCACTGCAACAGGACCGTAGTCTTTGGGTGGTATGGTAAATCCTCCAGCAGTCGTGAAGATATGGTCAATTAGGGTAAAGCCATCTATAAATCGTTAAGTTATGAATAGAAAGTGTGAAGAAATAGTTACCTGATGCCGCTGTTATGAAACGTAACGACTTTTCGGGATGCCATACAACGGGACTGATGGGAAGTAAATTCCGACAGGCAATCTCGTGCTTGAGGTACCAGTGATAGTTACCCATAGTCCATAATTGAATACAGTCTACCAGCACCACGGCAAGCACTGTCGAGTCTGAGTTCCAAAGCAACTTGATGTGCTGATCAGTTGAATCGAGTTGCTCAGGGGCAACTCGAAGACTGAATTGGCCATGCCTCAAGCCATTTCTTTCGAAGAAAACCACGTCGATTCTGTCACTAAATCTTTGCACACCAGCAATAAGATTTCCGGCTGGCCTCCAGCTTAAGGCACCTTCTAAGCCATCAACTGGCTCACTGACGCTATCAAGTACCCCTTCTCTGGAGTACACTCGTATGATTCTCCGAGATCCACCTTCAATAGTGGAGACAGCAAGGTAAGCACCGTCTCCTCTCCAGCTTATTGATACTGTGAGATCATCATTTGGACTCAACACACCCTCGTCAACTCTCTCAGGCATAGTTGGATCTCGCAAAGCCTTCGCTCCTCGTCCGTGAAATTGGGTCTCCTTCTTGCCCCAGCCCACAGATACATGATTGGATGCTTTGAGATCTTCTGGAGTCATAGTCACATCCGTGACACCTTCAAAGCTTCTGCTCATGAATACAACAGTATCAGCCTTTGTCGTAATGGCAAGGAGCTCTTCATCAGGTGACCATCTTGCTGCGGTGATGCCTGCATCAACTGAACCAACAATCTCAATGCGGTCTTCTCCAAGAAGAGGTTCTTCTCTGACGACCACAATGTCCCCACCAGCCAGAACCAGACATGCTGTCAAGCTGTCTCCAAAATAATGAAGATTCAAAACCTCGTCACAGGCAAGATCCGGATTTGGACATGGCGCATCCCATGATGTAATGATTGTATGTTCGCTAGTACTTTGTGAGAATTTGCCATATCACATCTCAAGGACAACATACTATGAATTTGAGTCTATGTTGACTCTTATGAGCTCAATGAGAGCATCATTCTCGGTTGGGCCAAAAGTGCACAGGACAGATTCTTTGGCGAGGTCCCAGGTCGTAGCTGTAAGCGGTCGTCCTTGGGGAGGATTCCAGTGATCATATCGAGTATTCTTGAGGTTGCGCATATTTTCTATTTCTCAAAATCTCTTGACTCCTCACGATCATTTTACATGGGGTTGATATTAGAATTTCTGGCGACCCTTGCAAAATCACAAGATAATTTTTTAATGGACGAAGATTCGCTAAACAAATAAGGCTGCAATAACATAGAACGGACTGTTAGACCCAACTTTTTACCCGATCTAGTACTGTAGTCTAAGTTCACCTCACGACGACCTGTTCCTAGAAAGTCCTTCTTCGCAAACAACAAACTCCTTCAGCTCTCACCAATCATGGACGTAGCATACAATCAACATTCACCTCACTCCAGACACAACAGCCGGTCACATACCAATCTCAATCATCTAACTCTTGCTCCATTGACGAGTCGGCTTCCCCTCTCTGATCCCGATGCCCTCCCAGAATCTCCACATGTATCCTACATCGAAGGTCGCTCCGCCCCAACCACACCATCAATTCTCTCTCGTTCCTCGTCTCGACTGTCCATTCGCAAACCAGTGAATCTATCGATCCCCAAATCGAAATCAAGCACGCATCTCTTGGCTTCCCGAAAGCAACCTCGGTCAGGTCCGACTACGCCAGGCGGCACGAAACTGAGGAAAGGAACTACAAGGGATGAATTTAATTTAAGCACACTATCTGCAAGAGATAGAAACGATTCAGACTGGCTCCTGCGAGCTGGTGCTGCGATTTCATCGTCAACGAGGGAGTCGAAAGGTCAATCGTGGCTAGTATCGAGGGCGAGTTCAACAAGTTTGACGGGACAGGGGGATGAGGACAATGAAGAATTGGAGCGAGAGTTCGCAAGGGAAAGGGAACAGAGCAGCAGACAAGCAAGTAGGAGAGATAGTACTGTAGGCGCTTTTGATGCTGACGACGAATTCTCCCCCCTCACCACAAGGCGAAGCCTCAGCTTTGGGCCTGCGACCGGACATGGGAGTAGACCTGTGAGTCGTTTTGGAAGCAATGGGAATAGCCGGCGCGGGAGCCGGGCACAATTGTTCACACCACTATCTGGGGAACGAGATGGGTATTTTGATCGGCGAGACTTTGTACGCGAGTATATCGCAGAACCTGATTTTGTGGATGTTGATGAAGAAGCTTTGAACAATGAGGAGGATGAAGAAAAGAACGATGAAGCTATGATCAAGAAGCTTGCACGAGCAAGTAATATCGGACTCGGTGGATGGGTCGAAAAAATGCTTGGCTGGAGTCTTTTTGCTGTTGAAGAAGACGGCGAAGATGAAACGGAGCTCACCGATGAGAAGGGAGAAGATTCGGAGAATTCGTCGAAGACATCCCGAAGGACTCTAGATGGCGTTATAGATCCTCCTCCAGGTGATGTCCCTCCGCCACTTAGAGACGACGAAGCAGGGGTTTGGCAAGATGCTACTTGGCTGCTAAGTGTAGCTACGAAGGTTTTACTATGATTCTTCATACCTAACTCTAACGACGTACAATCATATTGTCCTGCAAGCTGCCATTCTTTGCCATTCTTTGACATTGACCAAGCTCGATCTTGTGCAGTTCCTATCTGCCCGCCGAGTGGCAGCTTTCATCTTGCTTTCTGTCTTTTCACTGATTCGGTCGTATAATTCCATAAGCGCGCTTTTCTCAATTTGAGAACAATTTATACAATCTGGGACTGGGTTCATTTATAACCCACGGCTACTCGTCATGCCCAAACCGCCGAGGTGGCTTTCTCGACCGCTTCTTCGAGTTTTCCGGCGGATCTTTAGTCTCACTGTGGTTTTCCTCTGGTTCTTCTAATTCTCGCCGGCTGACTCCTCTTTTTCGTCTTGGAGCTGTACTCGTATCTGCACTTTCGGCGCTCAAACTTGCACTCAGATCTATAGATGCATCTTCCCGTTTCAACGCTGGCGCATTTGCTATCCGTCTACCCCTTCCTCTATCTGCAGCGGTCGCTCTGTTTTGTCTCCTACTTCTAGGGACACTTGATCCTGGTAATCGTGCGATTCCTTCCCTCAGTGGTGGCTTCGGCGCTTCGCTCCCAGGAAAAAATTCACTGCTTCGCATCAGGTATTCTATCTGCCAATAAAATCATAAGATATACTTACTTGAATGTTGCCAACCATGCATCTTCCTGGTGTGCATATGGCCCAACCGGGTCAGCGAGAAAGGAAATTGGACCTGGAATCATCTCCCTTCTCATTGGTCCGTAAAGTGGATGATTGAACCATCTTCTTACAGTATCAATGCCGATTCTCGCAGCGACAGCTCTGGGCCATCCCAGTGTCGCTCCAGTACTAATGCAGGGGAACGCTACACTCTTTATCCCATGTTTCTCTGCCTCCTCGAGACAGCGTCTATAACAATCCGCCAACTGCTGTTTCAACAAAGGCAAACTTCGTCTCGTCCTCGTCCTATAATTCGGTCCATTGGTATGAATCAAAAAGTGGCAGTTCGTCATATCGAAACTCGGTGTGGTGACGGCCTCGCCAGTTGACAAGCCAGGACCAGACGCAAAGTTTTCATACAAGTACTCCTTTAGGCCCATGCCTCCTGCACGAATAATTTGAAATTCGCCTCCGGGAACTATGCTAGTATTGAGAATCATTTGTGGGTCAGTAGCGTTCACGATTGCTTCGGCAGGGAAAGTGGTTATTATTGCGCGTCGGATCTCGTAATGGCAACATGGAGAGCGATGTATGAGTTGCCCTGTGTCACCCACCAAAGGTGGTCGAGGAAGGTTGGGAAAGACCATACTTAATCAGTCAGAAGATTTTATCTCTAAGAATGGGACAAGTATCAAAACCTAGCTGGTTAGTCGGAGTTTCGGTGTTGATGCATATTCTTTGACGCTATATGTCTGTCGAGTGTAGACAAAGGCTTCTTTCTAGCTTGAATCATCCGCATTTGCTATTGATTCACGATAAATTCTTTATTCATACAACTGCTCTCGGAGCCAATTCAAACTTTTTTTTTGGGATGAATCACCTTTGCATTGCTCGTTGGATTCGTGAAGCAGGGCCTGGCATAGAAGCATGATTCTATGGTTCCAATCATATTTCTGATACTAGAGATGTGTTAGTTTCTGCTTTACACTAGCTTAAAAACAGCTAATATGATATATGGTGATTCTCTGATATTGATATTGGAAGTCTTGCCCAGACTTGCCATCTGGCTTGCAGTAACAGTGTCCAGTGCTCGTCGATGGTTTCAAATCAAGTGCTCATGGCTATCCCTTAGGTGGAAGAAAGTTTGTACTTACAGGACATTGTTAACCATCGAGGAATACTTCCATTAGCTCATTGAAAATTCATATTCGTTATGGATCCAATCAAATGTCTCCTCGTGCTCGACCGAATGCAGTGAAGCCTCTCTAGAAAGCTAGATACCTGAAGTACAGCGGAGCCTTCGATCCCACTTCAAGGACCTCGAAGATGACTAACGACGGGTATCAGAATAAGACTATTCTAAGAATGAGATTTACTTTAACAAATTTATGATGAGACCGGCTTGGGACAAACGGAGCCGGAAGAATTTTGTGGGAGTGTGAGAAATTGATATCGAGGTCGGGGCTGCTTATACTTAGCTAAGGGACACTAGCTCAACATGCACCTTCTCAAACAGTCAAATTCTCTAGTATGCTGCTCTCGAACCACAGTGACTTCCGTCTCCTTAGTAGTTCTTCCACCCCAAGAAGGCAGGAATGCACTCGGGTATCGACTGAAGGAAGGTAAACACAATTCATATTGATTCTCAGAGAGCTCGCGTAACTCTCTCTTCTGTCAACACCTTTGGCCGACAGAGCAGGTTTTCTATTACTCCTCGCACACTTGCGAAATTTGGAAGGTACATAAATTCTGTCTCACCTCATGTCTAAGTTTCTTACGTTCATTTAACTCTTACTTCGATCAGATCTTCTACGCCGTGCCTTCTACTTTTACAACCTCTACGCCAACCAATATCATACTTCAGCCGGAGCTGTCTTTGGCGTTTTGCTGTCTAGGATCCAAACCACACGAGATAGCGGGTCGATAGCATGTTAACGATCGTACGCCAGATTTCATCGCTTTCAGCTCTGCCTCTTTGTAAAAAGCATCTTCTAATTCGTTACAGTGGTCGCTTACAATCTTGAGATTGGAGAGAAAGCAGCACTCAATGACGCACAAAACGTTACATTATAAATAAAAATATATATTTAAAGGGATCTCTATAGCTTCGCTAGGACTCCATCTGGTCTAAGAAGGGACAGGTGAGCTCTAGAAATCTCTTTAACACTCTTACATCTACGTTCAGTCAGTAAGTTGCTTTACAATTCTGGGCATTATTCCTTACCCGGCAAGTGCCATCGTTGTCTTGAATTCATTCATCAACAGCTTGATAGCCAAGTCAACACCTGCTTCACCACCATACTGCTTCAAAATTAGCAACCACAAAGAAATATTGAGGTATTCACACTTACAGCCAAACCCCAAATTGGTACACGGCCCACAAAACAGAAACATGCACCGAGAGCAATAGCCTTGAAGATGTCCGTTCCCCGTCTAATTCCTCCATCAATCGCAATTGGGATCTTGCCCGCAGCAACGGGCGCACATTCTCTCAGCGCATCCAGTGTCGCAGGCGCTGTATCTAGCTGCCTGCCACCGTGGTTCGAAATGATCACACCATCGAGTCCATACTGAATTGCGAGCGACACATCTTCTGCTGTATACACTACAATATTATTAGTACTCCTTCCCTCCGTTTCATATCTGTGCTGATCACTTACAGCCCTTCACCCAAATGGGCAATTTCGTGTTGGACTTCAACCACGGGATGACAGTGGCCCAATCTACATCCGCGTCTTTCATCGACATCAGCTCCGTGAACAGTCTCGGTAGTTGAGGAGAGGCTTTCAAACCATAATTCAAGCTCTCGGCCGCTCCAGCCAACGCACTTGGATCAGCGTCTGACTCGATGTTTGGATACGTGATGCCTTCTGGGAGGCAGAAGGAGTTGCGGAATTCGTTGAGGCGTCGTCCTAGTACCACCCCATCCACTGTGAGCAGGATGGCCTTGTAACCATTTTCTATGATCTGTCAGCCTTCCTATACCCTTTTACAAAGGAGTGAGCTCTCTGAAGGAGAAATAGGAATACTTTCAGCACGCTTCAGCATTTTGATAGCGATGTTTCGATCCTTCAACAGCGTCACTTGGAATGCATATGGGTTTCCTTTCCCTTCAGCGATCACATCTTCCATTGAACTAGTAGACCAACTCGACAGCCCCATTGCGATACCGTTCTTGGCCGCTGCGCGGGAGGTAGCAACTTCGCCATCGGGGTGAGCTAGACGATGCATTGCTGCGGGAGCGAAACCGAGCGGGAACGAAACTTTGGTTCCAAAGATGATAGTCGACATATCAATGTTGGATACATTGATCAAGATTCGGGGCCTAATTTTGTAGCGATTGTATGCTTCTTCGTTATCGTGAAGGCTGGGGTGAATGTCGGTTAGCCCCTGATAATGTAGCCGAGAAAGAAAGGGGGAACCGGAGAGTCACGTTATTAGGTCCATTGCTCCTTCGTTGAAATATTCTGAAGAACATGAGTGGGGGTCGAGCTCGATGGGGGAATATATTTTCAGCTACGCACCACTATACATTTTCGGGAGCTTTTTCGTTGCAGCTTCTTTCAGGTCCTTGATGGTGTAGACATTCTTGTCTAAGGCCGCCGCGCGGTTCGCCATTTTCGAAGGAGGAGTACAGAGATCCAAGTCAGAACTCAATATGAGTATTTAAATGTGTACAGGAAGATTCGAGATGGCAAGGTTCTCGAGGAGATTGTCACTAGGAAGCCGCTTAAGAACAATACTCCTGTCGGCTTATCTTCCGGCCAACTCAACTCCTGTCAACGTAGCGCCCTTCTAGGCTTCCAAGGGCGATGAACGGCATCTGCAACGAGGTTCCGGTGCTCATCAGGGCAAGTATGAGCCAATCTCAAAGTTCTACCAACTATGGTCTATCGTCGGTGATAAGCCAGAGGAGTTTCAAAGGTGGGATGATAGACTCATCGCGCAAACCTTCCTGTTCAGGTCATACTTTCACTTGAGCAGTACCAGAATATTGGATCGATACTTACTAATTTACTTTTTAGGATGCAATGTCCCCTCAATTGAAACATGTGATAGGAGAGTACATGGTGCGGGGTGGACGTTCATGCAGGCACTCGTGGAAGTGCGCAAGTGGTAAAATCAAATCCTCTGCATAACAACTGGACTGCTTCTGAGTCTGTCAACACAATCCATGATCTGCTTTTCATCTAGGTACAAGACTTGACTCTCGACGCATTCGGATCGAAGTTAGGCCAATCTTGAAATTATTCCACCGTCATGTCGAATATCCAGAAATTCGACCCATCGGGTCTCTTCAATGGAGCACCTTTGATGTCCCAAGTTGTTCGAGCCAATGGCATGGTATACACTGCAGGGCAAGTTGGCGTTGATAGCAACGGCTACATTCCAATAGAATACGAGGATCAAATTCCCCTCGCCCTAGAATGCTTGAAAAAGTGTCTTCAAACCGCAGGTGCAAAAATCGAAGACATCGTCCATCTTCGATATTACATCGTGGACTATGATCCGACGCTCAAGACTCAACCGCATATCAAGTACTTGTTGAAATTCTTGAATGGTCATCGACCATGCACTACTCTTGCACCTGTGCCGGCTCTTGCGAAACCAGAGTACAAGTTTGAGATTGAGGCTGTGGCAGTAGCATCTTCAATGTCCGTTCCGGTTCAAGTCTCGAAGAAGAGTTTAGACGTCGTTGTGGTGGGAGCTGGGCTGAGCGGTCTCGAGGCAGCCCGAAATATTGAGGCTGCTGGCCTCTCGGTGCTAGTGCTGGAAGCTCGTGGCCGAGTTGGTGGTAAAACGTGGAGTCAGAACACGGATGGAAGAAGCAAAGTTGATGTTGGTGCAGCTTGGATCAATGACTCGAACCAGAGCAGGATGTGGGCAATGGCCCAGAAGTATGGGTTGGAGACTGTGAAGCAAAACACGGTTGGTGATTGTATTCTCTATGAAGATGAGACATCCCATAGATTCCCGAACGGGGATACACCTCCAGTAAGTATTCAAGTGGCAATTATCCTCACTAGTGACTTATCTTTCACAGTTTCCAGATGGAGGGAAAGAGGAAGTAGCGACGATCAGAGATTATATGGACAAGTTGTCGCTTGAACTTGACTTTGAGAGCCCCACCAATGGAGACGCAGCACGAGTTGCCCAGTATGACAGCGAGACAGTTGAAGAGTTTGTCGTTAGAGAAGGTTTTGGAAAGGCAGCACAAGCAGCCGTGGCGATTTGGTGCCGTGTGATGTTCGGTCTGGAGGCGTCGGAATTGAGCGCTCTGTACTTTTTATGGTACGTGAAGTCTGCTGGTGGATTACTTGTAACGCGTGGAGAAAAGAAACATGGAGGCCAGTACCTAAGGATGCGAGATGGTACGTATGCACCCTTCCCAAACCCGACTCGAAAGCTGAACCAATGTCGATTAGGAACACAATCCTTTTCCAAGAATCTTGCAGCAGGACTTAAGCCGGGTACAGTCTGTTTGAATACCCCAGTCAAGAAAATCAAGCAAAGTGGAAACAATGTCGTCGTCGAAGCTGGAAATGAATTGGAGGTTCAGTGTAAGCGCGCCATCATTACAGTTCCATCACCGTCCTATAGATGGATCTCTTTTGAGCCTCCTCTTCCGGAGTCGAAGCAGCTTCTCAGTGAACGAGTAAATTTCGGCCACAATATCAAAGTCATCCTCGTCTACTCGACGCCATGGTGGAGAGAATATGGCCTATGCGGCTTTGCCCAATCATCAGCAGGCCCGATCTCGGTGTGTCGAGATACCAGCGTGGATCCCGACGGGCAGTACTCACTGACCTGTTTCGTGTCCGCCGAACCAGGTAAACGTTGGATCAAATTGAATAAGGAAGCACGAAAGAGTAGCGCCGTGGAGCAAATCGCAAAGATGTTTGCGCCAATATGTGCAGCGAAAAGCAGCAACCCCACGACAAAGGACGAGGTGATGGAAATTGCGAGGAACCCGGTCGAAATCTTCTATCACGATTGGACTGCGGATGAGTGGAGTCAAGGTTGCCCTTGCCCGGCACTTCCTCCTGGACCAAATGGCATCTTAGACCTTGCCAGTGCCTTGGAAGAATCTGTTGGCTGTCTGCATTTTGCTGGTACTGAAACGTCGAACGTTTGTAAGTGACAGGGGAACGTTTTTTTTTTTTCGAACACGCCGTGATTTTTCCCAGAGACAATATCTCAGTTCACTTAAAACAATTTTTATTAATCAATTGCTGACTCCAGCCTACGTTAGGGAGAGGGTATATGGAAGGTGCTGTTCGATCAGGCGAGCGTGCAGCAGACGAGGTTTTGAATGCGATAGGAGTGAAGGTTGGTGCTAAGATATGAAAGTCAAATTAAAGAGGTCTTCAATGTGGACGGGCATGATTGATATCTAGGGACTTTCTGATACAGTATATCAATAACGTCACATACAACAACTAGAAAGTAAATGATTGAAAAGTTAGATAGGTGAGTTTGTCACAAATGGCGTGTGAGTGAAATCCGGGTGGAAGAAACTGTAATATTGGAAATGAGGATGTAACTTGCCCGGAGGATTTCACTTCCTCTTATGAAAGGAAGGATGCGAAGTGTAGCTTGATTGTTCGCTTTCTTTCTTTGGTTTCGTCTTGTTGAAAATAGCACAAGCGTCAAGCAACGACTAATTGCATTCCTGTTCACGAAACGGTGGCCATCTTTAACCTTGCTTCTAGTGATTCGAGCTTACAATCCTGATCCTTGAACGAGAGTATAGCACGGCTTCAGGGGACCGAGTCTATAGCCATCATGACATCAAGATGCTTGCCACCGTACACCATTAGCTTGTTATTTACACTTCTTGACAAGCTCTATAGCTTGAATCTGTGCTTAGCTTAGTTCATACTAAAGGCGCACTTACTTAATTGCTTAAATACATGATGAACATATATTAGTGCAGGTCAGATCATATCTGGTAGCACAGGAGCGCACCGCCTCACGATATGGGCATCATCATTCTGAGACGAGCCTGCAAGCGACATCTTTTCCTCCTTGACATCCCGCTCCTGTAACCAAACTTCTACTTCGTCGTCTTTCATTAGATTTGCGGCTTGTAGTATTGGGATCACGTTTCGTGACTGGAGTTGGGCGATGGTGTGCTAGCTCTCTCCGATGAAAGAATAGTTCGTGAGACACAAAAACATAAGCGACACTATTGTCACGATCACCAGGTGAACAGCAAGGCCAGCAGTTACAGTGACTAGCCCAGTGCGACGAACCGGTTGCAGTTGCTGTTCGATCAATGTGGTGTATGAAGGACCGATAATCTCAGCCTGTTGAAGACTTAAGCTGAATTAGCGTTTGAAAGTCTAGTAGTGCAGGCATATACCGAGTGTAATACTGTACCATGTTCATAACAGATAGTACCGCGTTCAATGCCTTTGCTGCACTGCCGCTCTTCTGCACCGAAGCTTGAAATATCGGCGATAGAGCAACACTAATGCCGGTAATATTGGTCCCGCCAGGATCCGTCAGAGATACAGCACAGTACGTGCAGAGAGCCCAAGTTCTCAATGAAGGATTTACGGCGGTCGTAGTGATCTCCATCCCGAATCCGTATGTACCATCAAGAGCTTGAGAATTAGGGGTGTTTATGGTTGTCTCGCTAGGGTCATCAAATATGATACTTGGCCATTGGTCCGATGGCTTAAGAGCGAGGACCCCTCGATCGGCTAGTGTCAAATTGGAGCCGTCTGCACCAAGTTGTTTGAGGACATCACCTGCACCTAAAGCTGTGCTGAATTGCAAACTTCGAAGCACAGGCTCAGTCCTACTCGCTGGGCTGGTCACGATCATGTTGCCATCGACGGAAGCGAAATTCGTGAAGCAGTAGCTTATGGATATGGATTCCAGATTGGTACTAATATTATTTGTATTCTTCATGGCTGTCCAGGATGAATCTGTAGTTGAGACATCGGTCCAGTTCGTGTATATCTGGCGCTCGGACGAAGCCGGGAGAATACCACTGTAATTAACCAAGATATACGAAAGTGGATCAATGAGAATGATATTGTTCAAGAAGGATGTTGCTCGTAGACCTAGTGTTGGTATACGGGTGGTGCCATCTGTACCTCCTCCCGTTATATTCTCATTGCCAAAGTAGTTCCCAGCGACACACATTGCTATAGGCCATTCCCCAGAGTTCGTAATTTTCGCCATGCTGCAAGTGAAACTAAGAAAGTTCGTCGGTTCAAATGAATTGGTGGGATCGGCGGTTGCATTGTAAAATGTGAGGCCATCTGGAATACTTGTACCTATTGAGACCGACCCTCGAACGTAAAGAGGGTCAGACTGGTGTTCCCCCCCACCCGCAATAAGAGCAAAGTCTTTAAGTACTGATTTAATGCAGAGGACGTGGGTGCTGAGGAGAGTACCTGTACCGGTGAAGTTGCTGAGACTCTCGCGAGTGGACGGCGAAGTAATAGGTAAAATAGCACGCATAATTCGTCCAGTATCATCAATGCCTTGACTCTTGCTAGGAGGCTCGGAGAACTCCCCAAAGGCTGGATAGATTGAAGGAGTGTAGGTACTAAAGTCGGGCTCGAAAGACCGAAGAACTTGTTGTTTGGTAAAATTGATTGAGAACGGAGCTTGTGCAAAATTGGCATCTCCGATGATTGGTGTTATGCCGAGGTCTGACACCAGACCCGTGGATAGAAAGTACGATACAACTGTTGTAGAAGAGAGAAGGATTTTGATCGTGAGGAAGTACCAGGTTCGACGATCGAATATGCCCGATTGCAAGAGAAGTACAGGAAGGCCACCATTGTACCTTCGGATGGAGAGCGACGCAGATTGGAAAAGACTGAAACCGTTGGAAAGCTCCATGATGGACCCTGCGATCATAGACGTGCATATACTGGCTTGAAATTCTACAATTGTCCGAAGAACTGCGGACGACGATGTGACGGTTCGCTGTAAGTAGCCATCAAGGACTAGCCATCTCCAGAAGCTAGTCTCATAATTGCTCGTCCACCATAAAACAGTTAGCCAGCTTTATTGTATTGTAAGGTGCATAGACTAAGAGAGAGAATAGTTTAAACTAAAGAAACTCACGACTGAGAACGTACCAGAAACCAGGGAAACCCTAAGACGCCTAGCATGATGAAGCTCCCAATGAAAACAATTATTGCGTTCCAAACACCAAGTTTTTCTAGTACAGTAGATCTTCGGCGACGGCTCTGTTCCCTCGACAAAGGGGGTGAAGTGATTGATACTGCACTAACAGTGTAGCTGGGCGCTTTTAGATGTCGAGAAGGAGGGCTGACTTTATCGCTTGGACGAGCCATAACGACAGATTTATTGGAAAGCAATAACACAAAATATTTTAGAATCCCGACTT
The DNA here is from genome assembly GCA_009613015.1 of Mollisiaceae sp. DMI_Dod_QoI. NCBI lineage: Eukaryota > Fungi > Ascomycota > Leotiomycetes > Helotiales > Mollisiaceae > Mollisiaceae sp. DMI_Dod_QoI. The sequence continues at coordinate 323,572 of VXCB01000007.1, forward strand.
TACTTCAAGTTCGAGAAGAATGTATCTCGCAGACAGCATCACGAGAACTTACTCTCACCTCCACGCGGGCCGAAGTGTGCGGGTTTCTTAAGTAACTCGTAACTCCCGAGAAGCTACAGAGGGTGTCAAGCGCCACCATAGGAAAGGTAAATAAATGTTGGTAGGCCCCGACAGAGGAATATCAAATTGATATGTCCGGGCCCCGACCATACTATTATGGCGGTAAGAGTCCTTGATTTAGGCCGCTGGCCAACTGCTCTTCGGGATTCACGAGTAGACGTCTCAAGTTCGTGCCTCGAGGTCAGCGCTTCTGCTCTCTGTAAATGCATATAAGGGACGGTATTCTGGCAATTGGCATGAACATGCTATCTGCACCGAGAATATAGTCTGAGAAGAAATTGGGGGCCATTGTGGTGTACAAAATTATGGCTTAAAAATTTGTAGTGAGAGATCAAAGGTGGAGCTTGGCGGGTTTGAATGCGGCCCTGCGTTTCACGCAAGCGCTGCTGTGATGAGGATAAAAGCACCTTGATCATCGGCAATTGGATGATTCGTCATGGAGAGAGCTGCGTTCTAGAAACTGGTCTGCTTTCAGGTCGCAGCTATTGTAATCATGAGGTCCTCTGAATAGAAGTTCTCTCGCGCGGCTAAGCTATGTTGGATTTTCCCGGACTGCTACATTTAGAGCACAATACGCAACCACGTGGAAGCTAGGAATGCACAAATTTCAAGGCACCGAGGCAGCATTTACACACTATTGGGGGTGAAGTAAAGGACGGACAATTGCGGCAAAATATTTTGCTTAGTTAAAGCAATATTTTCTTCTTTTCTGTATACACTGCTCCAGCCTCATGTCTTCCACACAAACATATGGATTCGTTTACAAAAGTAGACTATCCCTGCAGATGTGGTATCAATAATGTAAAATATCTATCGCTGCTGGAGCATATTCAAGAAGCAGAATTAGTCTTCTTGCTTTTCTTGCTCTTCTTCGTCTCAGCCTTGATTTCGGCTCCACCAACATCAACCGTAGGCATCTCTTGCTCAATCGGCCCCGCGGCCTCAATTGCCTTGGATTTTTTGGCCTTATTCTTGGGCTTCTGAGATTTTCCTGCAGCCAATGCAGCCAAATTCTCCTCTATATCCTCAACCGTAGGTGGTGTTGCCGCAGCTCTATGTTCCTTCTTCTTTTTTTTCTTCTCGACAAGATCGTCTGCCTTGACCTCATCGATAACCGCCTCCGTGTCCACATTTGATTTGCTGGATTTCTTTGACTTCTTCTTGGTCTTGCTGGGCTCCTCAGTGACTGGTGCAGCTTCGATGGCTGGAATGCCATCTGGTCCGTCTGCCGCTGGTTCTATGGTTGCAATATCGTTCTTAGAGACACCCTTTGCCGACTTGACTTTGGGAGCATCGAACTCGTAGCCAATATTTTTCAGCTTCTTCGCCTTCTCGTCACGTCTCTTTTCTTCCCTATCAACTCGTTCATTCCATGTCTCCTCAGATGCACCTTGCTCGATCTTTCTTCCTTCAAGCTTGTTCCATGGAACCTTCTTAAAGCGCTTGTTGGCACCTTTAAACAAATCCTCATGAACTTGCTCATCTGGAACAAGCTTGACCTTCAGGAGATGGCCGAACATTAGATAATTATCCATAGTTCTTGCAACAATGTCCGCAACAGTAGCTGACTCGAATTGGATCCAAGCATGATGCTTGCTTGCGCCAGTCTTCTTATTCCGGGAAAGACGAAGTTTCAGGATATTTCCAAATTGCTTGAAATAAGCCCGCATCTCGTGTTCGTAGAAACCGTGGGGAATGCGACCAACGTAAACAACACCGGGTTTGTCGGAAGCTCCAGACTCGGCAATTTTCTTGAGTTTCTTCTCTTGTGCCTTACTCAATTGCTTCCGCTCAGGGATAGACTCGCCTGCAGGCATGCCTTCCTCGTTCAGAGCATCCTCATCATCTCCATCACTCTCGAAACCCTCCAGCAAAGCTTCTGTCTGATCGTCGATTTCAGAGTCTTCTTCATCTGAGTCTGCGGCTGAGTCTGCTACACCTTCAAGTTTTCCATTTGACCTGGCGGCTGCTGTTTCTGTGAGCTTCGAACCTTTGGCAGCAGTCTTGCTCTTCGGATTGTTTTCGATTGCAACATCCTTGCCTGCTCCCTTCTTTGACTTTGTAGAGATTTTTGTAGCGCGTGACTTCTTCGCTACTGGAACTTCAATCTCGTCATTGTTTGCAGGGTCCGAATCGACAGTCTCATTGATCGTAGTCTTGGGCGTCTTGGATTTCTTCACCTTCATCGGCGCAGCATCTTCGGTAGCTAGAAAGAAAATTATCAGACGATGACAGTTGATGTAATCAACATATAGAACGTACCCTTTCGCTTCTTGGCTGGAGCTTCCACGGCATCAGCGCTTGCATTCTTAATCTTCTTCGTTTTCGTCTTCTCAGCGTCAACCTCTGGTACGGAAGCTGGCCAAAATTAGCAATTGATTGGACTTTACTATTAGGTACCTAGAAGCTACTTGCCTTTGCGCTTCTTTGCTTGCAGATCCTTTGCCATTGTCGCTAATCTTGAATGGCGGAAAGTTTTGATTTCGGTCGAAGCGACTTCGAACTTTTTTCTGGTGATTCTTTTATTCTGCTGGGCGGTGAGCCTAATCAAGCTAGAACTAGCTCTTAAGTCCAAACCCCTCTTAACCACGAAAAACAGTTTCTCATCAATCACAAGAATACATTTAAGTTCTGCTTAAAGGAGACCAAATAAATATTTCAATCATGTACTGTCGCAGGAGAGATATTATTTAATGCACTTATTCATGGTGGCGAAGCGTATAAATATAAGCTATAGGTAAAGTCTTGCTTGTAAGCGGCAGCGAGAACAGATTCTCGTTCCCTTCTTCTTCTATCTACCTAATTTAGAGTCTGAACGATATGGCAAATTTATCTTTACGCTTTGTGCTCTTAGGGGCAGTCAAACTCCAAACCTATAAGCTTTGTTGGCGACTGTTGAAACGGCAATGTACATGGTAAAGTATCTGTTCTCATTAAAACCACTAAGTTACCGGTATACGCTCTCTCACAAATACTGATGTGCAGGAATTTATTTTCCTCATTAACTCATCTATACGCAGTTGAAATTTCAGAATATAAATTCTTAGGCGGCTTCGTCGAATCGTGTGTGTTCGAAAGCTGGCAAGCATTTCAGATATGATTCGCTGCCATTTGATTATGCGTAATTTCGCTCCATTCTAACCCTCCACGAAGTATGGACCCTTTTGCAAACTCGAAGTTAGGTCAAACCTACCTGAACTATTTCGGAACCCCATATTTGTAGACATTGAAACGATAAAACAACGATCAATGAACAACGAGCATCGCAAAAGCTAGGTAATGTAGCATGCCTCACCTTTGCTAAGCATCATTCTGGCCTGCATCCACAGTACATCGCTAGTCGAAATGCGAAATCATCGAGAATGAACCATTGCTGGAACCAAACAGACCGTATCGAATGGAGACGTAATATTCGTTCGTTCGTATGATCTTGCATATTTGGCTTCTGGTGACTGCTGTGTTGCCAATCATGTCTTGTTTATCACCCAACCACTCAACCTTCTTGTCTGATATACTGGCGTCTCGGTAGTTCACTCGGCCAGACAAAAGATGGCTACTAGATACACTTGGACGTGAATCATCTTAGCCGCGGTCTTTTGATGGCACCATTCATGCCGAACGTCCTTATAATACCTTAATCTCCTTCAAACAACATAATTAGATGGATACCGTTTCTATGCGCCTGATAGTATGGTTTCCAAGAATTCGAGTTCCACAGCAAAATTTGACTTCTCTGAGAAACTTCGGACGGCGGCCTCGATATTCTTAGTCCAAATTGGCCGATATACTTCACATTATCCAGCTAGCACAGCGGTAGTCAACAATAATTCTTGTTGCTTTATATCTTGGCTATCAGTGAATTCAAAAATTGCAATGTTTTCTTCGTAGAGGATGTTCGAGCGCTCGACTTTCCATTCTGTGGGACGTTCTGGGACAGTTTACCTTCGAACTTAGGACGTATAGTTCTCTCAACTTTCGAAAATGACCTTCTCCTGCCAATACAATAAGTTGTTCACACGCCCTCGACTCCAGAACCACCATTGTCAGGAGACAATTGAAGACTGGTGGAGACCTCAGATTTCCGAATCAGAAGCCATGGAATCAGCGCTAAGCAGCTAGTAGTGGCAGAGTGTAGAATGCCACGAACTTGCAGGAAATGTTTGCAGGAAAGTACGAAGTCGAGAGAGCAGGAATTGTAACAGGAATTGTGGAGTTGGAAGGACATTCAGCTCCAGGGGTAGACTATGAAGAGTTAGCCAATGAATGTTAACGACTTTTCGTAGAGCTATTATAACAACGTCCATCAATTGATGCGAGTTGCGTCGTAGAGGTATGGAGTCCAGCAGCACCTGTTCGTAGAAAGTCCACGTGACCATAAATTTTCATTTCATGATAACGTTAAGCATAATTCATGGATGAATCTCGATTTTGGGTGAGAATTGATGATGTTGCTTGCAGTGGTGGGTAGAAGAGATAAACCATGAATACCGTAGCCTGTCGTGAGTATCGCAGTCAAAGTCGGTTAGCTGCTGGTACTTCAGTATTTCCGCGAAGTTGCAAACCACCAGAAAACAACAAAAGACCCGAAACATGGCGCCCAAACGTACTGCTTCTCACGCAGAGATATGGGACGATTCTGCTCTGGTCGATTCTTGGAACGATGCTCTGGAAGAATATAAGGCAAGATCAGAGCAGTGAGTCGGTGGTCGAAGTCTGAACTGACTGTCGTCTAGAAATATCATAGTATCAAAGCTCGCGGAGAAGACGTCGACGAGATCCTGAAGAAGACCGAAAAGTCGAACAGTCCAAGGTGAGTCTGCTGTTATGGGATCCAGCACAAGGCTCACGGCGTTTTAGAGGCGAGGAGATGCATTATGAGGAAGGAGAAGTCGACGAGCTGCTGGTCCATGAGTCTCATGCCAAGGAGCTTCTGTCCGAAGAAACAAATCGTCATAACACAGGCTCGGTCGAGGAGCACGTTCAAGTACGCATCTTCGGATCCCAAGATAGACCAGATCAGATCCCTTGGCATCTTCCGTGCGATTTGTTACTAAATCTTAACTTCTTGCAGGTGAGAGAGAGGCTCTCGGTCCCGGAACAAGCAGCAGCCAGATCGCCAGCACTGCCCCAACATCTCATCGGTCAAGGTGAGACAAACATCCGGCGTCGAGATTTCAATGGGCTGTACTGATGTGGATCGGGTAATGCAGTCCACGATGAAGGCTTGAAGAATCTTTTGATGTCTTGGTACTACGCTGGCTACTATACAGGGTTGTTCGAGGGCCGGCAAGAGGCGAAGACAAGCACGAGTGCCAAGCATGAAGCATGACATGGAACCTCCAGGCTTGAACCGGCCATCTGCGACAGCGAGGGTTTGGACCATCTGATAATCACCACAGTGCCTCCGTCCCGCGGTGTCCGAGCGAGCGTTTGCACTTGATATCTGTCGACGACCTGGGATCGAGATCATTGGATAGAAGCAGTGCTGGCGAGGGAAACAGAACGCATCCCTTTTTGGTCTGAGCATGCGCCGTTTCAAGTCCGGATCACGGTGGATTACGCGGTTAGGCGCCCTGTCTAGTGTTTCTCAGCCAAACCCTGTTGAACCCTAATCATATCCCAGCCCCCAGCATGCCAGGCTGCACCTCTCGACGGCGTGCCTCACAGCGGCCAGCCAGCAACTTGGCTCTGGGTCCTGGAATTGAATTAAACATCAATCATTCGAGGCTATCTGGGCCGATGCGGCCCCTCGAGGTGCTGGCCGCGCGCAAAATTATACTGCTTTTTCTTTCGCTGCTTCTGATCGCTCGTCGCAATGATGTTCTTCGCTGTGCGCACCACAAAAATAGTTCTTGCGCAGCAAACTTCATAATCCAGCTAATGAGATGGCAGGCAAGAATCTGATCTCCCGGAACACAATCTAACCTTATTCCTTCTCTTCCATCATTATCTGATGATTTTGCCCCTGTCCGAGACAGGGCGCTGTCATAACCCCATGTCGGAGCCGCCTCCTTCTGGCTGTGAGACGAATCTGGGACAAACTTTAAAACACTGCGCGTCCGAGGCCTCTCGCCTCTCCGAAGCTCCCACCACAACGTCGCCCGTGCCAGTCGCTGGGCTTCCTGGCCTCCAGGATCCAAGATACGCAAATCATCCCAAGCTTAATGCCGTTTGGACTGGCTACAGACCGGACGAGGAGGTCTCCGGGCACAGCTTGCCTGTTTCGCGCCAAGGATCTCCTGCGGTAGGTCCTAAGAAGATTGCCAGCCGTTGTTGCGGCCAATTTCATGCTTGATTTAATACCTTTCGATCCCCAAGACCGCATTCTTTCCATCTGTTCTTCTCCATTCGTCTTTGCCGTGAACACACTCATTCACTTACTGCCTTTCATTTCATCCAGCAGCTTCTATCATCACGAGCAGGGCCTCGCCATCTGGCTTCTAACACGCTTCACTCACGATCTCTATAGCCAAGACAACTTTGATAGTTAGCTATTCCGCAGTGCGGCTTTCGTCTTTTGCAATTTCTCATACACGAAAACCTGTCCGACTATTATAATATTCATCATGAGATTCGCAGCAGTTGCAGCATTGTGCGCCGCGCCATTGGCGTTGGCTACCAGCCTCCAAGCAGATCTAGTTGCTCGAGGTGCCATGAACGCAGAGGCGAACTCGAACGCCGCGAATACTGTCGTTGTCCAAGAATCTGGGCTCACATCGACAACGGAAGTAATCATCATCTGGGTTAACAACGGAGGTGGAGCAGCAACCCAGACCATTAACTCTGCTCAATCGACCATCGGAAGTTCAACCCTATCGGCACAGACACACGAAGTAAGTAGTAAGATCTCACTCCACAAGTTAAAGCACTAACCACTCCCAAGGTTACCGTTGGTGGCTCTGCTGGCTTGGTATATGTTCCAGATACTCTCGAAGCTGCCGTTGGAGATATGGTCATATTCACCTTCCTGTCCCAAAACCACACCGCGACTCAATCTGCCTTCACCACACCCTGCGAGAAGCTTTCCGGTGGTATGGACTCTGGATTTATGGCTAACCCCAACGGTACTGTCTCGCCACCACCACAGATGGCTATGCAAGTGACTGTTACCACCCCTCTCTGTAAGTGAATAATCCTGATCTGCGTGATACATGATCTAATTCCTGGTAGGGTTCTACTGCAGACAAACTGGTCACTGCGGAAAGGGAATGACTTTCTCCATCAACCCCACTGCCAACAAGACACAAGCTATGTTCCAACAGATGGCCGTCATGCAGAACGGTACTGGTAGCACCGCCGTCATTGCAGGTGGATCGGGTTCCGCTACCGTGGCGTCCGTTGCGACCGTTGCAGCTACTACAGCTTCTGCTGCTGCCATCCAAACCGCAAACTCTGGATCTATGGTCTCTGGAAGTGGATCCGTCAACGCTGCTGGTGCCTGCGATTGCTCGTGCCTCTGCGGTATGGCTGCTTTCCCTAATGCTGCTATCCAAGGTGTCGGCGGCTTCGGTGGCATGTCCGGTTAGTTATTCGATACCTCTTATTTGGCGCTATCTAAGAGACATTTAGGAGCTATGCCAATGTCCGCACTGGAAGTTTCCGTTTCCTCATCATAGATCAGCAAAACTGGCGGTCCATTCGGTGGGGGAAATAGAAGCGGGATCCAGTGTCGTCGTGGAAAGGCTCGACGCGGAGTTTCACTGGCGATATATATGACAGGCTCGTATGCGAGGATTGCACATTTAATAGTCCGATGAATGGATACCTTTACTGCATTCCGTTTCGGCGTTGAGAAATAGTTTCATTCTTTTTTGTGGTTCAACTTATAGACAGATCAACTTACCCATTCAATGTTTACTCTTATCTGAGAATCTAATCAATTGTTTTGAATGGGAATTGTGAACCTGAGAATGACTCCACTGAATCTTGAATGCTTTTGCTACTTTCCCTTTGCGTTGCACGGGTCCTCGGATACGTTGATCAAACTGCTTAATTCATGCTATATGCCTGCCGACTTTTACCGGCTGTCGGGGAATGGATTTCACAGGAACACAGCCACAATCATTTCGGCAGCTCGGTACAGATTCATGCCATAGACCGGTCATACCTAGGTCCGTCCCAGGTTTCTTTCGTTCCTCAAGACAGCTTCGCAGTCGTTTGAAATTCATCTTGAGTGACTTGACTTTCAGCATCAGCCTTGTATCATGTTCAGCTTGAGACTTAACTTCTATGGTTATATTGCCATTGCTCTCTCCATACGTTTGTAATTTTTCGAGAAAGCTCCATAAACCCCTTTGAAAAACCCAGTAGGAATTTTGAAGTCTTACGTAAGTATAAGTAAGATTGAGAATATCTCGTCTAACGCCTAAGATGAACGATATTTTCATAGTTCGTCTCAATACCCAGACAGCTGTTTAATATAGAAATCTGAACAACGTAACTCTTCGCTCACATGGCAAGGAACGAAGGAAGTACTTCTAGTTATTGTCAATGTATGCTTTCGGATATGTTCATACTCCAAAGGGCATTCCCTATCATAGATAAGCCAACGTCAAAAGATGTTCCAACGTTTTCGCATCTCTGATTAGGACAGCCATACTTGATTGATTCCCTCCATGTCGAGGCTGCAGCCTTGTCAGCCTTGCACATGCAGGCGCAGCCTCGCGACGCGAACCGCGTTTCCAAATTTCATCAGATGAAAGGCATCCTCCTGCATTATACACACAGAACTCAGCACACCATCATGAATGGCACTCAAGATTCCCAGCACTCTCAAACTCGCTCAATTGAAAGCTCTAGCGTTCAAATGCGGCATTTCCACGTCGGGCACCAAGCCAATTCTTTCGCAGCGGCTTGTCGATGAGATTACATCAACGCCTCCAAATGTCTCATCTCCTACACGAATCCTCAGCATTGACATGGGGATTCGTAATCTCGCATACTGCATCTTAGATGTACCTCAAAAACGAGTATCGAAGTCCAAGGAATCAATCCAGGCAGCTCTGCCTTCGATTCTCGCATGGCATCGTCTTGCAGTCTCATCAGCACCGAAGCAGTCCGGAGACATAGACACGCCACCCACAAAAGAAGCATTCGACCCTGCGACACTGTCCATCGCCGCTTATACCCTTCTGCGGCAACGCATGCTTCTAGAGAAGCCAACGCACATTCTCATCGAGCGACAGCGATTCCGTTCTATGGGCTCCAAGCACATCCTTGAATGGACAGTGAGGGTTAACATGTTTGAGTCAATCTTGTATGCTGTGCTGTGCACTTTGAAGGAAGAGGGTGTATGGAAAGGAGAAGTGAAAGCTATCCAACCTGGAAAAGTTGGACCATTCTGGGTTGATGAAGGAAAGGATGAAGGAGAAGGTAAGAAGAGAGCTAGCAAAAGTCCGAAGGTTCAGAATAAAGGTGCTAAGATTGATTTGGTGAGAAAGTGGTTGCTGGATGAAGATATGGTAGCTTTGGGGAGTGAGAGCGTGAAGAATATTGCGAAGGCGTATCAAGAAAAGTGGGAAAGACTGCCGGGCAGGGCAAAGGGAAGAAGCAAGGGGGCCGAAGAAAGTCCTCAGGAGAAGATGGGCAAACTTGATGATTTGGCTGATTGTCTGTTGCAGGCTATGGCATGGGTACAATGGGAGGAGAACAAAAGAACTGCACTGAAGTATGGTGTTGAGGCTCTATTGGAACATTGCCCTTGAAGAAACTGATTCTCATATCGGGGTAACTTCAATGACAATAGCTCCCTTGCGATTTTCGTTGAAAATTTTTTGGGTATATTTTTGGAGCAAATTCAGATCTCCCATTGTAGGTATATCGAGCATTGAAAATGGAAAATCTGTTCTAATTGTCCTAAACGGTCCGCGTCTACTGGTATATTGCCATTCTAAAATCTCGATTCTCTTTACCATATGACTACTAAAAGCCATAATCTCCATATGTACGCTATACAATCAACTGCCGTGTTTTGATCTCTCTGAAGGTGTTTATAAAAGGTACTGGCTAACGACGCTGGCTGCGACAAGGGCGAGAACGAATTGAGGCGCGTGAGAAACTGCGTTGCTGGCTTTGGTGGAACTGGTGCTGGCAGCAGTACCTGTTGCAGTTCCCGTAGAGGCAGATCCGGACCCAGTGGCCTTTGCCGTCGATGATCCGCTGCCAGTAATAGCACTATCAGTATAAGGATTGGTCTAATTATCAAATTGGCTTGCACTCACGTTGTAGACCCTGATGCGGTACCGGTAGATGTAGTCTTTGCAGTTCCTGTAGAAGATCCAGAGGTCGAAGTTGAAGACGGAATGGCTATAATACTAGTCAGGAACGCATTGTTTTGGCAGGGGAAGTAGTGCCACCGTACAGATTGTAACAGACGCAGATGCAAGGCAGGTTGCAGAGTAGACACTTATAGCAGAAGATTCGGCATCACCGGAGCATTTCTCGGTGATGTTTCCAACAACTTGTGATTCAAGAGACCCGCAGAGAGATTTGAGGTCGGCCGGATTCGATTGGGCACTGGGCGCGGTTAGACTTATTCTACCTCGACAAGATTCCTGTCAACATACCCCATAGCAGCAATCAAACAGGCAGGAGGAGTAGCAATTGCTATCCGAGCCAGGGCCAGAATGGCAGTAAAGACGAAACCCGAAGAAGTGTACATGTTGAACTAAAAGCTGGGGTATCGACGGTTGAGATTTAAGCTTAACGCGCGGGGAGTGTTCGAGCGGGGGGAAATGTCGAAGGACGGTAGGGTTTCAAATGAATGTGTGTCTAATGAGTGACTGAAGAAAAGCAAACAGAACAATCGACGACGAAATGCAGTGAAGTTAAGTGTCGTTGATACAGAGCAGAACGCGATCCTTCGACGTTCTCCTTGCTCTTGGCTTTCTGAATACGGTCTAGTCAGGTACCCCGAGTTGATCCCTGCCATGCAACTTTAAAATTCGATATCACGTGCGACATTCAGAGAAGCAATGGCGATGAAGGTAGAATGGGCATCTCTGCTTCTTATTCTTGCGAGTATGTCGATGAGAATATAGCTAGCGCTCTAAACAGCTTGTGTCGTGCAAGGTGTGCGAAGCTCATCTCACGATCTTTGAAGCACTCTCGTAATTTCGTAAAGGGAAAGTATCTTCTGCCTAGCCTCCTGTTGCTTCTCGATAGAACGAAATACTCCTGTTAGCTCCGGCAGTTGCGAAGGCCTCACTTCTTCCTGTCTTTGGTAGCCATTTGACAGACCAAAGGGTCTTGTCCGTCTCGCTATGAGTGGCTACACATGTCCTCTGATCGATGGACCAGACCTTGACCTTCCCGTCGAAAGAACCACTGAGCAAATACTCGCCAGTATCACTCCAGTCAACTGAGAAGATCCAAGCGGAGTGACCGGTAAGGTTCGCAACCTGCTCGCCATGCTGAACATCATACAATGCAATGACTCGAGCATCTCCAGCAGCTGCAAGTCGAGTACCAGCTGGAGAGAACGACACCGTTCGTACTGGCTTGACAAGACCTAATACTGGGTATTAATACAGATAAGAAAACCTCGATGACAGACTTACCTGGTAACGAATAGAGCATTCTTCCCGTGTCATTGTTGAATACATATACTCCACCATTCTCATGTCCACTCGCCGTAAACCTCCCATCCCTACTCATATCGATACACATGCCAAAGCTACCCTTAGTCTCGTATTCTCTGATCTTTTTCCTCCCTCCGGCAAGGTCCCAGACATTGATCCTGCCATCATACGTTGTGCTCGCCAGAAATTGACCATCCTCACTCAGCGCGATTGCCCATATTTCACCAGCCTTGTTCCCGTCCTCGAGCTTGCCCTCTTCTGCCCATTCTCCTGCCTCAGAAATACGCCATATCTTTACTTCGCCTCCAAATCCTGCGCTTGCTGCGACGCGCCCATTGCGTGAGGTTACAATGTGGTGGCAACCTAACTTGTGTGCTCCAGCCAAGGTTTGCGCGAGAGGAATGTCTGGTGAGGTCGTAGAATAGATTTTGATGGAGGAAGCGCCGGATGCAGAAAAGACCTGCGTAGGCGTCACGGCAAGTGAGAAGATATCAGTGATATGAGCTGTACGTTGCGCTGTTAGAGCTGGTTTCGCTGTGGAGGGGCAGTACGAGACATACCATCGTCGACTGTATGAGTCGTGAGATATTGTTTCGACTATAATATGGTCAGTCTCATTCATATACAAATTGAGCAACCAAATACCATTGTCACCGATTCATAAGGTACATGCCGAAGATTTTGGGGAGGCCAGACGTTGGTGATGTAAGAATGGAAGTTTGAAAGATTTGGCGGGGTTGACCTCAAGCAGCGAATATCAACACGGTCAATACATTAAACTTTTTGCACACCAGATCATCGGATCTATTTATTTTCCGTTATGATTTATTTGTCTCCAATTTGATGTACAACAGATAGTATTTACAGGCTCTAATTGAAGGTAGAGCAGTTTCGTCAGTCCCAACCATGAACGCCACATGCTAATGCAATACAACATCTTTCCATCTTCAAGCTCCTCATTCCATCCATGTAGTCCAGTTCTATGCATCTGTGGGCTTCTCTGATGTCGTCTTTTGATTATCGCCTTTGAACATGCCTTGTATTTCTGCAACGAAGTCAGTTACTACTTCTACAATAGCTCAGAGGAACCGACCCTTCACGCAGTATGGACATAACAGATGCGCTCTCTTGATATGACCGCAGGCAGAGCATCTGTTCAATGCTGTCACATCCTTCATTCCCTTTCCTGCCAGAAGCCGTGATCGCTTCTTCATGTGTGAAGTTTTCTTTTTAGGAACAGCCTTCAATATAGACTCCCATAATCCCTCGATGAACCCGGGTACGTTCAACTGTATTGCCGAAGGAATACCAATCGATAGAGATGGTAGAAGAGGGTGTGAGAGTTGTCGAGAAAAAACTGTTGTGAATCGTGAGACATTGGAGATTGTTGGCGAAGAAAATCGTGGGAGGAAGGAAGCTAGGATCGACGAGGTTGTGCTATGAGCTGCAGCCATCTTTGTGAAATGAAAGTCCTGATTTGAACCGAGTTGAACTCTGCCGGACAATTGTTTCTTCTCACGCGATATGACTTGGGTAATTTTGAAGCTTTCCATATTCCTGCAGGGGTACAGATCTCTAATCCACAAGAAGCTTAGCGCTCGGTGGTCTGCCTTCTCCTTTTTGAGAACGCGACACTAATTTTGTGGAGGAAGATAACCCCTTCCTCAATTTCCTCTACACCCTGCTGTCAACACCCCAACGTTCAATCTCAAGGACTCAGAAGATCGATCTTTGGTTTGTTAGAACACTTCACACACAATGTCAACCCTTCCTATGGACAGACATGCTCCTCAGCAGTCGGTGTACCCCCGAAGCCACGTCGGTTTCGACAGTATCACATCACAAATTGAGCGCAAGCTCCTGAAGCGCGGTTTCCAGTTCAATGTCATCTGTGTTGGTATGGGCAGCTCTTCAACTCTTTCTGCTCACCTTGCATTCAAAGCGCAATTGCTAATTATCATTTTCAGGTCAAACTGGTCTCGGAAAGTCCACGCTGATCAATACCATTTTTGCGTCGCACTTGATCGACTCAAAAGGCAGACTTTCTCCTGATGAGCCAGTGCGATCTACGACCGAAATCCAAACCGTTTCGCATATTATCGAGGAAAATGGTGTTCGCCTGAGACTCAACATTGTCGATACCCCAGGTTACGGCGATCAGGTCAATAACGATAGATGCTGGGACCCAATTGTCAAGTATATTAAGGACCAGCACTCGGCATACCTGCGAAAGGAACTCACAGCTCAACGTGAAAGGTATATCCAGGATACCCGTATCCACTGCTGCCTGTTCTTCATTCAACCTTCAGGCCATGCATTGAAGCCAATCGATATCGTGGTTTTGAAGAAGCTCTCAGATGTTGTCAATGTCGTCCCCGTCATTGCCAAGTCTGATTCCTTGACTCTCGAGGAGCGAAGCGCCTTCAAGGAGCGCATAAAGGAGGAGTTCACCTTCCACAACTTGAAGATGTACCCATACGACAACGATGAGTTCGATGAGGAGGAGCGTGCTTTGAATGCTCAGATCAAGGTTTGTGCTACTATAAGATGAGCTCGTGCTACTTACTAACATCTCACGCAGAATATTATCCCATTCGCTGTCGTTGGATCAGAAAAGCCAATCATCGTTGGAGGAAAGCAAGTTCGTGGACGCCAAAACCGATGGGGAGTTATCAATGTCGAGGACGAAAACCACTGCGAATTCGTCTACCTTAGAAACTTCCTTACCCGCACTCATCTGCAAGATTTGATCGAAACCACTTCGCAGATTCACTACGAGACCTTCCGTGCCAAGCAATTGTTGGCCCTCAAGGAGAGCAGCGCTGCTGGGCACCCCAACAGCAGACCAATCAGCCCTGCAGCAGATCGAGAATTGAGCAGAAGCTCTCAACGGGGCGGCATGAATGGCTACTGAGAGATGTAGGAATGGGGAGCGATGGGGTGCTGCGATTTTGAGGAAGGTTGTTTATGATAGCAAGGCGATATCTGTGCAAAAGCGACTTTCGGGATTTCCTTGAGCAGGCTGAGGAGAGCATTAATGGCCGCTTGAGCTGGACTTTACTTCGTCTCTTCGACTTCTCCATATTTCTCCTTTGCTTAATTAGCCTTCTCTAACCACGAGAATTCATTTCAATAGTAGTAAAGTCACTCAGTCTCCTTTGTGCTATGGCGGGGGGTTGGGAATGTAGATTTAGAGCATGATGCCTCGAACTCTAGCTATCGTTCTCTATATGCTTCTATGTGCGGTGATTGAACAATATATGCCAGGTATCCAGAGTTTCTAATTGCATGCGATACTGAACTTTTGAACACCACATGCCTACCTAAAAGCACCAGCACAAATATACACCGAAAATCAGTCCTGTACACTAACACCAGCCATCTTCGCATCGCCCGCCTCTTGGTCCTGTGTCCGCTTCTTGAAAATGAAGCTCTCTAGCTCTTGATATGCCTTCTCAAGATCATCGTTCACAATGATCAAATCATGCGCGTTAGGCGTCTTTGAGTATGACATTTCGTTCTCAGCTTGTGCCAGACGCTTTTGAATGGATTCTTCCTTCTCTGTGCCTCGACCTCGGAGCCGGGACTCGAGTATGCTCATAGATGGTGGGGAAATGAAGACGAAGCGCGCTTCGATTGAGGATTTCTTGATTTGTTTGACGCCCTACCATATTCGTGAGCCAATTTGGAATTATACATATATTGCACAAAAGAGGAAACACAAACCTCCATCTCAATATCCAATACGACGACTCGTCCGCTCTTCGTCAAGTTCTCAATGGTCATCTTACTGGTCCCATATCGATTGTCGCCAAACTTCGCATTCTCGACGAAAGAGTCCTCGCTGATCATCTTCTCGAACTCTCCCATGGAAATATAGTAGTAGTCCACACCCTCTTGCTCTCCTGGTCGAGGGGAACGTGTCGTGTGCGACACAGATGTCGCGAAGAGAGAGGGATGACGATCTAAAAGGAGCTTGTATAGTGTGCCTTTCCCGACACCTGAAGGACCAGAGATCACAACTGGGCGGAGGTCGGAGGGTACTGTGAGAGAGTGTTAATGTATCACTCTATCGAAGGAAGACAATGGAGGGGCGGTGGGCGATGGGGAGCAAGCTTTGGAGGATTGTGAATGTACCTGGTGCCATTGTGTATGTGCGATTATATGGAGCGAAGCGCAAGACTCGAGGGAGAATATAAGGACTACGCACAAGTCGAGGTAGAAGCATGTGGGGAAGGAAAGGGAGTGGCCGTTGTGGAAAAGGGTCCAGACAATTTTTGTGGAGCTCTAGCTTTATCGACTTCTTATCGTGACCTAGAGACCGCCTCGTCTCCGTATTCACATTCAATACATGTTTTTATTCACTGGTTATTTGAATGGTGAGATTGAGATATTTGATTTAATTTGATTTATGGGATTATCGAACAAAGACAAAGATTCACAGGTGGAATTCCCCTTCCAGACGCCAGGACTCCTGTATAGAACAACGCCTCTTTAAGGAGTGGGTATTTGATAAGCAAACTCCTGAGCGCCTCCGCAAATATACTCTCTAAACGTATTATACACCCGTCATCTATATTCTGTCTGCATCAGCAAACGGATGGGTGACTTGGCTGGTCACACTGTACCGTGAAGTAGCACTAGCTGGGATTGGGGGTGGTGCTGGATAGTCGTGTGCGATGCCATGATGGGTGTAGGCAGGATGAAGCGCAGTCGGCGGACGTTGAATCTCAGGTGCAACTGGAGAGCTCCGTGACTCCCAGCTTTGAGCTTGCTCGGGATCTTGCATGATCGGCTTCGAAATCGACATATGCTTGGACATGCGAATAGGAAGTTTGAATGGGAAGCGGGACTTGCGTCGGTCTCGTTCTTCTGTGGCATTATAGCTCGGAAGAGGAGACTCGGTGCGGCGCATTGATCCACTTGAGAGGCTGAAAGGCTTTGAAGAATCTTTGGGAATTGCTGCGCCGTCGCTGCGAACCTGACGACCGGTAATGCCAAGCTTGGAGTCGGAGAAAACGTACGTCTGTAATATATGTCAGCAAAGTTTCAGTGAGAGGAGAGAGGAGAACGTACAGCGACAATGTTAAAGGATCCCACGATTGCCGTGAGAATGCCTCCAGCAATTACAACTCTCCATAGTGGCAGACCTAGGTTCGCGATGCTTGTAGCAGGCTTGTTGAGGTTACCCAAGATATTGAAGCCAAGAACAAACATTGACGTGCCAAGGAAGACGAAGCCATGTTCTGGGCTGAGCAAAGGCCAATTGCGGGCGAAGTATGCTCGAAAGATATTAAGCTCGGAGACGATGAGGAACACAGCGATGACACTCGTAATGAAGTGGGATACCCCATCGAAGAGGTAGAACTATAGAGAATATTAGCAACGGTATCAAATTTGTGCAAAGCATGAAACGTACATTAGAAGTCTTGACGGTCATGACAAGCATGATCCAGCTTCCGATTGCAACCAGAAGCAGTGATATGATGTTGAGAACTCGGATGACGTTCAACGTAATGTAGCCTGGACCGGCCAACTTAGATTCGGAAAACATTTTGAAGATGTCTTAATGGACTTGGGTTTCTGCAGAACATCAGTAAGGTTTCTAAAATTAGGAATCAAGTTAGAAAGACGTACAGGGTTTGAAATGATTGTGAAAGTACTAGAACTCGACTGCCTGCAGTGGAAAATTTGGTGATAGTGTTTGGAAAGATCGAGGAAATTGTAGAACTAGAAAAGAAAGGAAATCTTCTGTGCGAGAGTAGGCAGGAATATTAAGTACAGGAACAATGACTATTGATAAAGGAAGCGATTCATTGTCGTGGAAGACAATGACAAGAAAATCGTAGGTGACAATAGGAACTGCAAGGGCCGGAGGGAGTATATGAGTGAATCACGACAAGAAGACGGTCTCGCCTTTGAGACCCAAATTCATGACCCCTTGAGAAAGAATCATTGTGGGGGACCAATACCTTTGTTCTAAAAATCTAACGTACGTCTCTTTCAACGAATAGTGTTCGTGTCAAAGGACGGCTTCTCGACCAAGCGGGTGTGCTTCAGGCGCGAAGGTAGATTTCCAAGTTTCGAAGCAAACAACTGGATGAAAGACCCACGTTTGATGGGGGACTGCCGCTGGAACTGTGGGAGCCTCAAAATAAGGTCGTATCTCTGGTTGTAGCGTCGCACGACCTTCACATGGAGGTCTGGATGTGAGAAACGGGAGGCCAACAAGCTCACCCAGACCCCAGATCTGCTATTACTGCCCAATAGAACGTGTAACAAGCGCTTCCATTTGCGCCAAGATGAGAGCGATCATGCAAGAAGCATCGGGAGGATGTTTCGAGCGCTTCTTCTCGCATCAGCTTCATTGGACGAACGCGCTTAACAGGATGTTTCACGTCTGTCTCTTGCGCATGCGAGCTATGGGCAAGATACATCGCGGAATACTTACACGAAAAGCTCCGAGCATAGGCTTCATTCGCTCTGCTCCGGCGGTTGTCACCTTTCCGAGGACTAAGATGATTCTTGGAAAGTCTCAAATCCAGAAGTCTGCATTTGTGAATCACGAGAAAGGGTGACTTAATCGCCCAGTCACGTGGCCTATCGAACATCGGGCCGGCTCTTCCCCGAATCGTCTAAGCGAGGGGCTAAGAGTCTAAAATTATCCCTTCTCAGCCTCGGAGCTGGACCACCAATACAGCCACGCAGGCAGAAACTCTTCTACAAGAATTTTGAAGAATCGCGGACGCTCAAGACATATTAAGATGGCCAGAGGCAATCAGAGGGACAAGGCTCGCGAAGCCAATCAGAAGAAGATGGCTGACCAGGTATATTCGTCCTTTGTTTTGGGCGCCGTCGATGTTCCGAGAATTTCCTGTGCTGACCGTATTTTCCGTCTGCAGAAGAAATCCAACAGCATGTCTGGATCTGAAATGCAGCGCGAAAAGGAAAAGGTTGCAGCAAAGATGCGAGAAAAACAGGCTGCTGGTATGTTTCTGATACAATAGTATTATATCTACCTCCTGGGTACTGATGCAGCTGCAGCCGACGCGAAGAAAGCCGGTGAAGCCGCTGCTGGGAAGAAAAAATAGACAGCGTGTAAATCCGTGCGAACGACGACTTTATGCGACACGAGGGCGCATATTCCCTATGATGGAGTTTTCGGCTGCGATACACTTACAAACATTGAGGGTGTGGGATGCGCGGTATGAGGTGTTTAGACTGCGTGACTTTTGCAATTATATCCATTTGTCAAAACCCTACTTGTCCACATTTCGCCGCTTTATAGTGTGCTCAACCACTTGACAAAGTCATTGTGTATTCAAGTGGATAGCCGCTGTAATACCCATACATGATTATATTCCCATAGCAGGATCCAGATCGTTAATCGCTGGAACATTTTTCCTATTTGCCACAAAACGGACGGGAGCGAGAGAAGCAAAAACTCGTACAGCTGACAGGTAAAGCAGTACTTACACACCAAATTCAGTCATCGCTATTCAGGAATGTAAAATGTGCAGGTATGTTCGATTCTACAGAAGCCATCTCTATCTTAGGAGTCAAGAACTCCCCTTTTCAAATTTCTGCATTGCGCTACAAGAGTTTCGTTCGTTGGATCTTACGAGGCTGTTTTCAAAAGATCTTGGAGTACTCGAACAAAGCTCTTATCAATATAGGCGAGAGCTCATTTATATGTAGTAAGTGTTGTTTCATTGAACTTTCTAAGGAACTCGAACACAGCGGGAACCACTTCAAATAGCTTAGGCAGTAAGTCAAGCGCCACGCCATCATCAGGCCACGTTAGCTCCACCGCACGTATTGAGAAGAATTCCTGTCATGGATGTTGGCGAGCAAGTAATCTGTTCTATCTAAACCATAGTACACAAAGAATAGAATCTCACCTTTCAAACTCATGTATTGAATCACTTGAAGATGAAAGACCCACTACCCCACAACGATATCGGCGAGCCAGAGTTACCAAAAGACCAGGGCAAACCCATTGGATATCTTCTTCATTTTGAAGTATGTTGCCACTCTATCAAGATTAGACCTAATATTACAGAGGTCTTCGTAAGTCCCTTGCGATGAATGTGGTCTTCTAGCAAAGCATTCCGAATTTCTGCATTAGCAGGCTCCCTACAGTTGTCGAGTCTCGGCAGACGCAACGAGGAAGCTTTATGTGATTCATATTTCTCCTAGAAATTCAACCATTCCAGTTCTGATAATGAAAGGTCAGATCGCGGCAAGATTAATAGGGGGTTCGGTAAAGTTGTGGCTCCCTGCAGCCTTGCGGTCAAAGCCCGACCCCAATTGCTTTCGGGTCGGCTCGGCAGTTGATCAGATAAGAACGATGATGAAATGAACGCTCGACGACGGGACCTGAGACGCCTCCTGAAATTCCTGGCTGGAGCTTACAAATTCGCATCTACGATAAGTTCCTTTTCTGTGAGCCCGCATCCTTCCAAAAGAGCTCAGGGCCGCTCCAGACAAGCTCCAGGGATCCAGTTTTAGTGATTCCAAACTGTATCTCAAATACCAGCGAGATCTAGACCCTGGGTGCTTCGTAACCAATACGCAGCAACACTAAGAAGCTTAAATTGTCAAAGTACATGCATCATTGCACCATTCGAGGGAGTGCAGCACGTCACTCAGTCCCCCGCCTACATTCCCTTTGTTAAACTCCGGGAACTCTCTCCCTTCTCTCCATGAAAAAATTCGCAACTCTCTCTCGTGCAACGTCAGTCGCAGCTTTCAAGACGGCAAGCTCCAGACTTTCTTCCCTTTCACGGCAATTTTCCTCCTCGTCCGCTGCCATGGCGCCAGTACCCAAGGAGTGCGATTACCTCGTTATCGGTGGTGGCAGTGGTGGTTTGGCCTCGGCACGAAGAGCAAGTGGTTATTATGGCGCAAAGACAATTGCAGTAGAGAGCAAACGATTAGGAGGAACTTGTGTCAATGTGGGGTAAGTGAAAATGTAAATCAGTAGAAACAAGGCTGACAAAGCATGCAGATGTGTGCCCAAGAAGGTCACATTCAATGCAGCCTCGATCGCAGAGACCATACACGAAGCCAAGGCTTACGGATTCCATGTCGAGCAAACAGCCCCGTTCGACTGGACATATTTCAAGAAGAAGCGGGATGCATACGTCAAGCGTCTGAATGGCATATATGAGAGGAACCTGAACAATGACAAGGTGGAATACATTCACGGACGAGCGCATTTAACTGGGAAGAACGAGGCAGAAATTGTTCTGGATGATGGCACAAAACAGATAGTTAAGGCAAAGAAGATCTTGTTGGCGGTTGGTGGGCACCCAACAATCCCACAGGGTATTCCAGGAGCAGAGTATGGCACCAACAGTGATGGTTTCTTCGACATTGAAAAGCAGCCGAAGAAGGTGGCCTTGGTTGGTGCTGGATACATTGCTGTGGAGTTTGCAGGCATGTTCAATGCTTTGGGCACGGAGACACATCTCTTTATTCGACACGACAAATTCTTGAGAAGTTTCGACCCCATGGTGCAGGATGCTATTACTGCGGAGTACGAGAGATTAGGTATTCATTTGCATAAGAATTCGAGTCAAAGCAAGATAGAGAAGGATGAGAAGACAGGAAAACTTACTGTGCACTATAAAGATGCCGCCGGGGAGGGCAAGCTGGAAGACGTGGACGACTTGATTTGGGCTATTGGACGTTCTCCAGAGGTAGAAGATCTCGCCTTAGAGAAGGCTGGTGTCAAGCAGAATGAGAGGGGTCAAATTATCGCAGACGAATACCAGAACACCAACGTAGAGAATATCTATTCTCTAGGCGACGTTGTCGGTAAGGTAGAGCTTACCCCTGTTGCTATTGCAGCCGGCCGAAAGCTCAGCGATAGGCTCTTTGGTCCCGAGAAGTTCAAGGCATCCAAGCTAAACTACAACTTGATTCCATCTGTTGTCTTTGCGCACCCAGAAGTTGGCAGCATCGGCCTTACTGAACCAGAAGCTATCGAAAAGTATGGCAAGGAAAATATTAAGGTCTACAACACTAGTTTCACGGCCATGTACTATGCCATGATGGAGCCGGAAGACAAGGGACCCACAAAGTACAAGCTGATCTGTCAGGGGCCAGACGAGAAGGTTGTCGGGCTCCACATCCTGGGTCTAGGAAGTGGTGAGATGCTACAGGGCTTCGGTGTCGCGATCAAAATGGGTGCTACGAAAGCCGATTTTGACAGCTGTGTGGCCATCCACCCCACGAGTGCTGAAGAATTGGTTACGCTGAAGTAGATAGCTTACAGGTAGACGGCATTGCTTTCTATGCGAATAGAGGGACTTAAGACCAATACCCGTCCTTTACACTTGATGCTTATTCTGAAGTCGTTCTATAAGCTGCAGTTTGCGGCTGTGTTGTCTATTTTGACTTTGTCGGGTCTTTCTCTTTTCTTCCGTTGTCTCCTTGCGGACTTTCTTTGGGAAAAGCCATAGCAGCAAGCTTGTTTAACGATGTTTGACTCTCCCAGGCCCAATTAGTCTTCAGAATCCCTTCTCAGCAAGCGCTTGGGAAGTACTACGAAGTCTGCTTTCATCCCAAGCGCCAATGCTTCTGTACTACTGCCAATGTGCTCAAAGAGCTCGCCAACTTCTCAGCACGGACACAATGAGCTAGACTGCCCTTTACTTAATACGACAAGTTCCTCCAGAGGTGATGGAAGTTACAAGTTCATCGAGATGTGATTCCAAGCTGTTCTGTTCACTTCACTTCAGTAGGGTGCCAGCAAGTGAGCCGCAAAAGTCCCATCCTGACACCGAGCCGAGCGCAGTGAATTTAGTCAGTCGCGTTGGCGCGAAGATAATGGTAGCCATTCTTGATATCGCTTCGATCTTCCAACAATTCTCCGAAGCAAATAACTTCCTTGCAATCTCCTACCCGTTGGCGTCTGCTCACTCTTCCATTGTCCTCACTTGCTACATGCCCTCTATTACTCCCTCTTTTAAACACATTACATGCAAATCCAGCACACATTTACAGTCGACGTCGATTTCGAAAGTATGGATGCTTCTGAGGAACGGGCTCGCTTGCTCCGCGGTAGAGCTCGAGTCAACAGCATGCATGAGCCAAGCCGATTTGCGATCATGGCATATTCTGCAGGATCGTATACCCAATACTGTATGTCTTATCGTCTTGGAGCAATAGCTCTTCGTCTTTACCGTCTTTGGAGCCGTCAAGGTCTCCTAAGGCGCGTCCATGTCTGCTTACTCCTCAAACATGCAATTCCTTTCCGTGAAATAGATAAAAATGGCAACTAATTCCGAACTCTTTATAAACAGGGGCGACGAGAGATCGACCGCGCACAAACACTTTCGTCAATAACAAGGAAGTGAACGGCGAAGACCCCTTTTCTATTGCGCAACCTGCCACTATCGAGCCCGCTCCATCAGCTCTAAGCAAGTTCGAAAAGGTCAAGCAACAGCTTCGCGAGTCGGCCCAAACTTTGAACACCATATTCGACAAAGCTCAGGGCAAATTCAAGTTCAAACTTGCTGCTATCAAGCAAGCCAATTCACCTACTAAGCATTATGCTCGCGTCAAGCATGACTTCACTTCCAACAAGCACAACGATGCCTCTCTATATGGTAGTAGCCTTGATCTTGCTGTTCCAGCGGTGAACTACCAGTTCAATGGCAGCGACGTACACCATCCTACCTCTTTTCGAGGGTTGGGTCACTCCCTTGGGCGCAAAATCTCCTTCGGTCGGCCCATCTTTAGAGAACGCCAACTCAAAGACATGACAGCACTTCCTTATCAACGTCCTGCTATTCCTGATACGAGAGCGCTCCTCACTTCTGAACAACTCGTGGGCATCGAGGCTTGGGCTTCAGAGACAGTCTCCACCACTGACAGCCTCACGCCTAATCAAGATGACTCCTTCCGGGTCCTCACTACTAGTGAATTACTTAGGCTTGAGGGTGAACGTATCGATACCATCGAGCTTGTGAGACAGTATATCTGTCCTCCTAATAGTCCTCGCCTAGATGGAAGTGATCC
Source organism: Mollisiaceae sp. DMI_Dod_QoI (assembly GCA_009613015.1). NCBI lineage: Eukaryota > Fungi > Ascomycota > Leotiomycetes > Helotiales > Mollisiaceae > Mollisiaceae sp. DMI_Dod_QoI. The sequence goes on from VXCB01000007.1 coordinate 347,301, forward strand.
GACTCCGGTCAATCTGGCTGGATTGCAACTGGATTTTGATGATCTTGCTCCCTTTTTAGACGAGCCTGTCAAGACAAAGAGGAAGGATCTCATCAATTACCTTGGTCACTCGCGTAATGCCTCCTTCCACCTTGTGGCTGGAAGCGCGACAAGCTATGATGCTGGTACCAATCTATCCGACTATTACGAGGTGCAACTCGTCGAGCCTCAAACCGTCAAGAAAGTCCTGGTTAAGGAGATCGTGTATCCGACTACGAGAACATCGTCCGACATAGAGGAGGATGATGACAGCGAAGACTCGGATATCGACAGGGGTAGTTTTAGATCTTTCATGTTGGATCATGATAGCTTACTCTTTGATCCGGATGAGAACCAGCTCGTTCCTCCACCGTCTTATCCTCCTAGCCAAGCTCTGGTTCTGTTTCTTCATGGCAAAGGTATGGCTGTGGTCAATCTTGTAGAGATGTTAGGACAGCTAGATGAAGACTTTATCAATCAGAAGAAGAGCAACTCATGGGGTGGTGTTAGATTCCCGGAACACATGGAGTGGAGCGATGACTGGGTTGCGAGGGTGGGACAGGTCTGCGGTTCCAAGAAGGCGCAGAAGGTGCATAGGTGGGATAGTTTGTTATCGAAGGGTACGGCGGGGAAGATGTATGGATTGACTTACAGGCTATCGAGGAGAGCGATGAAGGCTTCTAAGATGAAGGACTTCGTGGAGCATACGGTGGAGAATCACTTTTGGTGGAGACTCTGCTTCAAGGAACAACGACATCCTAAACTTTTTTAGAAGGACCGTTAGAATGACGTTTCTGAGATTGGGAGGACCGGAGGTGTGGCGTTGTATGAGCGGACTTGATATGGAGTGTTGGGGCGTTCAAGGACGGTGTTCGTCGGGGTCTTAGTTTCTTTTGTCGGTTGTCGAATTCGGGTTTCCTTCGCCGGACTTCACGATGACGATAGAAATGGTAATACTGGAGCGGTTCAATGGACCAATGGATTCAGTATCGACTTTTCTTATTATCAGATCATGCTTCTACAAAAGCACTTTTTTCAGATACCGAGCACTAATTTTGCTACGGAGATGGCGGTAAATCAGCGGTCAGTCACTAGCATGAGGAAATTAAAGCAATTCACAATTCAGAGGCAATGTCAAGGCAATGGCAAAGGTGTGTCATTGAATGATGAGTCTGTCTATGGTACATGATTGTGCAAATGAGTGTGCTGATCCTGTCCTCCGGATCAATCATACAATTATTCTCTCCAATCCAAGCCAATCCCAGTGTGGTGTGAGGGGTCAGATGTCAGGAACTCCTAAAGCTGCCATTCCAGAACCTTGTCCAATATCCGAAATGCCTCCTCAACCTTGGATTCAATAACCTCCTTGAAGATCTTTGGGAGGGATGTGGGCGAGAAGAACACTCAAGGCACACGTGCTGGGTGGGCTCTTCTTGAGGGAGCACAGAGTAGCCACGACATTCTGATCGGTGATCTCAGTCTCAGCCATGGTGGTACCGGGAGCCCAAGAAGTGCCGGAGCTGTTGATTGGGTCCCAAGAAACCTTGAGGCGCTCGACTTGGTAGTCCGGGCTCCATACACAGCGGTCGGGAACGTTGACACGGTCATATTTCTTGTCTTCCTCGATCTTTCGGAAGGAATCCTTGAGCTGCTGAGCAAGAGCACGACGGGTCGTGATCTTTTCGGCGTGTTCAAGGAAGAAGACCTCGTTGGCGTCATTACAGATCATGTCGCCGTCCTTGCGGGCGAGGCCGACGCGAACAGGAAAGCTGTCAGACATCGTTGTGGAGATTGATCGATTGATAGTATCGAGTCGAGAGAAATATGTTGATATGGTTTCTGATTCGATGACCAGAGGAACGTTTTCGGAAAGTTGGATGATGAACCGAATGCTGATGATGCCAATGAGGAGGGTGAGAGGGACAGTTAATATAGATTTTTGGATTTGGAAGATTCCATCAAGCATAGGCACCTGTTGTTGTGGGATGGCTATCTCCGTTGACCAAAGGAAATGGCTGTCCTTAGCTATCATCAAAGGGAAATTCTAAGCTGTTTGCACTGTTCCGATGGTCTCTTGCACACTCTCTTGCAACCGCTGTAGATTCTCACCTGCATGCTTCCGCAGCTGTTATGTGGATACGTTCCGGTCAGAAGCATTGCATAATACCAATTTTACCTTCCCTCCATTGAATAGTCGTTGTAAGGGTCCATTTTGGAAGCTACTTAGGTCTCATAATCTGAATTTAGGCATATTTTGGCGAAGTCCTTTTTAAAGGCGCAAATAAACACTTCAAGAAGCTCTTCCATAGACGTCCGGTCACGGTGAAAAGCCCCAAGCTGCATACCTAGGTAAGCAGGCGAGCGAGACAGGCAAGACAAACATCTCATGCTTCTTGATGAGATAGAAGGACTTTCTCTATGAGATACAGCTAGCGAACTGAAAGCGTGCTGGGGGTTTCTTACATGTTCTTTGGCACATTCTCCCATGGCCCAATTAAATAAAGGTTCATGGCCTTATGTTGAATCGTAGCCCTCGTAACCATTGTAGGCTCCCAACTCTCTTTGGGTGCTAACCCACTCCTCGCTCATTAGCCCATTCATTTTTGCCTTCTTCAAAGCCTTTGCATCCTTATGCCAATCGCAGGCATAGTCGCATTCTGGGACTGCCTCCTCGCCAAAGTACTTGCATATCAAACGATGTCGACAGATTTCCGTATTCTCGCAGTAATCTACTACTGCTTGTAGGCTTTTTGCTCGAGCAAGAAGGTTATTTTTCTCCAATTTGTCTCTGCTCAACCGAGTATATGCTCGGTCCCGGTCCTCTCGGCTGTAGTACATGATGCAGATACTAGCCTTGCCATCTCTCCCGGCGCGGCCAGCCTCCTGGTAGTACCCCTCAAACGACTTCGGCAATTGCCAATGAACCACAAATCGTACGTCATCCTTATCGATTCCCATGCCAAAAGCCGTGGTTGCCACGATGACATCGTATCCTTTGTCATTGTTAACCCAGCGCTGCATAGTTTCGTCCTTCTCATCTTTGTGCAGTCCTGCATGATAAGGCCTTGCTCCAATGCCATCAGAGCGGAGCTTGGCAGCAATATCCTCACAGTCGTTCCGGAAAATAGTGTAGATGATGCCAGAAACACTGTCTATCCGTTTGCCGTTGAGTTCAAGCTCTTTGTGACGTTCAACATTTTCTGCACGGCGCTTGTGAACACTCCTTAGCCAACCTAGGAAGTCTTTCAACTCAACATCAGCGACGGTTTCTCTCAAAGGTAGAAAGCCGGATATCGCATGGAAATGTTTTGGAAACGCAATGCAAAAGACAAACCTGGGTAATGACTCTGTTCGTCGCATTTGAATCTTACTTCATAATGTAAGTTCTTTCGATCTGTAGTCATAGTGTACACCTTCATGTTGGCTTCAACCAAACCAAGCATACTAATGATATCTTCCCGTACCTGTGCAGTTGCCGTTGCAGTAAGGCAGATGATAGGTACGTCTGGAAAACTCTCTCGGAACCAACATAACTCTTTGAAGGACTTTCGGAAGTCGTGACCCCATTCCGAAATGCAGTGTGCCTCATCAACAGCAATGCGGGCTAGCTCTTGCTGTTCATACACAACCCGTAAATGCTTTCGGAAAGCTTCCGAAGCACATTGTTCCGGGGTTACGTACAGAAGCCGAGTGAGGGGATGACCAGTTGCAAGATCCCGTAGCAATCGTTGCTTTTCCTCGTAGGGCGTATTTCCGCTGATCATGCCAGCTGCAATGTCGGCAGCACGCAAGGCATTGACCTGATCAGTCTGGGTTCATTAGTTCGGCTTTTGAGAGCTAAATGCAAGCTGCAACAGGAAGGATGATATTTGATCCTTGATGGGAATTGAAAGAGATCGGTGTATCTTGATGAGAAGATGCCTTGGACTTACCATCAAGGAAAGTAGGGGACAAATCACGATGGTGACTGTTCCGTGTTAGATGTGACCTTTAAAATCCGATCCAGTGGTACTTACTCCCATGGTCTATTAGAGCAGGCAATTGAAAGCATAAACTTTTTCCAAACCCTGTTGCTGCTTGGACGAAGACGTCCTTCTTATCTAGTGCATCAACAATAACTTCGCGTTGAAGCCCTCTACGTGTTTTGTTAGCTGTTTAGGGACTTTAGATAGACTTCGAGTGAGCTAACCTAAAAGCTGTCCTCTTGAACTTTCGCCTTAGTGTGAAATCGATATCGACACATGAATTGGACTTCGTGAGAGCAGGCATGGCGGACGCGAACGGTAAGCACGTGACTGATCGACCTCTGACTGCAAGTAAGGTTATCTTCAGCTTGGGACAATGAATGAAGTCCCATCCTGCGAATATTGTTGATGCTTTGAATTGTGGCTACGCAGGCATAGTCTAGAAGGAAAGGTTTGATGTCGACGTTGGTGAGGAAGACGCGAACGAGTTAAGAATATAGTAATATGTAAAAACCAGTGCTATTTCGCGCTAAACGCTTACGCGCATCTTTTTTTGCGCGCACCCTTATATAATTATAATAATTAGGGCTGTTGTGCTATAACTCCACCACTTTTTATTTCAAACGTATAGTTAGTTTAAAATAAAAATATAAACGTATTAAATATATCGCTCTTTAAAATTATAGCTCTTTATTACGCTTACACTAGTTCGTTAGAGCAAGGGTCTATTGGTGAAAAGTTTATGTTAGTAGAAAGTCAAGGTACACTAAGTAATGAAGATAGCGTAAGGCTTATTACCTCTTTCTTTGAGAATTAGATAAAGATTTAAATTGAAAGTTATTTAAGTAAAAACTACTCGTCGGCTTTAAAACTCCTATTTTGGGCCGACCCGCTGAAGCAAATCGGGATCACCAACTTGGACTTTCAGCAACTTGGATAACCCAAAATAATTAGTTTTTAATTAATAATAAATTAACTACACTATTTATTATTATAATTTTTGAATTAAATTATACGTTTAATTAAAGTTTACAAATCGTATTTAGAAAGCTAAGTAATTGCGCGTCGCGTTATAGTGTGAAAACTTTTTACGTAAGGCTAAAATAATGAATTTTCGTGTTCCGGTCGCTAAAATTCTAATTTTTTAACCCTTACTCCTAATTAAAATCATTTCTATAGAAGACTCTATATTAACTACGTAATTATACCGAAACGTACGTTAAAAGTTGCTAAGAAAAAGGCTAATAAAATCTCCAAAACGATAAAGAACTTTTCTAAATATTAAATGCTATTTTATTAAAATAAGAAGGCTCGTATTTAGAAAGCTCTAAAAGCGTATTATAATTTAAATAATGAAAATATTACTACTTTTTCCAAAGCTTCTAAAGCTTTTGAAGTTTTTAGAATTATATTATAAAATAAAAAGTATAGAACGAAGTTATTAAGTAAGAATAGTAATTATAATACTAGATTAAATAAAGCTTAAGATGCTAATTTAATTTAATATTACGATATAGTAATCGAAAAAAGCTTCCCTTTGAATTATAATATAGTTATTACGGCCGCAATTAAGATTTTGAAAGTCGTAAGGAAAGATATAAAGTTAGAGAAAGAGAGATTAGGTTCAAATTAGACTTATAGATAAGTATAGAAGTAGAACTAGCTTGGAAGATATTATTCGATTGCAATAACTTTTATAAATTACCGTCGAAAGGATGCTTTTACCTCTAAGCTAATAAGAAAGTATTTCGATAAATTTAAAACTTGCTTATAAAAATACGATATTTAAACTATAAATATATATAATATTAACGAAACTAGTTTTAAAGTAAGTTGTATTTATAGTACTATAGTAATTACTTATAAGAATATTAAATATATAAGTGCTCTCTTTAGTTTATTTAATATTTTACTTATATTTTAAAATTTATACTAAGGATTCTTAAAATAGAGAATTTATTACTATTATTAAGTATATATTAGTAGAAGGCTTTGTAATTAATTTTATAATTATTATAAAAAATAAAATCTTTATTAAAAAAATATTTAATAATAACTTGCTATTAAGGACGTATATTTCCTTAAGTAATAATAGTTTTATAAATAATGAAATTGCTATTAAATAACTTTAGCACTTTTATTATTAAATAAAAAGTCGCTTAAAAAGCAAATATTGTTTTTTGCTATTTAATAAGTATAGAAGTTATATAACGTACGAGTTCTTAAGTATTTGTGAATAGTTAAATATAATTACTTTTTATTTACTTGCTTATTCCACTTACTTTACTTAATCTTTAAATATAGCTTATTTCCAAGTAGAAAAGCATTAGTATAGTCGTTTTATTAAGGATTTTATAAGAGTAGGAAAGAATAACTTTACTAAATATATTTTTCTTTAAGTTTTAAATTAAATTAGTTAGAAGACTTTTATAAAAAGGACTATTAAATCTTTATTTAAGTATTTTAGCATTTCCTCGTTAAATTCGAATAGGGTACTTTAAGCTTTAAAGTTTGTAAAGGATACGTAGCTTGGAAACGAAGAAGTAGAAGGTAGGATTTATAATTATAATTCTTCTAATTCCTTTAAAGCTATTAGAGTCCTTGCATCGAATGCTTCTAAGCCTAGGGTAGAATTATAAGGCAGGACGATATAGGAGGAATAGCTAGGAGTTAACGATTTTGACTTCTACGATTATTTGGATCCGTTAGATTTTGAGATAGATTCCGAGTGTAAGGAGATCGATTAAGAGCTTCCAGTACATCGGAATAGTACTGGAACTATACTGGAATAGGATGCACTACTACCTCTACCCTTATTTAATCGCCTTACAAATTACAATAAGGAAGATTTAGGTTTATATAGTTTTAATCTTTATTAGTATAAGAAAGGAGGTGCTTCTTTTCTATAAACTCCTTACGGAGCTCTAGGAATTAATGTATATATTGCGTTTTTAAATAAATATAAGCATGAAATATCTTCTTCTTTTAGAAGATTATTTAATTAAAAATTTAGAAAGGAAGTTGAAATAGAGACTATTAAGGAAGCTATTGCTTAAGATACTCTTCGTGAAGCTAGCGCGGAAGATGTATAGGGGAGCTCTTTATTATTTGTAAATGAGGAAGATGCAAATAAGCATGTAAAGCCTTATTATAAAGGTAAACAAATGCGCGCGGAGGACGGTATTCGCTATATTAAAGAGAGGAACGAGAAGGAGTAGATGTTAGAGATGGAAAAGGCCGTTAAGGAGCAAGAGCTTGCAGCTAGAAAGGTTCAAGCTTTAGAAGATAAAGCGCAAAGGGAGAATGAAAAGGCTGAAAGAACGCTAAAGAAGCTCGAGGAGGATACTGAAAAGAAACGTAGGAGAGAAGAGAGAGAGCAAAAAGCAGTGGAGAACAAAGCTAAGAAGGCAGAAGAGGCTCTTGCAAGAGAGAGGAAGTGGTTAGATGCTTTAGCTAAAGGCAAAAAGCTCAAGGGCAGGATGCCCCGATCTCTGCAGGCATCGCAAGTAGCATCGCAAGTAGCATCGCGGGCACTTAGTCCCGAGCTAAATGATGAAATAGACTTAGTAAAGAGTGAAGAGGACTTTAATATAATGGATTAATATAGCTACAAAGCATTGGGGGCATAGATTAAGCAGTTGATTTGATATTATACTTCTATCCATTATTAAGTATCCAAAATAATGATTTCCACCTCGAGCTAGCTATATACGTAACTATCTCCTACGACTTTAAAATAATTAATTAATCCACTACTTTGCTTCTAATAATTATAATATTATGTAGAATAATAATTCGTATTATAATTCAAGTATTAAATCTATAATTTCAATAAATAACTTGTTGTAGTTAATAGTACCTATTAATTTATAAGAAAATCATTAATTTGAACACTTAAAACTCGCTACATTTTATATATTTAACGACTCCATTTGCAATAAAAAGTTTAACCCTTTTGCACTATTATAAAACACGATATCCTAAGCAATTTTATCTACTTTTTAAGTCTATTTGATGCGTAGTTGAATTGATATTAATTAATTAGTGTAATCTGTCCAAGTTGCTGAAAGTCCAAGTTGGTGGTGCCGACTCGTTTGCGAGGCGGGCCAAAATATCAACTTTTTAGCCCGACGAGTAGTGTGAGTAGCGAGGGATATTCGCTACAACTAAATACTTTTTGAGCAATAGGCTTCGGCCTATTAAGTAGCTGTGTCCAGTGACCTACCTAAGACATTGCATTACAAGTGCCATTCTTGGTGTCATTATCACTTAGTTATCTAGTGTCCTCCTGCCCATAGGTCCTGTGCCGTGTGTCCTGTGCCATTGTCCTATGTCATTTGTCTTGTAGGTCCTGTGGTCAATTGTCTTGTGGTCACTCTTGACCTTATAGTTTGGCGTAATTACGTCACCAACTGCGGTCACGTGCCTACAATGTTGACATGGCTTGGCAGGTTGTAACGGGTTTCCCCTCCTTCATAGTCGATGTTCCAGGGACCGATGTCCCGAGTAGGGCTTCTTAATCTTCGCTGTCGTCGTCGCCGTTAAACCATGAGATCATGCCATTGGAGTGTTTGTAATAGTATTCTCCGCTTTCGTCGTCGAGGACCCAGTAGGGCTTTGCCTTGCTTCTTCGTGGTCTAGGGGGTGCACGAGGCGGTGGTGAGGCTTTCCGTTTACGGTCTCCCTCGCCGGAGATGTGGCTTCGTCTTGATGAGGCGTGAGAGTGCGGTGCCTTGCGTGATCCTGTAGAAGCTGCAGGCATTAGCTGGCAAGGATATGGTTCTACTACCTCGTAGTCGTCCTCGTCGGCTACTTCTTCGTATGGGGGCGCCTCTTTGTCTGCGCTTGCTTCTCCGAGAGCCTTATCTGGCACGGGCAGAGGCTCTTCTTCGACGATGGGATGGAAGGTGCTGCGTTGTTGTTTCCAGTGTTCTTTCAATTGGTCTTTCAGGACGTACGACTGGTCCTTTGCGTAGTCTTGGGCGTTCCTGAGACCTTTTCGACCGTCTTTGTGTCCTTGGTAGAAGTCCTTGACGTTCGTTGATGCGTACTGGTACTGATGGTACTCGAGCGTGTCTGCGTCTTCTTCTGATGGAATCGCGTAATGAGCGTACATGTTGAGATTAGTGCCGTCTGTAGTGAATGTTATAATAGCTGCGTGTCCAAGGGGATCCGATTTTCCCATGTAGGCGAGAGCTTTGTTTCGTGCGTGGACCATGGCTGCGCCGTCGTAGGCGGCCTGAAGTCTGGCTTGTTCCATGTCTTTTCCACGTCCCTTCCATTCTCCGGCCACATGTGGCAACGTCAGGGAGAAGAGGTCGTCCTCATAGAGAGTGGCTCCAGGGACGTGATCGGAGACTGGGAACGGGTGGAACTCTCCCCTCTCTAGCCCTTCGACGAAGTCGGGCTGCGGCGCGGACAAGCCGTTGTTGTACCCGGCGTTTTGTGGGATGTTCGTGAAGGGTCGGTTGAATTCTCGGTCGTAGCCGTCGTCACCGTGTTCCTTCAGCATACGTACGCCAACCTCGAAGACCATCGTCGCCTCGGTGCCTACCTTTGAAACCTTCTTGGCATATCGTCTGTGTTCTGACTCGGAGGGCGAGGCTGTGGCGCGGGATCGGGCGTGTCGTTCGCGAATCTCCTCGAGGTTCGCAGGCAGCTTGGAGTGGACCGGGTGGAGGATTCCATTTTTGTCAGCTTTGTCGGCGAAGCCAGACGTCGTTGTTGATGTGGTCTTGGTTGACTTCGAGTCATCTGTGGGGTCTGAGGCCTTCTTTTTGTTGCCCATCTTGTCGAACAGGGTCAAGTTCTTTCGTGTCAATTGTGCTCGTTTCCCCAGAGGTTCGTCGTCGCTATCGCTGTCGAGCTGTCTCTTTCGTGTCGGTGGAATTGCAGGAACTTGCCCTTCTCGTTTTGGCAGAGGTTCTGCTTGCGAGAGCTCTGGGTGAGTTTGCGTCTCATCCATGATGAAGGGAAGAAGAGGAAAAGGCTAGGTGTCAGGGTGGTCGGTCGAATAGGTCTTGTATGCAACGCCTTGTCGTCGCGGGATTTGTTTTTCCTGCGGTGTTTATTGGGCGCGACGGAATTTTAAGTAGCAGTTGGGGGCCAAGTGCCCATGATTGGTTCTCCGTGATCCCGGTCGTGCGGGGTGTCTTCTTCAATCGGTGGTAGCTGCGGTAACCGCCTTATGGAGTCTTTCGTTCTCTTTCTGGAGTCGCCTAATCTCGTGGGGGTGCGCGCAAAAAACGATGCGCGTAGGCGTTTTAGCGCGAAACAGCGCTGATTTTTATATATCACTGTATTAGTGCACTTCGCTTAACAAGAAGGAACACTTGGGATCAGATACAGTAAACCTTCCTCACCTGCTACCCAAAAGTGCCTGACGCTATAGCTGCTTATGAAAATATTCATATTTATTAATACTGATGTTATCTGGGAGAGCTTCGTCGCTCCTGTCTCGTATAGTCTTCTCGAGATGGCAGGCCAAAAGTATGCAACTCTCAATCAGAGCCAAATGAACGCCTTCCCAACATTCCACGCATAGTCTATTCAATTCATCTTGTTTACGGGATCAAGCAACTGAACCTCGGTCTGCATAGCCGATGCAAATTCTGATTTATAGTCAGAATTCATACAGAGCGCAGCTTTCGAAATATGTCAAAATATTCGCTCAGGGCCTACCTACCTATAGGCAGGTTCTAGGAAAAGTCATAACTCAACGTCTGCGAGACGAGATATAGTCAAATCGTCGTTTTTGGCAATAGCAAATCACTCATCTCTCAATGCAAGACTTTCAACTAGGGTTGACATCTCAATACATGGTTTCGGCCGTTGTCTCCGATCGGTAAATAAGTCTGACAATGTCTCGAGCCACACCATCTCATTAGAAATACTGTACAATTGCTAAAACCCTTATGATTGGAAGCATACCGAGGTAATGTCTTCGATTCGTGAACATTTTAAAGAAAGAGTGGGCACCAGGTATGTCTGCTCGTCGGGCGTAAAAACTAGTGCTGACAGCGGGGAAAGATATGAGATCATGTAAATGACCAGGCCTCTGCTACTACATTTGCAATAAAGTCATTCTTGAACAAGCGCCGAAAGAGAATATAATTTGTCACTAAAGCTATGGCAGACACCGTACCAGTCATTCAAGTCCTTTCAAGGCGCAACTATGAGGATCAATATATGGTGCCATTGCCTGATGCGTATCCACTCCCCGCCTTACCTCCTTCTTCTCTCCGAATCAAAACCAAAATTCTTTCGTTGACGACAAACAATTTCAGCTACGCACGTTTCGGTCATCTGCTCGGATGGTGGGACATTCATCTTCTGCCACAATCAATACCTGCCGACTATGCAGACCCTAGAAATTTTGGACGAATCTCAGGTTGGGGTTACGGTGTTGTGACTGAAAGTAGTGTCCCGGAGGTTGAGGTGGGAACTCAACTCTATGGCTACCTTCCAATTGGCACCCTTCCTGTTGACGTGGAAGTACAAGTTAACCCGTTGGTTCCAAATCAAATTCTGGTTACCAGTCCGCATAGGCAACACGTGCTTCCCATCTATAACCGTTATTTGGTGTTTCCACAGAGCACAGGAGAAACACCCCAAGTGCAGCACAGTCAAGGTTACGACTCCCTCGTAAGCCCACCTTCTTGGAGAATTCTTCCCTCTTCTGCACTGTTTCTAGAGCTTGCAGCATGCAGTTAGTCACACATGTCTCATACTCTTGAAACATGCAACTATATTGACCGAAATGATTGAAAGAGAGGTATGCTGACTTCGAGACCTGGGGGATAGATGCAAGTGTTGTTTGAGACAAGCTATATGATGAATCGATTTGTCTTTGCCTGGGATTCAGCCGAGCTTGTACACCCCACCGGCAACCCGGAGGACGGCTGGATTCTCGAAAAGGCCGATATTGGATCTAAAGCTACTGTGGTGATTTTCTCGCCTAGTGGAAAGACCGCTCTAGCTTTTGCCCACCAGCTTAAGCATGCTCGTCCGGTAGGGAAATTGCCTTATGCAGTCATCGGTGTCGGATCTACTGCGTCACAAACTTTCTCCGAAGGAACAGGACTGTACGACAAAGTGTTGACCTACAATGCTGATTCTGGTGACTTGACCTTGGAGCTTGGACTCCAACCGGACTCAAAGGTCGTTGTCTGCGACTTCGGTGCGAGGGGTAATGCACCGGCCCGATGGGTGGCCAAATTGCATCCGTCGTACAGCGAGCTGGTGCAACTAGATGTTGGAGGAGAAGTCGTTCCTGATAGCCCAGAAAAGGTCACGGACAAATATATGGGCAGGCCTGCTGGAGCACTGATGCTCAATGCATCGGGATTGCGATCTCAAGCCATGGCAATCATGGGTGAAAAGAGGTATTTTGAAGATTTCTTGAAAGAATGGAACGCTTTCAAAGCTCAAGGCGGAGTCAAAGGGCTCGGCTTAGTGTGGGGCAATGGTATGGGTGATGTGAAGAAAGGATGGGAGAGTCTCTATAAAGGAGAGGTAGGGCCACATCAGGGATTGGTTTACAAATTATAGGAAGGTACCTGCGAGACTCTGTAGAGAAGTGTTTTAATGTTGCTAAGGCTTATTAATGCAAAAAATGCTTTACTATTGACAGACGTGTTGAGGAATTCACATTTTGAAAAACACTGGACTTTAACGACCAGGGTAGACAGGTCAATCACTTGAAAAGTGACATTTGCACTCTGGCTTACATCCTATTGGACAGGTGAAAGCGGAGCTTTGCAACTTCTCCTGGCTTGAGGTTGAGTACCTATGGAACTGTCCAGCACCGTCGCGGTCATGGCGTATACAAAAAGTGGGATCACAAGCCAAGAGCACTTTGTGTTCCCACATGACGAATGAGGTAACGATAAGCTCGATAAGACATGTAGACCTTGGTACGACACTTTCAGAAAACAGCCTTCCTATGTGAATAGTCCCGAGGGAGAGGTTCGTCTGAAACAGGCTGCCCTCCTTTCGTCCATCTAACTATAGCCATGTCTGTACAGTACATGTCGGCTTCATCAGCACATGATCTCTCCTGTCTTGTGTTGCGAACATGCGGAGGGAGACTCCTGTTAACTCCATTTGTGGCCTTGCATGAGCTAATAAAGGGGGAAACGATGTGCCATGTGTCAGCATGGTCACTGTCAGCATCACTTGCAGCTTTGATTCCTAGCCATACAATAGATTGATAACTGCCGGCTGTACTGTAGAAGAAGAGGGATTCTAGGGATCAGCATGCACGTCAAAGGACCCTGGGATGCTATTCGCAGCTCGTGTATGCAGCCCTCCAGAGGCCAGCTTGGGTGACTTGCTACTCTGTCGTTTGGACCCCAATATCCAGGGACATCAGGACAATTGGCAAAAAATGGAGAGGTGGGGTAGTGCTCTCGTCGCTGATTGGCCTCGAACCGAAGAGGGCGGTGGAGCAAGTACCTGCATGACTAGCGCTGGGCGGATTTCTGTTACCTTTCAGGCCGCTCAGGGATATCGCGACTTTCACCTTTGATATCAGATCGACCACCAAGACATGCACTCGGCGGTGGTGCAACGATCAGAACCCGGCGATGCACGCAGCTTCTGCACAGCAGATACCACCTAACCATCTGCCAGCCTCATACTCGCTCTTCAGGAGCGCTGATATTGATATTGTGCTTCTTTCGCGACAACTCAGTTGAAACATTGACTGCCCCAAGTCCCAAGGCGAACTTCAGTCCGAATAAGAGCTTAGAGAAAAGGCATTGATATGGACCGGCCATCTGGGCCATTGGGAGCGGCGACTCAGTCTAGCCGTCCGATGGTAGACAATGGAATACCTCGACCAGCTCCTTTGAACACAGTTCGACGAGTCCCAAATACTGTACGACATGCAGCTTCGAGCTCTTCCCTTTCCGCGCAGATCCCCATCTCTGCGGGACAAGTTGTAGGACTTGCTCGAGAAGCAATGAAGAATGCTCTCGATGAGCATGAGAAGAAAGCTGCCCTAGCTGCGAAGGCCGAGGGGTTGACCGTGCCCGGAGTCACTATCGACCTGAGCCATAAGCAGATCCAGAGGTTCCCTGAGGAAGTCGTTGATATAATCAAGAAGGAGTTGGAAAGGTTCGCTATGCCTTGTCCCACATTGGTAGCAGCTGACTTATGTATCTGCCAGACTTGCATTGTCACACAATCTCATATCTACATTTCCCGCGAGATTCGCGGAATGTACTTCTCTCCGCTATCTCAATGTCCGAAACAATGCCATTCGCGAGTTTCCTGAATCTGTATGTATATACTTTCGCGGCGCTATGTCTTTGAAGTACTGATGGGTTGCAGATATGCGAATTGAAATCTCTCGAAATCTTAGATCTTGGTCGAAATAAGCTCAAGGTCCTCCCTGCCTCATTGGCGAACTTGACATCACTCAAAGTCCTGTCCGTACAGAAGAATAGGATCGAAGTACTACCCCCTTGCATTGCCGACATGACCTCACTCCAAATCCTCAAGCTGGAAGGCAACCCATTGCGGTTTCCTCCAAAAGAGTTGCTTGTATTTCAAACACAGACATCTCCAAATGGTGGATCTCAAGAAAATGAAGTAGACGATATGGCTGTCACAGCCCAAGTGAAAAGATTTCTGAAGCAAAAAGCGGTTAACGACCGTTCTGAGACTGAGTCGGGCGGAGAGGAATCGAGTGAAGGGACCGAGACTCCTCGGCCAGTGAAAAGGGTCATGAGCGGTAGATTCCCAATCAAAGTCAATGGAACTGAAGTGCCCGACCTGCGTTCACCAGCATTTACACCTCGACCACCACCAATACCCTCGCGGTCCCACTACAGAGGCTTATCTCAGCAAAATGCTGCTCTGAGACGACCAGGAGTGATGCCTCTCACAATTGGAAGCGCCAATGAGCGCGTGAGAAGTAATAGCGAAGGATTGTTACCGGCCACTCGAGATCCTAGGGATCGTTCCGCAGAAAGATCAAGAAGGATGGGCATCGTATCAAAAAAAGCTCAGGAACTTGGGACTGTTGATGAAATGAAGGCGAATAATCGCTATAGTCATTACCGAGGCCTCAGTCACGGATCTGCGATGCAGGTTGGGACTAATGGAAACACTAGAAGTCCAGCAAGTCCAGCAGATTCTGTCCTGCAGAGAGCTGCTTATATCAAACGTCTCTCGAGCTTGCCGGAGCGAAAACGAGAATCACTTTCTGTCGATCCTGTCGTGGAATCTGCTAAGTCCATCCTGTACGCTTTATTCCAAGTGCACCCATTGATTCAAAATTTGCTGGGCGTCACCCGAGACGGAACGAACAAGCGGACCAGCCTGGAACGGGTCTTTTATAACGCAACGACACACGTGGAAGAACTCGACAGACACATTCAGGAGTACGACACATACACTGAGGAAGACGAGGAGGCTTCTCCACGTTCTAACGAGAACGTTCACCGCACTTGCGTGACGTGCGTCAGTGCTTACATTCATGTTTGCAGTCTGCTGCAGAGAAACGTGCAGGCTTTGTTAGACAACGGTGATCCTCGCTACATCCGATCACTCTTATTGAACGTTTACGGCAGTATTGCAGAAATTCGCAACGCTAGCGAAGCCATTTCCAGAGCACGACAGGGTGAAAAGAGCTTTGGCGTCGCGGACGACATGGAGAACGCAGAGAGAGCACAACAAACTGATGGGAAGGCACGAGCCACCGACGAGATGGAGGGAGCACAAAGATTTGGACCTGATGGAAGACCCCGAGTCTCCAAAGAAGATTATGAGAGTGTTCGAGTTGCCATGGAGCGAGCTGCCCTTGACGAGACCATGAGAGCACAGCCCAGAGATAAGTCCGCTACCCCCACGCGTGAGCGACCTGGAGCTACACCACGGCTCAGAAGTACGACTGTGGTCCGCGACTCCAACCTTCGAGTAGCTACTGATCAGCCGCCACCTCCATTCATGAACGCAGCTGCTCGCTCGGCCACTTTTACAAGCGCTACACCCCGATCTGGAGAGTCTTTCGCATCGAGCGCCTCTAGTGCCAGAATGATGGGCGGAGACTTCACTGAGGAAGATAGAATTTTCGAGAAGATCTTCTTGGGCCTGCAATCCAACATTGAAATGGCTATCAAAGCGTTGCCGCCCTGCAACGTATCCTTCCGTGCTTCCCTGAAGGCCAACAGCCAGTCTGCGCTCCCAGACGTTACCAACGAGTCATGGCATTACATCATCTCGCGCTGCAATATTACATTCCAAGCTGCAGAAACCTTGAAGGCCAGACTATCTCAGATCAAACTCAAAGAGCCTGGCGTAAGAACACAAGCAACCTTCTGGATCTTGTGCAATAACTTTATTCGAGTAAGTGGCAATCCATTGTATGTTACCTTTCACTGGCTAACCTGTTGTAGGCATTCATCGATCTGGTCATGGAAGTTAAAAAAGCCAAAGCCACTACTCCACTTCTTAATGTCCAAGTAATCATGCTTCTCAGACCTCTACAAAAAGCTATAAAGGCTACGAGCCAGCTGATCCATGAGTCTCCGTGGGCCTTCCTAGCTTCTGACAACAAAAACGGCGGAAACGGATCTTACATCACACAGTCTCCGGCTTCCCAAGTTCCTCTGCCAATGACGCCTCAAAGCGCCGCTCTCGGACCAGCTGTACAAGCCACCGTTCCATCTACACCGAACAGTGCTACCAACATGAGCATGTTCCCTGGCGCTCCATCTGAGCGCGCACGAGAGCTCTTCCCAACCACGTTCGCCCTCATAGCCAGCCAAGCCGCCCGCAAAGCCGCCAGGGACTCGATGTCTGGGACTTCCCTCTTCAGTCCAAATGATGGCTTCATGACACCGGCTAATACCCAACCTATGAGCTTTTTGAGACCGAGATCCAACGGCAATGGCAATAACACTGGCAATGACGGAAGCAACGGAGGTATTGGTGGTAATGTCGGCAAGGGCAAGAGCAGTTTCTAGGTCACGAGTCACGATCTCCTTTTCTGCTTTGTTATCTGAGCGATGAGCGTCCTGGATGTTTCCTCGTTGGCGTTGGGGATCGATTATAGCATTGCATGTGGAATTGGGATAACGAAATGGTTTCTACGATAATCAGGTGCCCACGTTGGGGTAGCAAGAGCGGCGGATATGAATGATGTTGATGATTTGCTTTTGAAACGGTATCGTGAGAGAGGGATGGGAATGTGGGGCTGTGGCTGTGGCTATGGCTACGTGCTTTTCCAGCTGAACCTGAACTCGAGGATCATAGTAGATAATGATGATAAAAATGGATTTCATGATCATGCTTCGTTGCTCTAACCTGAGGTGAAGTTCTCTGACTGAAAGTGATCGTAGGAGCTCAGAGACTCGAGATACCGCTTCAACGGCTTGCGGAGCTGTAATCATATCCGAGGTTCGGTTTCTTCCTATTACAACATAGTCACATCATATGGCCAGCACGCAATAAATGCAATTTGGACAATTAACTCAAGTCTAAAGCTGAGAGAATTCTGCAACTATTCATTCTTGTAACTGCTCATCTAAGGTCGAGCAACTCGAGGACGCTGAGCATAAGGCTAAGTAAAATCTAAAATAGAGTGCGCGCCATGTGTGTGCAATCTCTAGCCAATCAATAACCAACACCAAAGTAAAGCCAAATAGGTACATACAAGCTTTCCTATCCCAATTCCAATCTTTGAGCGCCGAAAGAAAAAAGTGCAAGCAACCCGCTAGTTCCAATATGCAGCCCGCGCGCCCCCCACCCCGGAACGAGAATCTTGAAGTTTTGAATGAGCAGGCAAACTCGGAGAACCTATATTACAATTGGGATTGGACTTGATAGTTCGACGGCTTGGGTATCGCAGGAAATCAAAATGCTTGCTTCGACATAACACCGGAAAAAATGCAGATAACTGACGGTAAGGAAAATTTCAGTTCTGGGTAAGAGTGAATGAGTGAATGAGTGACTGGAGAGTGTTCTCTGTTTTGCCTCTTGGATGGTACTGCAACTTTCGATGCTGGAAGGTAAACAATCTCAACTACGGTATATCGTTTTCAGGCAGATTAATATCTGCAAACAATATTTTTCCACTCTCGGCTCGACTTTATGGGAAGGCTTGAATCCCTGAAAGGTATTGTGATACGGAAGTGAAAGCCTCTTCATGGCATGCCTGGATTCGTCTCATCCTCAGCGTCGGGATCAACGAGGTAAGCCAATGGCGACCAAACTCTCCAATGCAGAATTCCGATATGTGCGATTCGTGTTGAAATCTCGGAGATCTCTTCTTTCAATCCATTTGCTTGGGAAATAGTGGATGGCCCATTCCTAGGAGTAGTGGCAGCTTCGAAAATTTGAAGGCTTGTCAGAGGAGTGTATGTGTCAATTAGCTTCTGTAGGACTGGAAACATCTGAGCAAGTACACGCTCTTCAGCTTCTTGGTAGACTCTTGATCTAGAGTTTGACAGATGGAAAGCTAAGTGCGATTCGAATTGTGGTAGGCGTGTGAGCGGTGTCGTTGTAGAACGGAGAATTTGGAGCGCTAAGGAAGAGGAAAGTGCTGTCCATTTATCGTTCGTGGCTGACGAGGAAAGAATCGCAAGAAGAGATGATCGCAGTTGAGAAGCAGAATCTGAGGACGGCAATGAGAGATAAAGGGGCGTCGGAGGCAGTGTGTCTGGCGTCGAGGCAGTAGATGAAGGAGAAGACCGTGCGCTGGATGTAGCAGAAACGGTAAGTCCCTCCTCAACCTTTGGAACCCAAATTTGTCTGCCCGACGGGTGTCGGGTGAAATAGCCCCTTTCCTGAGCAAGAATTTGCTTAGCGAAATGGTGAGGTAATGGAACAGTCGGTGACGAGAGCATCGTATTGTCCGCTGGCGATGCTGGGCGATCACAAGGAGAAGATACGAATGATGAGGTCGGAGTGTCGTCTGGGACTGTATACCGTACTTCTTGGGATCTGCTTTGCGACTCAAGATTTCGATAAAGTTGCATGCAAATTTCAAGATTGATCAAATCTAGCATGTCAGAGCGAAGCTTGATCAAACGCTCCTCGTCGAACAAGAAAGTGTGAGGGAAAAGTTCGGACTTAGACGGCAGCGTGAGATTCACCAGTGCCTTGATAAAGTCCCAAGTATTGCCTTGAGGGTGCGTTGCCGTTTCCGGATTCGCAATGTCTGGCAAGGGACTCGCTCGTTTAAACCAAGCATGTGCTCCAGCAATATCAACCCTTCCCATTGCGATTTTCTTCATGAAGAATTTTTGTTCGAAGTGAACAGTATCCTCGATAAGAAGTGGACGCAAACAGCGAATTTGATGATTTGCCACATCCTTGGTCAAAGTTAGCATAGATAAATATATCAATCATCACCGAGTACTGACCAACTTCATCGCCTCTAATACACCTAGCAGGTTCTTCATACCGGCAACAAGGAGAGTCACGTCGTAGTTACGATCGCCGTTGCTCAACTGCATGACCATTTCGTCTACCCAGTTGTCTCTCATAGGAGCACAGTGGCATTTCAACAGTGAAGATAGCCACAATGCCAGCTTAACTAAATCTGCAACCCCTTTACGAAATTGTTGCATGAGCAAGTCGACATTGAAGGTTTCCTCCACAGAAGCACGGTCTCGCTGAGGGACCAAAGTTTCTAGGATGCCTCGAATAGCCTTCAAAGTCGCGGGTAAGCACCATTCCGCGTCTCCAATTTCCTTCTCAAATCGTTCTCGATCTGTGAGGTAGTCTCGAAGTTGTGCTTGCATAGTATCCCAGAAATTGTTTGCTTTTTCTGTCTTCCTTCTTCCCTTTTCGCCATCGAGGTTCGGTCTGAAGTGGAGATCTGGATCGAAGTTGATATCGTGACGCAACTTGGGGTTATTTACAATCTTGTTGACATCGAGCTCGCTCAAAGTTCCCTTAGTCACCGGAGGCTCAACTGCGGGAGGACTTTGCTCCTTCGTATTTGGCCTTGCATGTCTATCCGCAGTACTTGGGGCAAAGTGCTGATTTCTTGGCGACGGATTCCCTGCACTACATTTGTTCTTTTGAGCCTCAATGTCGTAACCTGTTTCTTGGATATGTATTTCCATTTGAGCCCTGGAATCCCCGACTTGTGGAGTTGACATTGAACCTTCATTGTTCGCTGCCGGATTCGGATGTCCATTCGTTGCCGCAACACTATTTCCCCGCTCTCTCTTTCCAGCATCGGACTCCATTATTATTATATCCTCCCAGCCCAGCTGCGGACCCTGTCTTTCCCAACAATGCAATCAGGTGATTTTCGGTTCAGTATTGGTACAATATCCTGAAATGGATGCCGAGGACGGTGGATGGGGCGACGAAACGAGTGTATCTGCGAGCCATTATTATCAGAATAGATCTTCATGACAAACAAGGAATGAGGGTCTGTGTGAGGGTTGAGAGTCCTCGTGGGTTCAGGATGCGGGTAGGCACAGATTGTACCACTACATCCTTCGAGCAGCGAGAAGATGTCTCGAGGGTGGACGGGTACGTGCGAAGAGTGAAAGCAAGTTGGGTTTGTTTGTGTTTCTGCAAGACGGGCGCATGCGACGTACCTCTGATCCTGTGTCTCGCGACAGTTCTTCTAACCCAAAAAAACCCCGACTTTTGTCTACGATCTACAACCAATTGAGCGTTCAATAAAGGGAAGGACTGGAAGGGTCGAAGTCGTCGCCCGCGAAGGAAGTTTTTCGAAATGAGCGTAGAGTAGTGACAAAGAACCTCCCAGATCAGGAAATGAAGGAGAAGGAGCGACGAAAACAGATTAACGGAAGAAGAAGCTCGGAAGACGAGGTATGGGTATGGGTGTTGGTATGGGTCTGCGATGGGTACGGCAGGCAGGCAGAAGTCGAGGTACGGAGCTGGTCTGGTATGGTACGGTTTGGGATGTGGTATGTGGTGGTATGTACAGGCGTCGCTATGCACCGAAAGACCGTGAGACAGGAATGGAAAGAACAGGGGATGGCCTGGCCAATTCAATACGCCGACCGTGATATGACCCGTCGCCAGTCTTTCCTGCCCCAGATCGAAAGGGAGAGGGAGAGGGAGAGGGGAAGGGAAGGGAAGGGAAATTATCGTTGTGCCAAAAGCGTGCGCGGACAGGTCTCGAATCTTTAATAACAATGCGACAGTCCACTCGCGAGCGATCTACAAAAAGCAAGGCTGACTGGTGGAGATAGGGGCTGCCACAGTGCTGCTGGAAGCTGGAGCTGTGCCTGGGGCCCGAAAAAGTACTGCGACAGCTGTTCAGGCGCTGCTGAGGGCGAGGAGGAGGAGGGCGGGCGAGCGTGATGCCAGACGAGTGTATACGGAGTGCAGCCACCAGAGCGGTAGAAAAAAAGATATAATAATATTTTCGCCAAAACGATCGCGCATCCCTTCCTTCCGCGACCAGCGCGGCGGGAGCCCCATCTAGCTAAATAAGAAGGGAGTTGCCGCTCCTCTTCTTCCTCTGCTGCCTCTGCTCCAAAGAGATGGCGAGTGGGATGGGAGTGGGTGGCCGTTGGGCTCGGTCAAGGCCTTTGCTTTGTCGTCGACTCGTCATGTCATAACATTCGCCTTTCGGACGTCGTTCGCCTCACTTTCTTCGAGTGCCTGCCTTTTCTCGCCGCGCTCCGTGATTGACCCTTTTCAAGTCTAAACACGCTCACCTCATCAGAGCAAATCTCGTCAAAAAGCAATATATGCAACGCTGCAGCCACAATTAGCCACTGCGTAATGGTGGTCGTCGTCGACCTGCCTTCCCAGGCAAGTTGCGACCAATGCATGAGTGTTATGCTCGGCCAGACCGGGAGCGGAGCAGAGCAGAGCGAGAGCTGAAGCCGACGGCAGCGCTCAATGGTGATTTCGAACAGCGTCGAACAGCGTCAGAGAGCAGTCAGAGTCAGAGTCGCCGTCAGAGCAGAGTTCCACCATTCCACCGTCCCACCGCAACCGCCAACCGCCAAGCGTCACCCACCACCTCGGTGCGCCTCCCTCTTCGTGGATGCACCAGATGTGAGGCCGGCAGGGCAGCCTCTTGGTTTTCTGATATATCATCCTGATCTCGGGCATGCTGCATGCATGCGGACGCCTCCACACCGACGACCGAGTGCAGCAGCGTTGGCAGCGGCAGCAGCAGCAGCAGCAGCAACTGGCTGACCGCCCCCAACGCCCGTCGTCGCTACCGAAATCGCACCCTTGCGATGCATGACCCCTGGGACTGGGCCAGCAATCCTGGTGTCTTGGATTATCTTTCTGCATCATCTGTTTGCTCCCTTGCGTTCCACCAACCACCACTCCTCCTTTCACACATTACAACACGCACGCTGGGAGGGCAGTAGCTACTAGCTAGTAGCTACTGGCAAGTCATCGGGACTGAGCACTGAGGACCCACTACTCCAGCCTCATATCAAAGTTCACACTGGTGGTGTGCTTATATAAAGGCTCTCAACGTCCATCTCAACATCCTTACATCCTTCTTCCCTGATTCTCACGGCTCTCCTCGCCTTGTGGCCATACACCCTCTCTCGCCTTGAGAGCCGATCAACACCGACTGGCGCAGGATCGATCGACTTGGCTTGGCCTGGCCCTCGCATACGAACTCACTCTTTGCGACGGGTGGTGCGTTCTGCATCTATACGCTCACAATGCAAGATCCCATGGAATGCATGATTGAATCTGAACACACGCTGGTCGGGCGAAAACCCCCCAGTTTCGTGCCTTCTCGATGTTCCTTCTCAAAGATTACACCCGCATCCACAAGGACAGATCCGGCCTGTTTGTCCAAGATTACAGTTGATAGCGTTACTGGACCGTGGGGTTTTCAGCCCCCCGTGACGCCATGCCGGACGTCCATTCGCTTTGATCCCGCTTATCTAAAACATTTATTGATTTGGGCGATTCGTTTCCAAGATGGACTCCTTCCTGTTTGATCCCTCTCGCTCTCCTTGGAGTAATGTCAAATAGAACGTTCCCGGGCTTTCCGTCTCACGGCAGGTCATCAAACAAGCCCGTCGCTTCTCACAGGTCCTCTGCAACCCTCGAAACGGTCCACGGCATCCAAGCGCCCGGTTTGTGTCGCCGGTACACATGCGTTTCCCGTCCATGGACCCGAAACAGATCACATTTCAAAGCAATTCGCCGACCAAAAACTGGGTGTTAGAACATCGAAATCGACGAGGATGAGTTGAAAGAATGAATCCGTATTCGTCCAGCGCCGTGCCGTCAACCACTTTCAATATTTAGCACTAAGACCGTGGATTGCTTTAGTTGAACCCAGTACGGTGCATTTTTGCTGACGCATATCGTCTCGCAAGAATGAGGCGGACGGATTGGCCAACTCGAAACATTTTACAGTATGGTTTCTCACACGTGATACAGCCTACGTCGAATAGGGGCAAACTCGCGAGGACCCTGAAAGACGTCCTCGAGCCAATGCTTTTGCAGATCTCGAAAATCTCAGCCTCACTGGAAACATACTTCCGACGTCTTGTCCAAGCCTCCAAGGTATCGGTCTGAAATCCACTACTCAACATTTGTTCGCGATGTCATATATTCTGGAGCCCAAGCTCGCGTCAGAAAGTATATTTGACTCATGCATATCTGCGGACTGTTGCATTAGGTAATTGTTCTCTCGTTGTTATTTGTTTCACGTAGACTTCATTTAAATCCAGCTCTTTGCTACCTCGAACGCAGATTGCTTGGACTGTTGAGTTGTCACCGACTACCCCGCAAGTAAAGCCCAGCATACCCTGACACTGCGGAATCGCAGATCGCAGATCAACAATTCGATGCTTGCCGATGACAAGCACCTTCAGGATAAATGAGGCGGTATGTTATTTCGATCAGAGTCTTCGTTTTCCCGTCACCTTGGCCAGATGGCCCGAACCGCTGTACGTCGTCCATGCTAGCTGCATTATGTGCATATTCAGCAAGACTGCTTGTTGCACCGTCGTTACCATTCATCATGAATGGGGGAAGCCTCCCCCAAAATACAACCTCCCTTTCGGTTTCTAAGGCTATCTGTTGTGGATACATGGAAAGCATGAGTCAAGTCTTGCTGTCGGCTGCACAAGAAAAATCCCCAGCAGCATCATTGGTCCAGGAGAGCAAGAGCTAAGTCAAGGCGGACTTATTCTACCTATCCTCATGGCTTTGATGCGAGGCTTACCAGCGAGATAGATTTCACTATGCAAACTCAGCTGCATAAGTTGTCCCAAAGTCAAAGTCGACGGTAGCTTGTCACCTATAGAAGATTCAGCTAGAGGCACCCTCCTCTAAGCAAGCATTTCGCAACCACTCGAGAATTAACGAAGACCTATGGTCTCTGCGAGGCTTCGAGCATTGCCAATGCATTGCAGTGCATACTATTCTAGCACGGAGTCGGTACGCCCTACACGGACTGCAGACTTGCCGCAGACTTGCAGTCAACATTGAGGCAAAGACCTCTATGCGGCCTCAGTTATCCTAGAAGTACTCAAAACCTATAAGTTTCCAAGGCGTCAAATCCGAAGGACATTTGAAAGACACTTATGCAGTCTCACACCGACATGAGCTGATTCGAGGCGCAGTGTCGGGCTACTTTCCACACCGGGTCGCTTCTTCATAGCCCTCTACTGCGGTAGAAGTCCACCAATTCAAGAACGCCTCTAGATTGATTCACAGATCGTTCGTTCCGAGTGGCAAAATAAAACAGCTGCGTCAGTTCCAAATATTCCAGTGCATTATGCAACTTTTCACAAAGTCAAGAACTGTTTTTATCCACTACTAATGTTGCGTTGAAGCTGTAATGTCTTCGCTAGTGGCGCAGCTTCGGGCTGCATCCGATTGATTTGTTTTTTTTGCGCTACGCCTTGATGGTTGGTCGGTGAGCAGTAGCAGAGATTTCATTCGTCGTGGATATGCAGTGTGGAGGAAACAGTTGAAAACTCAACAAATTTTTCAATTAAAATTGTTTTGGCATGTGTTCAAAAACCTTGAAGTCGGGCGACTGTAGGCAGAATTGCGATGTGCTTTCTAAACTTACTCTTTCGCTGTTTCTCGTTCGTGGGAATTCTCAAGGCGATTCTGGCATGAGATTAGCATCTGAATGTCTAAGATGCTGCAATGCATCTTCCGATATGCTTAAATTCTTCCGTTTCAGAATCCAAAGCAGTGGAATCATAAAAACCTAGCCTTCGTAGAATCTCTAAATCAATAATCATCAAAATAAAGTGCATTAGTCACATTCATAATTAACGGCATAAAGGCTACGTGGGTTGCACGGTCGTTCTTTACCAGGACCTTCAACTAGCTTGTTGAGAATGAGCATAAGATGATGTGATAGATTCGGAAGTTAGGAAAGAAATCTATACCCACGTTCTCGCCCAGCTGGTGAGAGCGATAGATTCACAGAGTTAACTTGCCCCCATCACATAAGAAAAAGCACGTTGGCGCAAATTATAGTCAAGGGGGGACATATCAACGCCTCTATTCAATTTCTAAGACTAAATAATAATAGACCGGCCATCTAACTCTGACAATCTATGATGTGCAATTTCTATATACCACACTAGCATGCCAGCTAGTAGTCCTAATCCTATCAACAACCCAAACACCTTGATCCCTCTTTCCGCGTTTGCAAGGGTTACCCAATGCCAAAATATGCCGCGGTTTCCAATCCACGATCCCGAGTATTCCGCAATCGTCGAAAAATCTTTCACAGTCACGCCGACCGCGGAGTCCGAAAATCGCTCAGCTTCACCCCACGATACCCGTCAGCCTCGCGTGCACGACGAAGTTCCGCTCCAGCCTCATCCTAGTCCCGAGCAACTTCTTCATCCACATATACTGCCGGTCGTCCCCCACCCCCACCCAACAGCTGCATCTCCTCCGCTTGCTCCTGCTCCCGCTCCGCTTCACCCGCGGGTCGTCCCCCACTCAACATCGCCATCTCCTCCTCTTCCCCACCCACATCGATACCCACACCGAGTACGCTCTCCTCATCACCCACCGCCCTCATCCCATCCTCGCCATACCCCTCCGCCGCCTGTTTCCTAACCGCAACATACACCGCGCTCCCGAGAATCAAGCAACTCCCACCCAAACTCCACCACCCAGGCACGACCCCAAACACCATCCTATCCAACCCTAGCGCGAACAACATATTCGTATATATCATATTGGTGGCTCTTGCCCCGCCCCCTCGGCCCCCTTGCGCCAATCCCTTCGTCAATAGATACTGCATGACGAATCCACAGACGCCGAGAAATAACAACATGCTCCATTGGCGCCCGTTCGCGGGCAGCTTGAAATGGAGGTCCTCGGAGATGTGGAGGGGTGCGGAGAGGGTGAGAGCGAGGATGGAGATTAGGGTGCAGAAGACGGAGAAGTAGTTTACTGATATTAGGGGGTGGACTTGGAGGCCGATCCAGCGGATGGCGGTGAATGCTCCAGCGGAGCCGAGGACGCCGAGCATGGCGACTAGGACGGCTGATAGTCTTTGTCCGGAGGTTGGGGTCGGGAAGGAGGAGTCCATGGGAGAGGTTGAGGTTGTGGTGTTGGTTGGTGGGGTGGTGGCGGTGGAGGTGGAGGGAGGGGAAGAGAAGAATGAGGTGGGGCGGGCGATCATGACGACGCCGATGAGAGAGATGAGAGAGGCGTATTGGGCGGAGCGGGGGAAGGGTTCGCGGAGGAAGAGGTAGCAGCCATAGCTGGCTACCGAGGGCGCCAAGAAGGTGATGACTACAGCATCAGCGACCGGCAAGTACTGTAGGGAATCTGTTGTGTATCAGCTTGCTTTCTTTTCATCGTATAATTTGCGTTTAGACAATGCCAAGTGGCGAAGGGGTCATGGGAAAGGATTGTCGTACAATACATCCCAAAGATGCCAAAGAATCCTGTAAAACTTCTTGCAACCAATAGCCCTCTAATGCCCTTCTGCCCAAGCGGGAAATCAGGAACTTTATTCCACCACATCCAAACCATGCAAAAGATTACCGTCAAGCCCTGTCTTGCGAACAGGACTTGAAAGGGATGCATGCCTTCTCCTTCCAGTTCCAGTAGTCTGGTGGTGACATTCATCAAAGCACCAAATAACTGCGAGAAGGTCACAAGGAATAGTCCTTGGTTTTGATGCCAGAACTTTTTGAAAGCGTTCTTCCATGTTCTCGGTTCGTTGCCAGGATGTGATGGATAAGGTGAGACGCTTCTTGCCCGCCCTATGGAGGAAATGGTGCTGATTGATAGTCGTCTGAAGGCTTCTGGGTCAAGTAATGTTGTTGACGTCTCAGCAGTTTTTGACGGGTTGGGTGAGAGGAACGATCGGTTGGTACCGCCATTGAGAGCCAAGTCAAAGTTCGATGGGATGTTTTGCAAAGACTCTAGGATATCTTCATCTTCGAGGTTGACTTTGATAGTAGATGTCGTCTGGGGGAGCCGGCTGTATTGTGACATGATCACTTAGATTCATTGCAGAAGCAAAATAAATTTGTACGTGTGCTATAGATGAGATGAAGAGAGGGACATCTATGTAAAATAAGAGAAGAGCATGTATTTTCAACGGCGCTCACAGCAATAAAGGCAATTGAAGGCAATGAAACCCTAGCCTCGAGATTGACGTGCTGTGCAGAGAAAGTGAGGTGCGGGCATCGTGGGGAGAAATGGAAAAATGGGGGATCGCAAATCAGCAAATGGTGCAGCGGGGAGTGGGGAGTGGGGCATTTGAGAGCGGCAACCAAACGCCGTCTGTCTGTAAGAATCGGTCCGGCCAGCCCTAAGCCTTGGCCGGCCGCCAATGGCACCGTGCAAAATGGACCAAAAATGGCTGGAAAGAGGACCATGGTACGCACCAGGACTTGTTGGATCCCACTTGGAATCTGTGAAAGTGTGAGAATGTTGACTTTCGCTGTCTCAATTCAAGACCTCGCGAACACAAGAGGTTCTGAAGCACAAGCCAACATGACTCGAGGGATTGGACGCAAGCATCCGTCGAGACTCGAGACTTGGCCCGCAGCGGGTCTCCTGCAGGAGACTTACTGAGAGGGGGTCGTCATAGATGCGGATTGGTTGCATCAACTTGCATGTCATGCACTTTTAGCACAACCGACGCGGAACGGGCTGGACTTACTCCGAAACCGCTTTGATGCTGTCGCGTGCTGTAAGCCATTTTGAACCTCATTGCCTAGAAAAGTTATATGAAGCTCGCTGTCAATGTAGCATTGCATCCAAAGGAGCAGCTCAGGAAGCGGGGTAATGTGCCCTTCCCGCAACCTCATCCCATAGGTGCACCACAAAGTGAAGAGTTGGAAAGGTGGATTCATTCGATTGCCGTCCACATGCAAAGACGCTGAAGCATAGGAAGTAGCTGGGTATCAGTGTAAAGTGTGCCATAGAACTCCTCCGTAATGCTTCCAGACCTTCAGACGCCGGTGAAATGCAGACCCTCCCTTCTGAATGTAGAAAAACCATGCTGAAAGAATCCTGTGGATCAATGATGATCAGCGCTCAATTCCCATGCTGGAAATCTGTCCAGCAACGCAACGAACCTATAACAGATGTCCGCATGCGTCCCAACATCGATCTTGTATGACAACTTTGCTAGTTGACCATTTGCAAGGACCCGTATGAGCTGTGGCTTAGTGATCGAAGGAAGGAAATCGTCGTATGAATCGAATCGTCATAATCTAACATGTTCGTAATGCGTTATCATCTTCCAGCACCAGTTCCAGTACTCTTTCCACCAATAGTTTTTGTATCGAGATCCATATCATCGTCCGCATCACCAAGAGGTTCCTCTTCCAAAGCCTTCACGTTCGACTTCGTAATCTTGTCATCGTTCTGGTCAAGCAGCTTTCGTGCAGCTTCGATCTCAACCTTCTTCTGAATAGTCTCCTCAATCTTGCCAAGGTACATAGGATTCTTTCGGCAGGCGAACTTTATATCGTCCAGCTTGATCTTCTGTCTGCCTGAGAGGGATGCGGATCGGTGAGCCTCGAAACAAATCTCCGTAATAAAGTCGGTGAGGAGTTCGTCGAAGACTCGTTTCGTCGTCTCGAGTGATTGGGGGGTGTCTCCATGTGCGTATAGGAAGTGCTGAACTATAGAGGGGTTAGACAGAATTTGAAATGATGGATTGATATACTTGCGCTCCTGGTCTGAGAAGTTCTGCTGTCCTCTGTTGCGACCAACTCTGGCTCGTGGCTCCATCTTCCGTGTAGTTCTCTACGAATTGCTGCTCGTCCTGCAGGTTGAATGTCAGTGCTGTGGTGAGAACTTTCGAGTTGGAGGTTGTGTGCAAGACGGAGGGAGATTAAAGGTGGATGTAATTCTTAAGTCGCAGGTGGTACAGGAGACAATGTCGGTATCGACATACACCGCGATTGTTCGGTATTATGGAGCAGGATGTCGGAACAGGACTCGTAGAATGGACTTACGGCGGAAACCAAAGCCAGAGAGCGCGAGTATCTTCCTCCCCAAATGCAGAGGCTTTGGAGGTTCCGCTGCGAAGCGGACCGTTTTCTTCGGGCTCTCATCGCCGCGGCGGAAGGCGGACTTGAGCCGGAGCATTTTCGGACAATTGTATCGCCGATCCGTTATTGTTCGAGACAGCTTTCGTCTTTCAGTTGTTGAAAATCTCAGAACAGGCACGAAAGAATTTCCGACATGGTAAGACCCTGAATATCCCTCGCTATGTCGGACAAAATGCTCTTTAATACCCCCGCTAATTTGTTTCGCAGACTGCTCTCTTCAATTTCCAGTCGGCACTCCTAGTGCTCCTGCTCCTAGTCTGCACATGCGCCTATTGTCACCAGCTCTTCCCAGCTATTATGGACAGGAAGAAAGAATCGTACGCCATACAATTATCACTCTGCAGACTCGAAGCTCTTACTGATACTACTATAGACCACTTTGGGGACCTTTATGGAAATGCGCGCGGGTGGGTGAAAGGTTGAGTCCGTACGTCAGTATATGTTGTGTTATCTTCGCGGTATGTTGTGTACATCTATAGCATATTGCACGAGCTCATCAATGTTTAGGTTCGTCTCTTCATCGGTGCATAGGGAACTTGGGACTTGACTTGGCGTTCTGGGCATGGGATATATCAAACACGCTTGACTACGAATGAACATACTGGAAGTGCTCAGGGGAGTAATCGCATTACATGGATGAAGCCACGCTGCTTCTGCAAGATATCATACAATGAGAAGCCTTGAGCCTCGAACGTCCTATTCCGTCCAACGCCATCGCTATGCTATAACCAAACATGCCCAAATCATTCATGATAACTCGTCCTTGCGCTCTCATTCTCACCCCAAATATCTCTGCTCTCCTGCTCTACCGCTTTCATAGCCTTAGCCACCTCCTCCAATTTCGCAACGACGTCCAGTACACCCTCATTAACCCTCTGGAAATACTTGTCATTTGCCTCCCTCCTCTTCCTCGCCAGCAAAATATCCGCCTGTGTCTCCTCTTCCAACTGCGTCCCCATCGCCTCTCCACCCAATGGAGCAGCTGCATTCCCACTACTTCCCGGTCTCGCACTCCCACTCTGAACCGTACTTCCACCCGTATCAAGCAGACTCTTCCCCTCACTGCCCAGCGTCATCCCCCTATCACCACTCAGCCCCTTACTCTCCCTATCCGCACTCTCTACCACATCATCCGCCTCACTCCTCGCCCACGCCTGTGCCAATTCAATCTGCGCGGTCCGCAACCCTTCCAATGCCTTCGCATGTTCTTGTCCAAAAACATGCGTCCCGCTCACAGCGCTCAGCTCCACCTCTTCCAACGTACTCTGCATCTCAGCCCATAATGCATCCGTCCTATCAGCCTGTTTCTTGCCCTCTGAATCTTGGAATTGTCTTGGTAGAGCAGTTCTCGTAACATTGACAGATGCCGTTTCCGAGGACGGACCATCCATTGTTCGGGAGGGCATGAGCTGGGATCCCAGTTGGGAACGCTGCCGTATGAGGGGTGCGCGGGAGGGGCTCAACGAGGTATTGGGCGGTGCAACAGGCGCAACTCCCGGAAGGGAGACGTGTGATGCATTTTGAGATGGCGGACCGAGGAATAGGGATGGAGGGGGATCGCGGAGCTGTTTGGCCTTTGTCTTGGGTGAGGACATCGTAGGTTACAGTGGTGATGCTTGAGTCCATCATTGGCGTGAAGCTCTGGTACCGGGAAAACGTAGATCCGTTCACGTGCCTGCTTTGGAGTGGGGCGACTTGGACTGGCTCGCTTAGCGCAAAGTATTCGCACAATCAAAAATTGAGGAGCGAATTCCATCACGACGACAACCACCACCTAATTTACAGCAACCCATTATCGCCATAAACCGGTACGTACTTCCTCTGCACCTCTCTACTGATTGAAAAGCTCGAATCTGATATTCAATCTGCCAGCAATCATGGGTAAAGGAAAGCCCCGTGGTCTCAACGCTGCCCGAAAGCTGCAAAACCACCGCCGCGAACAACGATGGGCCGATCTTTCATACAAGAAGCGTGCGCTGGGAACGGCTTTCAAGTCCTCGCCATTCGGAGGTTCCTCCCACGCCAAGGGAATAGTTCTCGAGAAGGTCGGTGTTGAGGCCAAGCAGCCCAACTCTGCTATCCGGAAGTGTGTCAGGGTGCAATTGATCAAGAACGGAAAGAAGGTCACTGCTTTCGGTACGTATGGACTGCAATTATTATTTAGAACAATGGAGAAAGCATTAGAGGGACCTTGAATTTTCTGGGATGGAGTGAGAGGATGATGGCTGACATGATGGATGATAGTACCCAACGATGGTTGTCTCAACTTCGTAGACGAGAACGACGAAGTACTGCTAGCTGGTTTCGGTCGTAAGGGCAAGGCGAAGGGTGATATTCCCGGTGTTCGATTCAAGGTCGTCAAGGTCTCTGGTGTTGGTCTGTCTGCGCTCTGGAAGGAGAAGAAGGAGAAGCCTAGATCGTAGAAGATGGGATCGGGGATTCTGGGTCTGGTGTTACATTTGCAGGACTGCATTGGGCTCGTGAGATTTGAGCTTAGCATTTCCAGAACGATCATGAAATAAAAACATTGATCACCACCACATTCGAGTACCTACATGTTACACAGAGTACTGTGTGATCATATGATTCGAACATCAGGACGATACCTAGGTACACCACATTTTCCTTTTGCTGATAAGAGATCAACGGCTTAGTTGTCGCTGTGAAGCAGAGCAAGAATTGCGGCTTCCTAGTTATCTGCGAGGGACTAAGATTGACGAACTCCCGCTTCAAGCATTGTTTATAGCACGTCCCATCATCCGCCTGGCAAGATTAAAAACTCTGCTTTTCTAGATTTCAGAAATATATACTTCCCGTTTGTCAGAGATGCAGTTCACGCTACAAAGCAGGAGAATTCACACGGTGAAACCATTATTTTTCGATTGAGTATGTACGGAGTAATTAGATCTACATTTATCTTCGATCCACCAAGAATTATATTTTTGTCAAGGGGCGTTCCTAACACATTTCACCAAGCGGTCTCTTTCCAAAGGTATATAAATGAATGGTAAGAAGAATAAGGTTTGTCGCAACATGTCTCATGCGTCCTCTTCATCAATCCCCTCCGCCCTGAACAAGCTGTTGCTTTGGCTCACCTGGCCCCCTGCCCAGGGCAGCCTTCGGGCTTATGACACCCACTGCTTTCTGCCCACTGCCGACAGCCTCAAGCGGGTACCCATAGCTTCCCAATTCAACTCCGATCAAGCTTTCATAGTCCTTCACAATCGTTGAATTCACAGCCTCCACATTTCTGTAATATAGTTCTGTATCAGAAATACCTCCATTGACATCAATACCCTTGAAGCTGAACTCTTGGCTTGTGCTTCCAAAGCTTGAACTCACACCAGCAGCTGGACTTGCGTAATAGGATGCTGTGCCGTTCTGTGTGGTGCTTAGCGAAGTGCCCGAGAAGCCCGAGACAAGCGGTGCGCTTTGGGGAAGTTCTGCGAATGGCTGCAGGCCAGTAGGGAAGACAGGCGTGCCTTGGATATCGAGATGCAGTCCGCGTATTAAAGATGCTTCTATGGTGTAGTTCCCACTAGGATACGTGAAGTAGCTTGAGTTGGCCCACAAAGGGTATGAGTAAGAAGACTTATAGTATGTTCCACCAGTCGATTGGTCGAGTCCAGTCGTGGTCTGCTTATTGATTTGGATGGCGCCAAAATCGGTGTACTGGCCATAGTTGGTGACTGTGAGATTTTGTGCCCATGTGACAAGCTTAGTGCCTTCACCTGTAGTGATCAAGGAGGAGATTGAGAGTGTGCGTTTAACGTTTGTGGTGTAGGTTAAGGTTTCATTAGCACCTGTGGAGTTCTGCGTAAAAGACTGCGAAAGCGTAATCACCGGCTCTGGCAAAAGAATAGTAGGCGCTTTTCCAGTAGTCACAGAGCTCTCATCATCGTCAAGCCAGATAAATATCTTTCCTGTAACGTACCAGCTCGCCCCCACAGTCTTGGTCAGGGTACCGCTAGTCTTCCCGTCATCAATAATACCAACAACCCGAATCTCGAAACTATGTTGTGCCCCGTCACAAAGAATAGGGAGCCAGGGTGTGATGTCAATCTCGTGTTCACGTAGGTCGAAGGCGTCAATTCCAACAATTGGGCGCCACAGTCCAGGAACTACTCCTCCGGTAAAAATTACTGGAAAAGGCCACTGTACACCAGTAAGTTGTCCATCAATCAGAACTTGAACCTCACGGAATGGCGAATAACCGTAAAGTGTACCGTCATACGGGACGAAGGTATTGATGTCTGATTGAAGCACATTTCCCCACCAAAATTCCTCAGTCGCTTGCCCACACGCAGAGACTGAGAATACAGCTCGATTGACATTTCTTGGAAAGCTAATTGTGTTTGTAGCGTTGTCAGACGGTAATGTAAATAGACTTGCTTGGCTTGCAGCTCCGTGCCTTGCTGAAATTGGGATGATCAAGTCTGCTGGCTCTACCGTCTCCTGACTTGTAAAGAAGGTTGCGGTGAGTGTCGTGTTGAAGGGTCCCGTGTAAGTACTATCAATTAGGTTTCCAAGATCGAAAATAAGCTTTTGGGGTGTATTCCAGAAGTACATGAACTCAGACATGTCTTTAATGTACTCCCATCGGATACCATTCGCAGTCGGCTCCGCAGTGGAAGTTCGCCAGACTTCAGTGTCATTGAAGTACATGATCGCAAGTCTATCAAATTGTCGACCTTTTGAGGTGACTGTGAAATTCATGCTGACTCGATTAAAATCGCATTTTGGCGGAGTGTAGTTACCTATATTATATTAGACTAGACCCCATCACATGTAATTTAAGTACTTACCAATAAATGGTAAGCCATAGCTGAACCCAAAAGAATGAACCATTAAAACAACCTCACAACTTTTTATAGCGCCAGACTGAGCGATCGTGGTCGTATTCTCAGAACCATCGTCTGAAATTGTCTCATCAGTCGCCCCTGCAGGTGTGAGAACAGGTTGATAAACTTGAAAGACCTCAAGTACAGCTGAAGACGGAGTTGGAGAGGGGACTGCATCCTTGACAAGGTCGAAGGATACTGCAGGACTTTCTTCAATCTGCCAGTTATTTATCGTCCTCGGTAAGCAATCTCCAAGAAGCAAAGTCAAAGTTATACAAGAGCCGAGAATGGCGAGAAGCAGCGTTTTAGAGCCAATCGATCCACGGCTGTGATGAGAACTTGATGGGATTGTCTTGCCGAGAATCGCCCCTTTCTCTGCACCCACATCGATATACCGGGGCCTATCACAGTATGACATAGCCGGGTGGTCTGCTCCCGTGTCGACAATATCTCTGCTGGCCTTTGGTCCCATCACGAAGAGCTATCCGTGGCACTGGGGCTTTCGCAGAAGACTGGTCTTGATCGAAAAGAGGATTAACGATGCTATTTCTGCCGTCTCGACTGCGAAGAATACTTGCTTCCAGGGTGACCACGGTTAGCTGCCGTTCGAAAGATGCAGGTGGTCCCAGTAGCGCTTTGTTGCGTCTGTAGCTAACTGCTGTCCCACGAAGCGGCTTTGAAAGTAGTTGAAAACCGCGAATTCGTCCCTTGTCATCACATAGGTTGTCGGATGCGCCTGAATCTTCCTCCAGATATCTGCAATGGCAGTCTCAAGGATGCTCACGACAGTCGGGTCTTGCGCTCCCTCAGGACTGTCCCTCGCGACCTCGAGAGCCTGTACAACAGTAGTGACTGTTGGACCGGACGG
The DNA here is from genome assembly GCA_009613015.1 of Mollisiaceae sp. DMI_Dod_QoI. Classification (NCBI taxonomy): domain Eukaryota; kingdom Fungi; phylum Ascomycota; class Leotiomycetes; order Helotiales; family Mollisiaceae; species Mollisiaceae sp. DMI_Dod_QoI. The sequence continues at coordinate 382,495 of VXCB01000007.1, forward strand.
TTGTCCTGTACCCCTATCGTTAAAACCACCCATACTCATTGAGGATAAGACTGAGACAGCGGGGTTGGATGATAAGAACAGTGTTGGCGTTGGTAAATTTCAAGGGAACGAAACAGGAAGGTATGAATTTTGATATGAAAACTGTTGCGGGAGTAGCGTCTAAGGGACGGCCGGCATATAAATGCTACAAGAACAAGAACATGCAAATCGCAGTGGTTGGGATACGTCTGGGTTTGCGGTTGGCCGCCGTGTCAGGCTGCTTGTCACTGGTTGTCTGGCCTTGCAATTTTTTTGGCTGAGGACAATATGACTGGGTGGCCAAGTGCTCCTGGCACAGGGGAGCCTTCTTATTTGTTTCTTATGCAAGCAAAGCATCGGTCGACCTATGGAAGACACACGGACAAGGGAGGAAGAGATGACAACTCACTGAAAACCGTATATGCAGCCTGTTCGAAACCGGTAATCTTTCGTAAGGCGACAGGTACTTCGTCCCGTACTTCTGGTCCTATGAAAGATGGTTCCTGTTTCGATTAGGAGGCACGTCCGGGAACGTGGCTTGAGGTTTCGGGGAATAGCTTGAATTGTGGATCAAACCGACGTTGTCAAACGGATCTGTGGAGGCGGAAGCCATCGAGTGGTCAATACACTTGCGGCGTTCTCAGGAACGTAGGGGTTATACCTCAGAGAGCTTGTCGGGCTCAACGATGTGGAGATGAGAGAACCGGCAGTAAGGGACGCGAATTGCAATTGCAGCAGACTGAGCACCACGGCTGTGTATGGAGATAGATCTCTCTCTCCAGAGTCTCGAATTGCTAGTTTGAACGATGGGCTGGCACGGGCCTGCGCGCGGCGGCTGCGGCCTGAGCTGCGAGGAGGAAGAAGTTCGTCACTCACGCACTCTACCTGAGTAATGCACGATACGTTAATAAAGAAACGGCTGACGGATGCTTAGCAGTCCTAGGTTTGGTAACTTGTTGAATTATAATCTTGATGCTACTTACTGGGCCGCGCTGGGCATCGTGGATAATGTCGAGGTTAGAGTAGAACTAGCCTTTGCCCGGTGCAGCGACAGCCGTCTGATGTCGACTCAGGGTACCCCTTAACTATCCGAATCAGGCTCAATTCGGCAACACTCCGAGTGGCCTAAGAAAGATCTCTGGGCCTGAGATAAAAGAGAACCTCAAGCACGCTACCAGCTATCTTGCCGATCCAAGATGTCAACGACTATTAGGTGGTGAACTACACCAGCCATTTCAGTTCTAAATACCCCCACCGCGGCAAGCCTGCCTCGATCTCCTGCAACGTAACTGACTTGACAAAAAAAGGAACTCAAAATCGTGACAATGGGTTTGTGGCTTCCTTTCGAAACCAAATTTCTTTCTCCAGAATCACAACGGGCTGATGAATGGACGTCCTAATGATCTTCTCTGTCTGAATCCCTATATACTTCTCAAATGGCTTTTCATTAACAGAGCAAGATTAGTTGGAGCAGGTGCGCATCTGCTAGTCGGTTTTAGTCGTTCCAGCTTCAGATTACGGTGCTCATGGTATGCCTTTGACATCATGCTATTGAAATATATTAGAAGTATCAATCTTGCCCTGTCAATCAAGAATGGATGGTACCTTGGCTTGGATATGGGACCGCAAAGCGTTCATTACTCAGTGCCTGGCCCTCCTACCTCATTGCTCCCTGCAAGCGCCACCCTAGTTTCTATAAGCTTCGAGATGTAGCCTAGGGCCAAATGACTCCCATCAAATAATGTTGGGTTTTTCGAAGCGCATTCTTCCGTAGGGCTGGATCCTTTTTGAACAGCGGTACGCTAAGCTGTAGAAAGGTCCGACGAGACTTCACGATACTCACGCTCGCTTCAGTTTCCAAAGTCTAAGTAGACCGTTTCTAATCTGAAAAATGTCATGAAGGATCAGAATGTTGGTAGTCGAGTGCAAAATTTCAAATGCTAGTCTAAGCATATCGATCACATCGACAGTGGCTAGAATTCAGCATATTAAAAGCATCTGGAAAGTCCGGTTCTCACTAATATGCGAGCATTTGAATCTGAACTACACCGGGTGACCGGGCCCAGAATTTCACTCAGACTGCTCTCTTTCCAATATAGATCTATCCATCGTCAGTGCATTGCCCCTCTTTTTTTTTGGAAGCAAAAATCAGAGCCTTCCATGCCACAAACTCAGACCTTCTTCAGAAAGGCCCACCTCTACAGAATTATACTACTTTCTTTTCTAAACAATACTCTCTTTGGACTGTTTAGATCCTTTCGTTAGCATTCTCGAGATTTATACGACCACAAACCATGCACATCTACGGACTTCTTCTTCGAGCTACACTTGTGCTCCTGAGCACACCTTCACTTGCTCTTGCTGGCCCAGGAGGCTATCTTCAGTTTGTCAATCTTAGTCCACATGACTGGCAGCTGACTTACCAGCACTCTTACCATATGGAATGGAAACCTACAGACTTGATCCCTGCCGGTGGCATACATGAGCAGTACGTCGAGTACAAGCGTCATGTAGGTGATAATGGAGACCGCGGTGCTGAAGCAACCTACAACCTCATTGGTACTGATCTTTCATTCACTGTTCAAGCCCGACAAAACAATGGAAAGAAACTCCTGGTCGAGTACAGCGATGGTCTTGCTGAACTGACTATGACTCGTGATAAAGTCATTGACCTTGGGTTTGATCAAGACGGCAGTGTGCTCTTCGTTCTTTCCGGAAATGGCACTGAGCCTTACATCTCCTCCAAAGCTCCAAAGAATTGGATGCAAGCAACGCTGCCACAAATAGGGTCTAAGGAGCTTCGTGAGATATCTATGCCAAGATCGCATGATGCCGGAATGACCGACATCACTAAAAGTGTGCTCGGCATTGCTCATAATACAGCATGCCAGACTCTTTATATATACGATCAATTGGCACACGGGGCGCGCTGGTTTGACTTGCGACCTGCCCTCAGAAAGGGAACATGGTCTGCTAACCATTTCACTAAACTACCGAATGGCCATCATGTGGGTGCATTGGGCAACTTCTTCGTCGACATGGTCCAAGACATCAACGGCTTCAACTATCATACACCCGGAGAACTCATCATTCTAGACATAAGTCACGAGATAAGAAAAGAGCGTCACTGGATTGATGATCTCCAGCCAGATCAGTGGCAGGATTTATATAAAGTTCTCGAAGAGATCCACGATCTCTGGATACTGAATGATTCGAGTCTCCCAGACGACCTCACGACTCTGCCAATATCAACGTTCATCCAGCCAGGTTCCAAATCAACAGTCATTGTTCAAATCCCTGACCACGCTCCGCTTCCAGATTCAGGCAATCCTGCCTTCGTTCACGAGAGCCGTCTCCCTTATACAGGAGATTGGACAGACACTGACAACCCCGCGGTTCTGGATACCGAGCAGACAGCCAGGCTGAAGCAACTACGGACCTCTCCAAAATCTCCTATGTTCCGTCTTGCTTGGACCATTCAACCAAGGGTCATAGACATGGCGGATTTCGCGAATTGGCGTCACAGCATCATCGGCGAAGCGATGTGGGCGGAACGCAGGTTGTTTCAGACTATCTGGGACAAGCTGAGCCCGAACACATATCCAAATTTGATTGAGGTAGATAATATCCATAACGGTCAAATCGCTGCGATTTCTATGGTGATTAATCAGCGCTATGCCAACGCCGACAAAGAAAAGGCCGTCAAACGAGAGCAGCCAACTACGAGATCGGCGTCTCGACTACACATTGACACCGATTCCACAACGCGATACTCCTCGGAGAAGGGCTCAAACGTCTCATCAAATAATGAGATGGAGCTATATTGAGAGCTTGATTTTGCCGTCCTTAGCAACAAGAAGCTCGTCAGCCTTGTTCAGGAGGAGCCAAGGTCCTAGGAGTTAGACCAATCAGTGATTCTCGCACATATCGCACTCATTCAAAGTCTAGTAAGAGATGCTTTCCTCTCCCGAGATAATCGGCACCAAGAGAACTACTAGAACTAGGAAATCAGAGCATGGGATGACAATACACAGGCCTAAAGTGAAGACATTGAACGAAGGGAGGAAGTCGTGGACTCAGCGACGTTGTAAAACGGGTCGCTTATTCATTGAACAAGCAAAATGCTCACCGAGAGCAAATGTGATTGAGAATTTATTTTGATCATGGCGTGAGGAGTAGAACAAATGATTTGTGGAGTTCGAGTTGATATACCCCTGGTTTTCGTTCTGCGCTTGAGTTTGGGATATCTCCTTCTTGTAAAGCATTGGCTTATGATACATGATACTACATTTGACTGTTTTTACCAGCATGTGTTTTGATCTTGGATTCCGCTCAAAAGCGAAGGATTTGGTATCGAGAAAACAAAACAATAGAAAAAGTCAAGATAGTTTCATCCTTCTGAAGTGTGAACTTGGCATTCCACTGATGAGAGGAAGTGATAGCTCGAGCTTGTCGCTATGCCGGTCTTCCGAATTTCGCAGCTTGATTCGAGGATCTCTATCGCCAGAAAAGAACTAGCTTCGTAAGGCATTAATACACTGAAATTTAAATAATCAGAGAAGGAAAACGTAATGAAGGTATAGCAAGGGTTCCATGATCTCCATTGCCTTTCCGGAAATGAGAGTTAGATAGACTGACTATTAATTTCCTCCCGCTGAGGAAGGAACGAGGAAGTGCCCAAGGATGTCATCCTGGCATCTAAACCTCCCCAGAGCTATCATTGCGAGGAGAAGAATACTCGAGATATCAATTCATTGTGAAGTCCACCAGGCCTTCGTGTTTTGACTAACAACTTGCGCCGCCTAGAGGAGCTTGAACTTCTTGACACTTGTCTGGTAGAAAATTAGAAGCTGCGCTTATCTTACGCGCCTCGGAGACTGTTGCGGACGTCAAATTTGTGGATGTAACCATGAGGCTGAGGGATAAACAAAGTCCGTGCCAGATTCGAGGAATATTTGATGTCTCACTTTCTGATCAGCTGTCCAGTCGAAGCTGGGCGTCAACAAAAGAACGCCTTGCATAAGATAGATTTGTGCAAGCCATTGGAAATTTATACAATTGTAAAGTATGTTGTTTCGTCTGCAATTCTCCTTGGTATGCGTCTCGAAAACTTGGACGCTGATCCTAAGATCAGCGAGGAGGTCCGGCGGTTCTCCTCTCAAGATGATATCATTGAAGAGCATCCAAAGGATGACTTGGGCATTGCTCTTATGATGCATTCCCTCCTCTCAAAATAGTATATCTCCAGGCCAACGCCCCGCCACTTCACGGGACGCCAAGCTGAAGAAAGCCTAGGTCCCGTCAGCAATCCCCTGTCATTGATTTCCGTGAGAGCCAAACGGAGCTCCACCTTCTCCCTGGACCTTCGTACCACTTTGCAGGCATCGATAACTATCGATAACGATACAGTTGAACAATTTTAAAGTTTGCGTTTGCGTTTGCTTCTTGTGCTTGTACTGTACTTGCGCTTGTGCTATCGAGTCTCAGACTCGGCTGAGATGTCCTCGATGAAGTTTGCGGAGATCGCAAACTTCGCCTCACCACTGCCTAGCTGCTGCACTGCTGCAGCGTGCCGGGCACGGCACCTGATGCGTCCATTGGTGGATGTCGACTGCGGCCTCAACCAAACAGAGAGTGCCATGTCAACAAGAATCCGCGTAAAGGCCATGGGAGAGCTGATAATTGCGGACCAAACGATGAGGGATTTGCAGCTTGCAAGGCCTGTGAGAAAGCATTTGTTCTCTCGTGCTCTGGTGAGGCCTGTAAGATCGTAGCCCGAGAAAACGAATCCGTATCGGCTAATCGTGGCTCCGTCTCGAACCACCAGTCCGAGCTCCAATCAAAATAACCATTTGCCTTTATTTACCTTTCCCGGCCATTTCTGTCTCCCATATCACAACTGTTATTATTGCTGCAGACTGGGTCCCTCGAGACCACATCTTGTCGCCTCAGGTCTCTCTTGAACGTCGCTTTTGCGCTTCCCGCTCAGCCTATTAGGTTACAGCAAACCCGGCCGTTGGGCTCGTCAGCTGGGATTCGCAGACGTCCAGCCTCCCCGATTTTTCGAACACCCTCGACAGCAGCAAACTTCTCATGCATTACCTCCCTCGACGACGAGGTTGACCTTCGTGTTGTAAGGTGCCAGGATGGGAGCCGATAAGAAACAGCAATTTGTTCTACCACAAGCGACAGACACGTTGACGACGCAATCGAGTGATGGTAACCACACAGAAGAGCTAGAGTCGAAGACTCAAAAATCCGAGTACTCACTCCCACCTGGAGAAGATGTGGTGATAGCTACACGGAGGAAGCATCGTGAGAAGGAAGGTCACAGTGGACTCAATTCCAATAACAAATCGCAGACGTCCTTGTTGATTGAGTATTTCGAGGGTGGAAAAGGTAGCCAGGCTGACTCTCGGCGACCCTCGTGAGTTTCTTCCTTTCACCACCAATGCTGCGCTGTCCATACTACCATCCAAACCTTGAGTCATGGGCTTACTTGGAACCACAGGGTGAGAGTTAAAGTCACTCCATCTAGCAAGAGCAGAAGCAGATCATCGAATGATCATATACAAATTACCGAGAGGAAAGGCACCCGCAAGGCGTCTTATACAAAGCGAATTCCACTTTCCGATAGACACGATAAATCGCCAGATATCGAAGGGGATGATAATAGCTTTCACTCTTATCACTCAGCTACGGAAGAGTCTAACGTAACTTCGAGAGGTGGCGGTCCAATCGAGGTCGAAATTATGCCTAAACGCCATGGTAGCCCTCTCATCCCAACTACAGAGAGTAGTTCAAGATATGTACAGCAGAATGCCTCCGACATATCGTCGATGCCCGCGGATAGTTTCCTTGATGGCAAGACACGATCTTCTCCGGAACGAAAAGGCAGCCGAAGCTTGGGACGAGGGGAGGCTCTGGCCGCAGGCGCCGTAACTGGAATGGCAGCAGCAGTTGCTGCTGATAAATTGAAGACCCCTTCACGGCGACGGAGTCGAAGCCTCAGTCGAGAACGAATTGTTGCGCAGAAAGCGGTCGAAAAGGTCCGGGGTGACAAGTCGGAGCGGCGTCGAAAACATAGTAGCAGGAGCCGCAGCGTCAGCGGAGAGCATTCCATTGAGTCTATGACCTCTCCCCGTCGACGATCAAGTCGAAGTCATCATGAAGAATCTATGGTTTCTGGTGTCGACTCCAGTCTCCTCAACTCTCATTTAAGTGGCAAATCTGGTGATGCATACTCATTCCGGTCAGGCACTTCGAAATCTTCCATCAATAACCCCAAACTCCTGGAAACTGTGGAGGATGCTATTCGAAGGTTGATTCTACCAGAGTTGACGGCTTTGAAGAGAGAACAAAGCAAGCATACGCAGCGAGACCGTGACAGAGACCGTCGAGGATCCATTACATCGGGAAGTGGTGTTTCCAGGGATTCTCACGAGGAATCCTCGAGTACGAGAAGACAGTCTGATCGTGGTAGTGGTACCGATAGCTCAGGCAAGCCTAAAGTAGTTTTGAATGATTCAGAAGTGCTCTCTGGCAACAGTGGGAAGGGACGTAAAGATAAGAACATTGACCGGGTGAAGCTGGAGGACTCTCCGAGGAGCTTTGAGAGAGAGACATCTGAAGAAACGGTAGTGCAAGGTGGCAAGCTGCGGAAGAAGCATAGCAGTGATCGGCATCACGGCCTGGAAGCGGCAGCTGTAGGTGCTGGCCTGGGAGCATTGGCAGCCGGAGCGCTCAACAAGCATCGTTCACAGGACTCACTCGACGCAGAACGAAAGGAACGTCGAAGACGGAGAACCAAGAGTCATAGTAGGAGTGGCAGTCTTGCGGAAAGTTACGAGGAACGAGAGTATGAGGCGGCGCCGCCTATGCCCCTGATGAGCGATATCAATGCATCGGACATCACGAGAACCTCTATATTATCTGCAGCTACGGACAGACCTCAGTCAGCAAGCCAGGAGCGGGTAACCCCTATTCGGGAGGTGCCAAGAGGTATAGCTTCCCCATCCAACCGAACACCGACAAGAACGCCTGTCGCTTTGCAGCGTGGCCTTGGAACGCAACATTCGAATTACTCACGTGGCAATTTAAGTTTGCAAAGTCCTACTGAAGAGCAACATATGGAAGAATACGAATTGGATGAGGATGGTCGGAAAGTGCTGATGCACGACTCGCCCGAGTATGACCAGGACGATTCCCTTGTAGAAGAGGAGCACCATGATGGCCATGCTGGTACAGTGGCAGCAGGCCTAGCGGGTGCTGCTGCAGGTGCTGGTTTGGCGGCCTTGCATCATCATAATGACCATCATGACCCGGAACTGCTTGAAGAGGAGCAAGTAACACCCCATGATCCTTACTATCATCAAGAAGTGCCTCCACCACTTCGATATGTGCCATACGCTCAAGAACGACGTGGCTTGAGTCCAATTCAAAGCGTCTCCGGGTACACAGAAGGCGAGCCAGATCCGCAGCAGAGAGATTCAAGGTTGACACAGAGCACTGGGTCATACTCTTCCTTGAATAGATCAATTCACCATGACCGGTCAGGAAGATCGATGAAATCACTTGACTCGCTAGGAAACGTCCACGACAATCGTCATGACTTTGCAGAAGTTCGACAAGGAGGCCTTGCTGATTCCGAAATTACGCAAGATGGAGAATATTGGGAGGAGCAACACCGCGAAAATGATCGACAGCGTGATCTGGACTCTGGGAGCTATCGTAGTTCTGATCCTAGAATTGATTACAAGCACATGACCAATTATACAGACGACAGCATGGATGCTCCCCATCTTGATCGAGTTGCAGCTGGACAGAACGTTCGAGGTCTAGGTGCAAATCCTAACTACGTACATACACCGGTTGCGGTTGAATCTGCCGTGGCGTCATTAGTGAATGAATCCGAGCTTACAGGCGAATCGGGGTACTCTGCAAACCAAGGGCGAGAAGACCGTAGAGAGTCTTATGCCTCGTACGAGGATGGCTCTGAGAGACATTTTACAAGCCAGAGGAACAGCCCGACCAAGCATGATAGTACTCGAGATGTCGAATATGATGGCTCTGATCGAGGCACTCATAGCCAAAGGAATTCTCTGTCGAAGTATGAAGAATATGAGTTGGATGAGAACGGGAGGAAAGTTGCGATGCCTAAGTACAGGAGCTCGCATGCTACTGAGGCGGCAATTGCTGCTGGCGCTGCTGGAGCTGCTGCTGCTCTCATTGCTGGACGCACGCGAAAGTCTGCAGCAGATCAGATTCAGTATCTAGACAGACAAGAGGATACAGGGGCTCCCTTGCACAAGTCGTTCGCAGATAGGGCGCAAGAGTCTCACGGCCTAATTCCTTCCCCTCGTCACAGTATCGACGTCCCTCTCAGCGACACTGGGAGCCATGAGCAGTTTGCCATGGGAGCCAGTGGAATCCCAGATCCCCACAATCCTATGCCCGAGATAGGCTTTGGTGGTGTAGATTCCGATGTTGAAACCAATCCATCCATAATTAAAGGTCCTATTGCCGGCGCACAGGAAGGAAGCAAGGACCACTGGCCCGGAAAACCAACGCCCCCTCAACCAGAGTACGAAGCCCGGTCCGGGAGCCGTGAACATAATTCCAACACAAACCTCAAAGCTACTGAGGCTGCCCTAATCGGGGCTGCGGGAGGACTCGGTGGTGCAGAGGCACTTGCAAGTCACAGCCGGGAAGCAAGCCACGACTTTGACCACGACCAAGACCACGATGAAGAGTGGCAGAGGACATCAGGTGAGCGAAAGCGTGATACCCTCATCACAAATCCTTACGAAGGCACAAGCCCAATCGCTGCTATTGGTGGTGGCCTTGATCGTGAACTTCTTGGCGAAGCTGGACTCGAAGGTTTGGGTAACGATTTTGCACCGGCCAAGCTTGCTTTCCAGACTGGACGACCTCCTGCTTCGCCAAAAGACGAAGGTTACATATCATCTGCACCTAATGCTCGTTCTCCTGGAGCCATGACACCGGAGCAGAGAATGAAAGGCGTTGAATTTATGGACGCAGATCCTAATGGTATCGACAATGCTTTAAATGACGGAGATCCATTCTACACTCCTAAGCATGCACGCCATTTGAGCGGAATGTCACATGGCATGGGCTCACCCATCTACGATAGTGCCACTGGCAATGGAATTGATCGCATCCAGTCCAAAGATATAGTCGCACTGATGGATCATGTAGGCCTTCTCTCACCTGTATGTAATTCCATGCTAACAAGTGCCAGCTTACGGTTCGCGATGCTCAACGAAGCGCGCGTGACACAGAAATCCTCGTCACCCTTGTCCGAGCTGCTGCAGAGATGCGCAATTCATTTGAGGACATGAAACGCCTCCTCGCTGATACCGAGGATGTGATCATCACTGAAGTCCAAGGCAATACCGAGAAGTCTGTACAAAAGGTAATCAATGGCCCTAGACCCCAACCGCAAAGCGCGTCACGATCCCTTCGACAAGGCTCTCAGGATGAAATGTATGATGATATTCGCAACAAGAAGAGGAACGTGTTTCGAAGAGCTCTGAAAGGGCTTAGCATGAAAAGCTCGAACGATCTCGGAAAGATCGAAGATATGCTAGTAACGCTGCTGGGAGAAGTTGAAGGCCTCAAAGTCGCTCAAGGACTCAAACCAAACAGTCATCCAGGCGAATCATTCGATGATCTTGGACAAGAAGACAACTACGAGAACGATCGAGGTTACGAACCCGAAGGCAATGCCGGTACGTCTACCGCAAGTCATGCAAGCCAGTCCGGTCATCTATCAATTCCTCGCGGAGCAAGCGGATCAAGGCCTTTCGAGACTCGCAAATTTTCGGATCATCGCATTAGCACTGTTCCTGAGGGCGACGAGGAAGAAGCCGAGCATCACGAACCAGCGGTCTTAGCAAGTCAATTCGATATGGATGATCGCTTGCTCACTCCCACACGTGAAATTCCTCGTGGCGGCTCTGTGCCAATTGGGACACCACCGCAGCAATATGTTGCTCCAGCGTCGCTAAGCAATGACAACACTCCAAAAACAGACAAAAAGAAGAAGCATGCTTCTAGTAGCTCTTCGGGTTGGATCCCCAAGGTCTCTCGCTGGTCCGAGACTACAGCATCAACAGTTCTACGTGGGTTTCGAAGCAGTGGACGTAGCAGTGGGCGGAAGACGGAGGATCAGTATGCAGAGCCCCCTTCCAGATCTGGGTCTGATCTTGGCAATTATCAAGAGCATGAGCACGATCCCTACGGTGATGACAAACTTCATTCTGGCTTTTCACAGGAACAGATTCAGCAATACAATGAGAATGAACCTCCTTTGCCACCAGAGGATCCTAAGTACAAAGCTCATCGAAACTCTCTAAACTTACAACATCCTCAACCAAGACCAGGTCCTACCCACCGTTACCAGACAGCGCTCGAGTCGCAAGCTGTTAACTATTCCCCAATGTCACCAAAATTCTCTGACTGGGGTTCACAAACCAGCCTTAATCGCCTTCCACCACAGCAGACCAATCGGTACAGCAATGGAACTAGTAATCCTGGAAATATGTCTCCCATTTCTGATGGTGGATATTCCAACGGGTCAGCTGCAAATCTACCCCCTCAGCGACCACCCAAAGAACCATTGGCTCCAGAGCGTCCTCCAAAGATTCGGTCTGCCAAGTTGACAAAGCCAAGTCCGCTCAGCAATGAGCATGTCGAGATGGACGATTACGAACCAGGTGGATCACCTCGATCTGCAGCACGAAAACTTTCAGGGGCTTTGGCTGTGCCAACCAGGAAACCAACTGGTCCCAGAAGCATGAGCTCCACCAAGAGTGGGGAGCTGAACCGAGATGATGGAACAGTCATCAAACGAAACAGAAATAGAGGTATGGATTGACCTTGAAATGATATAAGTATCCGAAGCTAATACGTAGTTCAACAGATACCTTTGGCACTGTAGCCAGTAATCATAGCGGCGAGTCCGAAACCTTCTGAAAATAGACTTCGTTCAGCATTACATCTCACGATATGAATTTCCACTCCTTTTCAACGCGAAGGTGTTACCGGATACTATCTTGCGTTTGCTGGGGTGCAGATATCATGCACATAGCGGCTTAATTTCTTGTGTCTATTCGAGGCATATAGAAAGGGATTGTTTGTGCGTGTGTTGTTAGGATAGGAGGAGTGGGATAGCGAATTGGAGCGGTGGCTTCATTTAACGATGTTACGATCCGACATGACCTTTTCATTTCGTGCGAAAAATTCCAGAGGTGCAGGGCTTGACGCTTTGCAAACAAAAGTGCATATAAGCTTTAATTGAATGGTGTTCATCTCTCTCTACGATGCTCTTCATATTGTTACTTGACCTGCCCCCAATGTGTATATGCGTTTGATTTTTTTACTAGTGGGGCGTCGTTGCGACCAGAGAGTCCACGTCGAAATCGTTACAAAATCAGAGGTGACACTATATCTTTATGGCCCACACATTCATGATTTTGATATCTTGTCTCGACCATCTAGAACATTAAAGGTAGACCTTCTGATTGCACGAATGCCGTCTTCTGATTAAATGATGGCGACAGTGCAATGCTATCCTTGGCTGCAGGGGTCTAGACATCTTGAGCAGGAGTAGAAAGGGCCAAGCACCAGAAGGGCCAAGGGCCAAGCAGTCGGGATAATATGACAGGCACAAAGTTAACTGACCATTATAAATCTTTCACTCATTTCTACTTTGCCCGGAAACAACTCTTTCATATCGAGCCGCGATGGCCCATCCCCAAAACATAGCAAGGGTCAAGCTCCTTTAGCCATACCGGCTACTTCCAGCTTAAATGACAACCAACATGCAAACGAGCAGCACAGACTGCGAGATTTCATGCAGATGCCCCTCAATTGCGAGCGGTCACGATGTTTATTCCTCAAACGAACATTCAATGAGCAGATTCTAATACGTCTCGGCTTGACAGGAGCTACAGAAAAGAGCCTACGCCTTCCCGGAAAACAAACACATCCACTGCCATGGATGCAACTCCTTGGCTATTACTGTGTAAGTATAAAGCTCCTTCTACGTCCTAGATATTTATTTCTGTTCGGTTATTCTGCGATGCTCAATTCGTCTACCAAGATGTTCTTCCTCTGCCTTGCCGCTTTCGTACAGGCTGCTGTTGCCAGCAATGTTTTCGAGTCCGTCCACGAAGCCCCTCGTGGCTGGACATATACTGGAGCTGCAGAACTATTCGAGGCTGTCAAGCTCCGTGTTTCTCTGAAGCAACGGAATTTAGACTCTTTCTATGACAAATTGATAGAAGTCTCCACTCCTGACCACCCTCAATATGGAATGCATTACCAGGGCCACGAATTGAGAAGCCTTCTCAGACCTACACAGGATGCATCAAATGCAGTCATCAGCTGGCTTCAAGACAATAATATCACTACAATACAAGATGACAGCGATTACATACTCTTTCGGACAGATGTGGGGACGGCAAACAAGCTGCTCGATACTAACTTCAGTTGGTATCGCAACGACCACGATCAGAAAGTCCTTCGAACCACCTCGTACTCCGTGCCAAACGAGATCAAAGCTCATATAAATTTCGTTCAACCGACGACGAGATTTGGTAGTTTGAAACCATCGTCTTCGACCGGACAAGTCATTGACGAAGGTGAAAAGTCTGATGGGCGTGTGAAATGGTGGGGCGGAAACGCTTCTGAAGTCAATATCACTTGCAATCGGACGATTACACCTCAGTGTATTCTCGATCTTTACAATGTGCATTATGAGGCAGATGCCGATAATGGGAATTCTGTTGGGTATGCTTCTTTCTTGGAATTTTATGCGAGATATGGAGACCTGGCTCAATTCGAGAAAGTCTACGCCCCTTATGCCGTTGACCAGAACGTGAGGACATCCACGGCTTACCACGAGACTTCATGCTTACGCTTCATAGTTCACGGTCGTCCAGTTCAATGGGGGTCTCAATGATCAAATTGGTAAAGAAGATTCAGGAGAAGCTAATTTGGACAACCAATACATCTTGAGTGTGGGCTACCCCACACCAGTCACCGAATTTAGCATCGGTGGCCGGGGCCTTCTCATTCCTGACGGCGACTCTCCAACTCAAGCAGACAATACCAATGAGCCTTACCTTGATTTCCTCCTCGCCCTCACTAAACTCGACAATGACGAAATTCCCAACAGCATATCAATCTCTTATGGCGAGAACGAGCAAGAAATTCCAATCTCATATGCCACTCAAGTATGCAACCTCTTTGCCCAATTAGGAGCCCGCGGAAAGTCGATAATCCTCTCCTCGGGTGATTCAGGGACAGGAGACTACTGTCTCTCAAATGACGGCAAGAACACAACGAAATTCCAACCACAGTTCCCAGCCTCCTGTCCATGGGTGACTTCTGTAGGCGGAACGCGGTATATTGAACCCGAAGTAGCAGTTTTCTTCTCTTCAGGAGGCTTCTCCAATTACTGGCCGAGGCCAGCGTACCAAGAGTATGCTGTTTCTTCCTACCTAAAGAAGATTGGCGATAAAAACAAGGGGGTATTCAACACGACAGGCAGAGGGTTTCCTGATGTGGCAGCTCAATCTCTAAACTTCCGCGTCATAAATCAAGGCGTCGACAACGGATATGAAGGCACTTCTTGCGCGGCACCAGCTTTTAATGCAATAGTTGCTTTGCTTAACTCTGCTCGGATTTCTTCCGGGCTTCCAACTCTCGGATTCTTGAACCCTTGGATTTATAGCACTGGAAAGTTTGGATTGAATGATATTACTCACGGAGCCTCAACGGGTTGCAACGGACAAAAAAGGTTCAATAATGGAGCAAATGGGAGTCCAATCATACCTGGAGCCAGCTGGAATGCGACTGAAGGATGGGATCCCGTGACTGGATATGGGACGCCGGATTTCGGGAAGTTGTTGAAGTTGAGTACGCCATGGGTGGAAAATGGGGGCGAAGACGATGGGGCTGATGAAAAGAGATGAGTAAAGTTTCTGTTAAATGTGTATTGGCCTTCGTAGGTATCATAGCTGAAAGATTTGGTTTTCCAACTGATTCTCTGCTGCCTAATCACGTGAAAGTATCCTTCTTATGCAAAAATTCACAACTACAAATTGATCCGTCAAAGTTTGAGCTTGTATATCTCGCATGAACGCGCTTCAAATACGGTAAAGATTTACACATTGCCACATTGCCAAGGTGTTACAGAGTCACCTCATTATCGTCTCGCCTCCCTAAGGCATCCTCGCTTCGCACAGACCAGCCAAGTGCAACCAAGGAGAAGTACACACAACGCAACACTGTGTGTATCACGCGCCTTCGCGACAAACGAACGACCTCTTCTTCGCTCTCGTTGTCTTTTCTAGAATCCTGACTTTCCTTCAGTTTAACTCACCTAATTCAAATCGATTTTGGACGGGATAAGAAAAAGAAAGCAATAATGGCGCTGGACAAGTCGCAACGCTTGATGATCATCATTGGCATCTCGTTCTCGTTCTTCGCTGCTGAGATCTCGGGTATGTTCATTTCCACTGATGGAGTTTTCTGGCCCATATCAAGTGCCGGAGAGAATACGAATAGAAGCTAATTTTGAGTTCCTCAGTCGGGTTTTATACCCATTCCTTGGCGCTGGTCGCCGATGCGTTTCATTATGTATGTTTCCCTGCCCTACCATTGGCCCGCCATCAAACTTGAAACTGATTGGAGGAACATCAAAGATGAACGACTTGGTGGGATTCGTTGTTGCGCTCGTTGCTGTTAGGGTATGTTTGTAGAATCTACTTTGAAGTAAAGAGTGAAAGAATAGCAATACTAATGGTGAATAGATTTCAAAACGGGAGAAGTCTCCTAAGGAACTCTCATTTGGATGGCAGAGAGCTCAGTTGCTGGGAGCGTTCTTCAATGGTGTTTTCTTATTGGCGTTGGGTGTGAGCATCTTTCTACAGTCGGTTGAGAGGTTTATTACGCTTCAGAGTAAGTTGTTCACTTTCTGATTTGGAGGGTGTGAGCTAATGGTGTGGAAAGGGGTTGAGAATCCGATGTTGGTGATGATCATGGGTTGTGTCGGTCTTACTTTGAACATCATCAGTGCTATCTTCCTTCATGGTATGTTTCCCTGATATGCTAGCTTCTAGATATATGCTGAGCTGTTATAGAGCATGACCACGGACCACAGATCACAGCCGCTGGCGCGGTATCTGACGGCGATAGTATGGAACTCCTAGAAGTAAGTTTCCCTTCCTCAATGTTTCCTGGATACCCGCCTAACGATGTACCCCAGACCGAGCATTCCCACAAAGACCACCGACATCAAGTCAACGTCTCCACAAAACATGGCCACGGCCATGATCTCGGCATGATGGGAGTCCTCATCCATGTCATCGGCGACGCAGCCAACAACATCGGCGTCATAATCGCCGCAACCGTCATCTGGAAAGCCACCTACCAAGGCAGATTCTACGCCGACCCCGGCGTCAGCATGGGAATCGCCATCATGATCTTACTTTCCGCCTTACCGCTAGGTACAGTCCACCTTCTCCATCCCATCCCATCACCATCCAGCGAGCTAACACAATAGAAAGTCAAGAACAGCGGCTCTATTCTTCTCGAGAGTGTTCCCATTGGCGTCAGTCTTGAGGACGTAAAGCATGATCTCGAGAAAGTAGACGGTGTCCTATCTATCCATGAACTCCACGCCTGGCGCCTCTCGCAACACAAAGCCCTCGCGTCCGCTCACGTGCTGACTTCTTCTGACTCTCTATCTACCTTCATGGCGCAAGCGAAGCTTATTAATGAATGTTTGCATGCGTATGGGATTCATTCTACTACTTTACAGCCAGAGCTTGTTAGTCCGGATACGAGTCCGGCGGCGAGGGCGGTGCAGAGTGTTAGGAGTAGGATGGTGAAGGTGGGGGCAAAGGGGTGTAGGGTTCATTGTGGGGCGTTATGTGAGGAGTTGACCTGTTGTGGGTGATTTTTGAGGGGTATGTGAGTGAGAAGGGGGAAGGGATTGAAGTTGTATAGTTGGTGTATGTATGAGATGTGGCGTTTGGGAATATAGTGCCTAGGTTCGCTGCGAGATTCTATGATGGAACAGCATCATAGATATAGCGAAGGTGTCTCTAGAAGAACGACAGTGAATATTACTGTTAGAGTTCATGGAAATGATATTGAAGGCCCACTTGAGATACCTCATCTTTCCTATAATGCAGAATGCATGAAGACAAGTACATCATAAGATCTTTTAATCATCTATATTCATTATATCATGAAAGTCATACCAAGGCCTATGCATAACAAAAACGCCAGACCCCACCCTAACACCGTATACTAGGTAAGCACCTTACTTTTTCCCAATTCATACCATACACAGTTTACACTACCTCTCCCGCACTTTTCTTCCTCCCAAGTCTCGGCATCTTCGCCCATCGTCTCCGCTCTGGCAACGGCCTCTTCTTCTCATCGCTTGAACTATCTCCGTATGCACTTTGTCTGCCCTTCTTTCTGCCTGTCCTGATATCTCTTCTGCTCGCACAGCAGCAACAAAGACACAGATGTGCTAGCCACCCGAATATGCTGAATGCTGAGGCTATCCACATGAAAGCAAACATATCAACTCCAATATCAGCGCCAATGTTCAATCCAGCTTGGGATGTAGCGACATTCTTAAAAATGATTGACATGACGGTCCCAATAATTGTTGCGGCAGTGGTGACGAGAGCAGCTATGAAGGCCCAGATGGCGAGTGGCAATGACCACCATCTTGAATATAGAGTGATGGGTGCGAGGAATATGGAGACAAAGCTCATGCAGATGCCCGTCAAGAAGAATCCGAACATGACATGACTCGCAATCTTGATTAGATTTAAAATATTGTTGATCTGAGCAGGCAAAGCTATTGTAGCTCCAGATAGAAGCTCGTTCAGAAGCACATCCACTGGATTGAACCAGTAGAGTGCTTTAGGTTTAGAGCAGAAGGTGATGCCCTCATTGTCATAGCCTTCGCAGAAGTTCCATAGACCGACTTGGTAGAAATCGTGCAGGCCAAGAGAGCGAGCAAGGGAGTTTAAGAAGATGATGTCGGAGGGAGAGGAGGCGGGGAGGATGTTGGCGAGGTTGAGTTTGTAGAGGTATGTTGAGCGGATGACGGCTTTGTTGTTGATGTTGCCGATGATGGTCTGCAGGAACTATCAATGACTGCAAAGTGAAGTAAACGGTGGGATCTGAATGTGCTTACAAGAATCAAGAAGATGACGGAGATGAAGAAAGACAAACACGAAACAATAATCCAAATCTTTCGAGTCTTGGTTGCCAATTTGACATCTACTCCCGGAGTATAGCTTGGTGTGAGGGTTCGTTCTGAATTCTCCTCCAGTGCAGCCCCTCCATTCGCGACTCCAATTTGTTGCTCTGCCTTCGCGTTCTGCCGTCTAGCAGCCAGCGAGCGAAAGGTGGGAAGAGTCATGGCTACAATTGACTTTGAAGCCAGCGAGAGGCAGACGTTTGGGAGGGCTTTGATTGAGTAACGACGCACATCTAAGAGAGGAGGTCAGTAGTGTCTATCAACCAAAATCTGGTTCGAAGTAGTGTGTCTGAAGATCTCTAAACGACCTCATGGAGGTGCCAAGGACTGCGGCTCTATTGCGCGTCTCGCCCATCAGCGGTCCATCAGTGGTCCACATGGGATACGGGGAGTGACAGTGCCGGCAAGCACCAAGGGCAGCCGCTGATGCGTGAGATCCACTGCCTCTGAGGTCTCCCAGTGCCCTGGACTGGCTGCCAACGGCGTGAAACGCTACTGATCCTCCAAAGTTGCACAGTCGGCAGCATCAGCTTTGTTTCCGAGTATTTTCCAGGCTGCAACAGGCGGTGGACGTCATCCGAAAGAGAGAAGCAGGTGAAGAAGCAAAAGGAGGAGCGAGACGCACTGCGGTTGGCTTGGTGGTGCCCAACTGTTGCAACGGCGAGGCTGCTGTGTGAGCCCGCAGGCCTGCCATTCGCTGAAAAACTCCGGGAGAATGAGCTTGGGGTACTCGGCCGCTGGGATTCCAGCACCCTTACTTCCTGTAACCAATCCGGCAACGCCTGAGACGCCCCTACCGGGCTGTACACTGGGATCCCGTATTATCCCTGTGGTGATCCTCCTTACCTTGAATTGGATTTCGATCGAAGGGCAGGTTTTGTTGAGACATCCGTGAGACGGGTGCCCACAAGTCGCGCTCTCTCGTGGATACTTCGCATGCTTGGGGCAGAAGTCTGCCGACTTTGCAGCACCCTCAGCTGTCCGACCGTGGCTTCCCCAACGGGCCCCGGCAGCCTCGACTCAGCCTCGTTGATGACGGCTGGCTCAAGAGCTCGGCCAGCATTGGCATTGGTATTGGCATCCGATATGAACCCAGCTCAGTTTATCAAATCATTTCTAGCATTGTTCTCCCGTTTTTCTAGACCTTTTTCTATCATCGAGCAGTTTCTTGGATTTGGAACGCTAGACAGAGTTTGCTTCCTGCTGCTGGTGCATTGATTCGTAGCTGCCGACTCTGCCGGCATCTTTCGACGTCATCGTGGACCATTTTCCACATTTTTTGTTTTGGGACGACAAAAATAATAACAAAGATTTTAAAGCTCGAGTCTAGTCTATGTTCACGTCGATCGAGCATGTGGAGACTTGAGAGATATTATCGTTGAGCTTCCTCTCCAACCTGGTGAACGATACGCGTCTTTAGGATATTTCTCGACTCCAAAGACAGTTGTTTAGGCCACTGCTGGTTGTTGGAGCACTCTCTTGGGAACGAGAGCACCATCCGCGACCATGCTATTCTCACGGCTTCTCCCCTATGGCTGCCTCTTTGCTCTTGCGGCAAATGCGCAGGATTCGAGTTCGAGTTCGAGTTCGAATTCAGATGTGACAGTATTGTCTGGCGGAGCGACAGAGCAAGCCACTCCAACAGGATCCTATATTTCAGTTTCCACCACAGTAACGATGACTTCAAGCACAAGCAGAAGCTCTTCTGCAGTTACCACATCTGCCATTGTCTCTACAATCACAAGCGGGTCAACCACGAGAACGACTACACTGGGATCAACAACGATCTTTGCCTTTGCCTCATTGATGGCTAGCAACATATCTGGCTCCACGAGCACAAGCACCAATTCACAAATATTACTCTCTGGCAGGCCGAGCTCAACAACATCTGCACTTAATGGAACGGCAAACTCGACATCAAGTTCTACATCGTCCTCCGTCGAACCCACAAACACAACACCTTGCAACAACTATCCCGAATTCTGCTCCCGAAAGTACGGCAACATCACCGAAGTCTCAGCTCACAACTCGCCATTTGTGAAGGCTGGCAATGCGGCCGCAAACCAGGCTTTGCCCGTCACTACACAGCTGAACGATGGAATTCGTCTGCTCCAGGGTCAAATGCACTTTGTCAACAGTACACCTCATTTTTGTCATACTTCCTGCGATGTCTTGGATGCAGGACCTATAGTCGACTATCTCTCCACAGTCAATACCTGGGTAGCATCTCACCCCTACGATGTAGTAACTATCTTGCTAGGTAATGGCGATTACTCCAAAGTCCAGTCCTATGTCCCATTCATCGAACAATCCGGAATTGTGCCATACGCTTACATCCCGCCTAAGATCCCCATGGGCATCGACGATTGGCCCACTCTAGCCTCAATGATTTTGAGTGGCAAGCGAGTTGTGATGTTCATGGACTACGACGCGAATCAGACAGCCGTTCCTTGGATCCTAGATGAGTTCTCGCAAATGTGGGAAACGCCTTTTGATCCAACGGACCGTTCCTTCCCTTGTGATGCTCAACGACCACCTAACTTGAACGCCAACGATGCTAAAAACCGTTTGTACATGATCAATCACAACCTCAATGCCGATATTTCACTCCTAGGCAACTCTCTCTTAGTGCCAAACATCCCCTTGCTCAATGTGACGAACAATGTCACAGGATTTGGCTCTCTGGGCCTGAATGCAGAACAATGCAACCAAACATGGAACTACCCACCAAAGTTCTTGAATGTGGATTACTATAATGTGGGGAATGGGAGTGTTTTCGAGGTTGCTGCTAAGTACAACAACGTCACAGTAAGTCATGCCTCCTTGCACTCGAGAATCTCTAAATTATACGTACTAAAATTGAATCTCTAGTACAACCGTCCCTGCTGCGGCTTAGTAACCTCAGGTGCTTTAAGCCTGAACGAGATCATGGGACGTAGTGAGTTCTTGCTAGCCATTTACGTTATCAGCGTAACGTGGTTGTTGATGTGATTTGATTCTTCTACCAAGAGAAGATTCTTCATTCTCTTCATTCTTCTGTATATATTTTTGTCTTTTTGCGGAAAAGCGATGGATCAGGAACGAATATCTCACGAGGTTATGCATCGGGATTATAGACGGTAAATGGATTGAGTATCTGCATGGCGTTGAGGATATCAGGCAGCAGCATGTGACGCTGTTTACGAACAAGGTTGTGTATAGATTATGAATGTATAAAGGAGTCATGGGCCTCTTAAACTAGAAAACTTTGTATTGAACATGAATCGCTTGCATATCATCGCATTGGATGCCTCTTTGGGGCATCTTTTAGTGGTACATGTTCTCTTCTAGCGATCAATAGAAGAAAATGTATTGTACTTTTAGTAACTAAATCGACGATGTCTCTAAGTACGCAACAAAAAAGCAAAAATATCGCAGGCGTCCTCCAAATGCAACCATGTACTGTACCAGGTGGGTATTGTGTGTCAAGATCAAGATGAAAGACTAGGTATGTTCCTTTTTCCGTACCGACTCCTGAACCTGAACCCGAATGCCAAAATTGTGGATGCGTATGCTGTTTGTCCTTCTTGCAAAAAGAAAAAGAAAAAGAAAATTAACAAAGAGATACTCCTAAGAGAGTGTTGGTGTGCGGGTCATTCGCCGTTCGAGGGGCCTGTGGATTTCTTTGGCTTGGTCTTTGGCTCGGACAAAATCATGATGGGAAGCTGTGAGCGAGTTAGCATTGTGTGTTTTGGAAAGGTCTGAAGAAACCGAGGGCTCATAGACAAACAAAGTAAGTTAGGGTGAGGATAGTGCTTACACTCTCAAAAACAACTTCGTTTTGCTCGTAGTGATGGACGAAGCCGCCACCGAGAACTCTTCTCATAGCCTGTAGTCTATGCAACTTCCACCACTTATCTATCTTCATGCTCCCCGTCTTGTGAATGCGAATAGTCAATCTAGATCCGTATCTTTTACCAGTCTCTGAGTCGATCGCATTTTGGTATCTTGGTCCTCTAGTTGGGTGTTCGATTGTATTCAGAATATCCGCAAAGTTGGTATGTAAAGTCTTCCTATCCTTCTTAGCTATGCGTCTCGAAGATTCGTTCGCAAGTTGTGAAAGCTTGTGCTCGAGCTGGTTCTTCTGGCGGTAGACCTCGTAACGCTTGACCATGCTGGAATCTATCTCGTCGTCTTCGTCGTCGCTCGCTGGTGCTGGTCCATCGTCCTCTTCTCGTTCTGTGAAGCTCTTTTCGTACAGTAACGCGATATTTTCTCCGGCTGCGACTTGTACAGAGGTGTCGCTACTGTCCAACTGTTCAACGAATGCATCCATGCCCGTCTCGGTTCGGTCTTCCATGTCCTCTATTGATGTTGCCAGGAAACCCCATGCTTCGCAAGCAGCTGCCACAACCTCTCCGCTATCTGCTGCTCCAACAGATTCGCCGTCCGACTCGACAATCTCGAGGAGGTCGTCCATTATTTCTTCGATTTCGGAATCGGATGCGCCGCCATAAATTGCTGCTGCGCTCAGAGTATGTATTGCCACAGCTTTCACACTGTGGGATTCCGAGTCGCTATACGTGTGCTTAAGCACTTGGAAAATCGCATCGTAGGCGGTCTCGGAAGCGGTCGTTATGAGAGTAAGCGCAATAGCTGTGCATAGTTAGATGTGGTGGTTCGATGAGATGAATAGACTTGAACGAACCTCTCAGCGCCAGACTTACTTCCTTCTCGCTGCTCTCAGCCTTGACGCTCTTGATCAAAGCTGGGAATATCTCTGAGGTCTTGCTTTGAATCTCCTCGTAGGCGTAGTGACGCATAAGTATGTGGACATATTGCGCCAAAGTCGTTTCTCTGCCTTGAACACTGCTTCTCTTTCTGTCTATTATCTCTTCAACGCGATCACCAAGATCTTGTTTCCAGGCTTCTGAGGTGTCTTCTGGACCATCTGCGGATAGCATATCATCGATAGAGTTGACACTAAAAGGAGTAAATCAGCTTTCGCCACTCAGATATTTGAGACGTTATATTTACCTCCAGTTTGTGCTGTCGCTCATATTATCCTCATCGTCAGACCCTTGCCTGCTAACATTTTGACTGTTCGAGCGCGAGTTCGCCGCTGACGAAGTCCGTGAGGATGTCGACAGACGTGCTTGCGCTTTCTTCGACACAGTCTTGCGAGGCTCGAGTATTTTTCTTCGGAGGTCGTGCATATTGAAATATTCTTGGTGGAACAAAGAGGTTGAGTTCGAGGGCGAGCGGGGTACTTCTTTGAAGCCAGGAAATTGTGGGGTTTAGTATTATCGCAAAGCTCGATTGTAAGGAATTTGTAAGGAGGTTGTGAAATAATCCATGGGTGGGTGAGTCAAGAGAATATATGCGCTGTGAGTGGAGCAAGTCCGTAGTCCGGATATAAACAGTCCAGATACAAATGTAGGCGGGATGAAAATAGGCAGGCAACACTTATATTATAGTGGAAGGGAGCATAAGGGTGTAAGTTCAAAGAAAAGACTTTAGTGACCTTGTTATCTACCCTCGGATGATCTGCAAAGCGGAGTCAAGCAGCATCCTTGAAGCCGGAGTAATCGAGAATATTACAGGACCACGGCATGCCGACTTACTGAGCTTGGAATATTTACATGTACCGTTCCATGGGCTGAAGGGCTCACCGTGAAAACATCACAATATATATGACCCAATTCACTAGTAATTATGGCATATTCGTAAAAGTGACCCGGTGAGCCTTGCATGCTTGTCGTTGGCCCACTTCCGCTATCGTTATCGCTAGTTAGCGTATCTCGCCCAGCTGCTGCCTCGTTCACATTCCCCTCTTTGCTCCTTCCTCATCAACCTCTCCACCTCGACAAGCATCGTACACTGCCTACATTTCTGCTCTGCGTGAGCTGCCAGGAAGCTCCTCGATATTCGTCGAGTTCGTCGAGACCTTGATGCTCGCCTGCTCGGACACCATCAGATCGTGTTTCATCTCACTCCGATCGTATCGCACGTTCACCTTCGAACCCCACCTCGACGGCTTCGAACCTATACTTTTGGCTGGACCAACGCCAACACAATTCATATACTTGAGATACCACCTGCAGAGACTGCGCAATCAAGATGGCTACCCACGGTGTGTCTTCTTTCCATCTTACCTCGAAGTTTTGAACAAGGCTGCCAGAGTCATGATGGCAGCCTGACATCATCACCCACAAACCACAGAATGAATTCATGAAATTGTGGCCAAGGGCTATCTGACACATTTCTTGAGCTTCTGTGGGTTGGTTTGAATTTATTTTGGTCTATTTGATCAATGATATTCTAAGTTCTGTGTGCGTTCAAAATACTAACGCAAGACAGCCAAAATCACCCTTACCGCCTTAGACGGCAATGTCACTCCAGTTGAACGAATCCTCATTCTCGAACCTAGTTCTCCTACTGCACCGATAGGCAGAGCGTCGAAGAGCATTAGCAAGGGACTGTTTAGTGCCGTGGATAATGCATGGTTCGACAGCCCCGTCATGTCTCGCGAACATGCCCAAATCACAATGAATGCAGAGGATAAGGTAAGGCTCCCGAACATGATTAGGTTAGGATGTGCTGACATATTCTAGATCATCACCATTCAGGATATTGGTTCTATGCACGGCACACATTTGAACGATACAGAACTCGCACGTAATGTGCCATCGACAGTCAACAATGGCGACACCGTGGTATTCGGAGCTGAAGTCAGACGTGGACCCGAGACTTTCCCAGCTTGTAGTTTCCGAGTGAACTACGAATTTACTCAAACTCAGTGAGTGATCTGTATCTCGTCCAATTACTTCAAGCACCTAGCTAACGTCTGCGATTGCAGGACCGCTAATACCTTCGCTTTCCCCGAATCTTCCGATATAGAAGACGCAGAAGGAGAAGAAGATTACGACTTCAGTGAGGATGAGAATGCGGGAAAGCACCAGCAATCCAGTGAAGACGGTGTCTCCATTGAGTCCTCCTCGCCAAAAGTCTCGAAAATCAGTGATGCAATTGATCTTACTCGAGACGACTCCCCTGACCCATCCTCGTCTAATAGAATTGATCTCACCAGCGAGACTCCGACGGAGACGACAAAAGATCTCCTGGTTTCTCCTTACGCCGAACTTTCAGCCCGCTTGAACGCCGAAAGAGCCCGCGCTCCTATTCTTGTGGAGAGTGAGGACGAGGAAGCTGGATTCTCATCCGATTCTGCGGACCAGTCGATAGATATCTCCAATGATACCGACGACTCAGAGGATTCTGTTTGCTGCATGGAGGAGGAGGTATTTGATGCGTCAGATGACTCGGAAGGAGGAGAATCGGAAGATATGGTTATAGACGACTCATACGATGTCGAAGGTGTACACGATTTTTCTGATGCCGACTCAGAAAAGGCTCCTGCTGTTGACCACCTCACTCGCTTTTCTCGTCCGACTCATGATGATCCCACCATTCTTCTATCAGATATTCGGACTCGCACTCAACTGCCTGAGAGCGTTGCCGACGATGAAGATGACAACGATGACGGCGAAAGTGAATTTGGACTTGCCGAAGCTGGAGAAGCAGGTATTAGAGCTCTATTTGATGATGGCCTCCTACAAGATGAGAACAAGTCGCACTCTGACGATGAACCCGAATCAGAGTTGAAGAATGATTCGGAAATTGTCAATACTTCTGCTGTCAGCTTGACAGTTGGGGAGGCTACTACGCCAGTGGCCTCGCCTCCAAGCCTTCCTCCCGTGGAAGTTTCCAAAAAGCACAGATTTGATACCTTGCAGAACTTTACTGGACATAGGCTCGGTCTCTCCTATCCCAGCATCCGACAGCCAAGTCCTTCTGACGCTGCTATGGTGAAAACTGCTCTTCCTCAACAAGAAGACAGATATCCAGCAGGAGTCTGCGAAGTCGGAACCTTTGGCAAATCGCCTGTCCAGATACTTGGAGAAAAGACGGGCAAGAATGCTTTCTTCGAAGCTCGAGAAGCTAACAAAGTCAAGTTTAAGAACGCTTTCTTTGAGGCTCGGGAGGCCAGTAAACCAAAATTTACCGAGGAGAAGAAGCCTAGCGTAAACTTCAATGTCTCTACATCAGCTCGAGATGGCCAAACGACTACTGTTGTCTCGTCAGGCACGACCCCTGTCAAAATTTTCAGGAATTCAGGTTTCGGTCATTCTCTGGCACCGGTTGCCTCCATCTCGAGCGGTAGGGACATCCGTCGAGTCGGCTTCGGTTTCGGACACAGTTTTAGTACTAATTCAAAGGTCATCCCCGTCCCAGAGCCTGCTTTCCCAACACGAGAGCCTTGCTCCTTTCTCGATAAGCCCGACCAAAACGCCATTCCAGCCCGAACACCAAGTCCACAGCTCGACATGACAAGTGCGTACAGCTTCCATGTTAGTAAAGCCTCCGCAATCTCCCCGGCCAAGACCAATTCTCGCGGTATCAAGATCAACGACATCATCGATACCTCGACACCCCAACGCCCTCTCAGGTTTAAACGCAAAGCAGACGAAATCTCTGATGTTACCGACAAGGAACTCAGAATGTGGGCCAAGGCTTCTACCGCATCGAATGCCTCTAAAATTGCAACCGAAAGCAACATTACTGAGAGCCATATTGCTACTCAGACTATTATTCCCCAACCAATTTTCACCAATTCTGCTACTACAGAGTCTCGACCAACCAAGAGGATCAAGAAGCTTCTTGAGAATGTTGGCTATGCTGCTCTTGGAGGAGTCGCGGTGGGCGCTGGTCTGTTCACGGTTCTGGTCGCAACAGCACCGGATTTCTTGTGATTTCGGACACGATGTTTTCGCTTTTGTCCACCTGACACAATCACTTCCCTCATTTCGGAAGGTCCTCGGGAAACATGTTACGGGTAGGTTCGAGGAATCGCAGGTCGTTAAAGGGATCGGAGTCAGGCTATTGTGGTTTGTCAGGCTGGTCGTCCCATTTTTCTTCTTGCATTTTGGCGCTTGCAAAGGACGGCGCTAGGGATAACTTGTGAAACGGCCCAA
Source organism: Mollisiaceae sp. DMI_Dod_QoI (assembly GCA_009613015.1). Classification (NCBI taxonomy): domain Eukaryota; kingdom Fungi; phylum Ascomycota; class Leotiomycetes; order Helotiales; family Mollisiaceae; species Mollisiaceae sp. DMI_Dod_QoI. The sequence goes on from VXCB01000007.1 coordinate 409,846, forward strand.
CAAGGCGTCGATGTTTTCTGCTGGCTCTCGTAGGCTTTAGTGGCAGCAATAAATACTTTCATAGATTGTGTCAGTGGCCATGTTTTGAAATCGTACGATATTTCCACAAGCTGTATGGCGCAGTCCTGCAAAAAAAAAATGCTGTGGCCGTCTTTAAGGCTTGATGCAAGAATACATGGTGGCAGCCTTCGCTCAAGGCCGGCTAGGGGGCAAAAAAGCTAACGGTTCCTCATCGCCCTGCCCTCGTGGCACCAGTTTGGCCCAAGTCGCCGTTCTTTTGAGGAGGGAATAGCCTTGCCGAGTTCCACGGCTGGCTGCATCTGGACATGTCGAAGACCCGCAGTCGGTATCTTCAGCCCCAGGGCTATCAATATCAAGTTCTGAGCAAGTGCCTCTGACTCCACCCTGTTACATGTCCACGTGGGTATGAGGCCATCACCAAGTACCATCGCGCGTTTTAGTCCTCACTTCCTCGAAATCAAAAGATACTAGCGTTGTAATAATAAATGTGGCAGTTGCCGAGAGAATATTTGAAGTATCAGATTCGTGCCACAAGTGTGCTTTCTCCTGCGTTAGTCACGGATACCTCGGATAGGCCTACAGCTTGACGTTAGATAAATCATTTTTACCCCTAGTGCTGTAGATAATGCACACGAGCAGGGCGACACCGCCGTGCGACATAAAAAGTCCCTAGAAGACGCCTCGAACGTGGAAGCTTTCACTGTGTGCTTTGCTGAGCCATGTACCTTTGTAATACCCGTTTCGAGTTGGCTATGTTCTGAAGTTATTTTCACTGTTCGGAAATCAGATCGTTACGACACAAACAATTCTGTGTTTTCAGCTCGAGTGAGTGGGCGGAGTACCTGCTGTTTCTGGTAGCATGTTGGGCCTCCTTTCATACTAGACCCCTATACTATCGGAAGACTGGTGGTGAAAAATTTCGTGATCAACGCGAAGATCTTCTTGATTATTTCTCAATTTGCTTTCCTTCATGTTCTGTCTATGGGCAACCATCTTCCCTGAAGGTGTGTGTCAATTCGCGAATTTCTCAAGAACGAGAATTCGGCAATGCCGTGCAACGCGAAGTTCGCCTCGTTGCCAGCGAATACCCACACTTTCTTCGACGTCGACCATACAGGTGCTTCAGACCACGGCACCTTGCATGTGCTTTGAGCCCATCTACCATTCTATTGGCACCGCAAGTGGGTTAAACGGATTCCAATCACCTTAGAGATCGCATGCGGCGATGCTACTCCGATCATAGATAGCGTCCCATTACAAGCAGACAATGGTATTGAATACCATTCGTATCGTTGAGAGGACAAGAGATAAGATCACTTCCCTTTTTTGGACCCTGCGCATGAATTGACCAATACCGCTCCTTTGAGGCGCTGCTGCGAATAGCCCTCGGGAAGCATGCAAAGACTTGCAGTGACGCCCGTTCGGCATCTACTGCGGTGGATATTCCCCAGATCATCGAATTGCGTGCAGGATCTGCCTCGGAATATCTTGGTCTCCGCTGCCTCGGGATACAGTGCCATAGAGACGGAAGGCCGTGGCGTCATCCACAGGATGACTATCATATCACCAGACCATTTCAATATAGCTCCTGCATTCAAGCAGCTGCTGGTGCCCCAATCGTGCACAATGTCGTTCTTGAGGATCCGAGGCGGTGTGAAACTCTTCGCGGACTTCAAGCTGAGCTTGAGCTGCCCAATAACGGACTTCGTGATAGGTGTCCATCGTCGAGTCTGCCTGACACCCGAGATCAAGTGCTCTTGGTGGGAGTGTGGGGGGGGATGGACAAGTATAAAGGTCACTACATTCCCATGGCGGGAAGTCCTCGGATTTCTATCTTCAAAGCCAAGGTACTTCAAGACCAAAGACCAAGAGTCAAAGCTTTATATATTGTCAGTTCATCTACTAGTTTTTAGTGAAGGAACACCTTCACTTGCAAGCAAGCAGCCAACAATACCTTCAAATCCTCGAACTCCCAGCCCACATTTGCCCGGTTTCTTATCATGGCCCACGTAGTTTATGGAACTCAACAGGACTGCGGCTGCGTCGGTGTCGATAAAATAGATTATCAACTGTGCCCCTACTGTGGTGGTAATCCCCGTCTGTAAGTCTTCGCGAAGCCTTTTATAACCCTTAATCTCTACGCTATATACACTTGAACCAGCTAATACCATATACAGTGTTAAAGATTGCAAACCATGCAATTACAGTGGCTCAATGGGTTATCCTTGTCCTCATGGCAGTCCCTCCTCGCCTTCATCGGCCTCGGGCAACAGTACCAACTACGGTGATGGTACTGGTAGTAGCAAAAGCAACCGGCACAGCTCTAGCAAAAAGGGTCACGGCTCTAAATCGAGGCATTGATAGATCTTTGCAACTATCAAATGCATGTAGATGTTGTCTGAAGTAGTCGAGGAGTTTGTGGTTGTGTGGGCGGAGTTTGGCAACAAGGGAGTTCGATATCCTAGGATGGGAGGCATTCTTTCATTTCCTTACTTCGTTGACCTATCTTTCACTTGATCCACTACACATGCTTGAGCTTTTATTTTTTATTTTTATTTTTTTAAGGAATCGCTTATCAGAGCATCATGATCTCGGGGTCGTTGGCCGTTGGGCAGCATCATGAGTAGAGAATTGGAATCACGCGGTGTATCAGACTGTGGGCAGCCGTGAGCAGGACATGGCATGGGATTTCGGCTTTATTCTCGACAGTCGCTTCTGTTTTCTTTGTTACGCAAAAAGGAATACTATATCTCTTATCTCATCTTGATAGGATGGAATATCAATATCGATATTGATTATGCAAAAAAACAATCCCATGCTTCTTTCCGACTGGACCTTACTTTGCCGTTCTAAAATGCCATCTTGCCTTCTTAGCCTGGATACACAAGACAGCACGTGCATATTATCTGCCCGTAGAGAGAACCAGCATGGCTGCGCTGAAACTCTGTAGCACATAATACAAGACCATGTTTCTCTCCGAATTTGCCAGCTGGAATGTGCTCCACACAACCGCGGCACGTATAATTTTCCTTCTCCTAGCTTCGTAGTTGCCTTATCATGTATGATATGGCAATCTCCCAATTCCTTGAATAACTGCCCTATCTTCTCTAGATATGCCCGCATGACACCTTTCATCGCCTCTTATTCGTTTCCAGCTCGCGAAGGTATCACGACGTCCGTTTGGGACGTTGGTACCGAGAGTGAATGCTGGCGTGAAGATCTTTTTCCTGTTTCGTCTCATTGGATATATATTATCTTCATGACGGGTTGAACCTTCTTTGGCTATGAGGGGGTTTATGTCGTGTCACGTGGTACATATGATGAGATTTAGCATCTCTCCATAGACCCTGTCTTTTATTTTTTTTCTCCCACAAGATAGTCAGCGTGCAGATGACCGATCTCTATCCCAGCACGGGAGATTTACTGTCATGGTGTGTTGCAACGGGATATGGTCACCGACAACTCCTCGCACCTACTCCTTGAGTGGTAACATCTTGGGTGGATACGTGACCCCTCCTCAGAGAAGGCTCCGTGGGGGTGCAGACTCGAAAGCAAGAGAGAGTCACTACTCGGTATAAACAAGGTGACACGTTGGCAAAGCCGACTTGATCCGTCTTCAAAGAGTGGTTGCTCTACGTTGCTGATCACAGAAAAGAGAAGGGAGATTGCAGGATGTAACAATACTGCTCGAAGAATTGATGGAGCTTCGGAATAACAGGTAGCCAAGCTGCACCACGTGCTCCAAAATCGGCAAGCCGAGATCTATTATTTGCTCTGGATAGTAAGGAACGAGGATTCAGCGAGAGGACAAGCGGTTAATTCTTGCATTGTATCGGTGAGCTGATCTCATTGATTCTCACCGTATCACCAGCACTGAGAGCTTTCAACATTGTGCTTTTCTTCGACATCATGAAAATCCGTACTGGAGACTTGACAGCTGTCTACCGCTATAAGAGAAGATCGTCCCGAACATTCACACGAAGCACCAGTCTGACTCAGACTTGATCCATTCTGCTTGGCACGGCTCTCTGCTACCGTGTTCTAATTCTCGCGCGGTCCACGGATGAGTTGGAAATCTGTGGAATGTTGTTCCTTCTCGTACCACACTAACAAGATTTAGGTATTCTGCAAAGAGTATCCCGTTTGCTTCCCGTTCGATTGAGACCAATCCAGCCCTTGACCCGTCGAACAACCAATGGTCATCTACTTGCCGTGAGGGCAACCTGCGGAATGTCAGAACAGGACATCTATCATGGCTTGGCGGTGGACATTTCAAACGATAGTCATCGCGCTTGACATCCAGGCATATGGGAAGACCGGTTACCCAATACATGAAACTGATCATGTCAAGTGACCTCTGAGTGGAATCTCCCATCAGAAGATCAGAGGAGTATTGTCCATCGTCAAGAGCAAGATACGTTGTTTGAAAAATACGAAAGAGAGCTTACTCGATAACCAATGCCAAATTAACTCTTGTATGCAGTTCTAATCCATCCCAAGATGGGTTGCTTTTGACTGGACTCTTCTTGACGTAATATTTGTTACCATCAAGAAAACACGGAAAAGTAGCTTCGGTGACCTTGTATGGAAGAGGTGTGATGTTGAAACAGGAATATGCAGGAAGTTTGATACGGAGCCCATTATCAGTGACCGTCCCTCTTTCATTCATACGCATGCCGGACTTTTGGCAAGGAAGGAAAGATGAAGGTGCCCACCGGTAGCCATTCTCGGGAAGTCGGGGGCCAGGGACAAATAGAATCGAAACAGGCATTTTGTCCTTGTGCAGCCTCCAGAAGACCTTCATTCGATCGGAAATTTGCCCCTACGGTATGGTTAGAAGTGATGAATTAAAAATTAGCCTTCGTAGGGAAGTGCTGAAATAGTTATCAAAGTCACTTACCTCCATCAATTCCTCCATACTGAAGTTCATCAAAATGGCACCACAGATGGCCTCGTCCGACTCTACAGTCACAGCACGATCGCTGATCAGGATTTTCCAGAGAAGATCCATCAAACTATCTCCTCGCATGCGACTATACATATGGAACGTGGTATCGCAATCCCAGCCAACTGTATTGAAGTAATTGAGATCAAGATCCTTCTTTCGTGCCATCCAATTCAGTGAGGATGTCATAAACATATGGCAGCGCTCAGTGAATTGAAACATTAATCTCTTTGCAAGTACAGCTTCTTGTAGAGTCCATAAACGGCGGATCCATCGAGAGCATTTGATGCGCATGTTGAGTTCTTCGTAGCTTGCTTCAGCCGTGGAAGCCATAAGCTCCGCATCGAAAACTAGCACTCTTTCTGCGTGTGTATATACCTCTCGCATCTGCATTACTACGCACGATTAGTCCGTGTTCTTGTTCCAACGCCGCGTTGAAACTATATCTTCAGTAAAGGGCCCTGAAGTCTAACGTGGCAGACAGTGTTTGGAAACTTTATCTATAATGGGAAGCTGGTATAGGACGAATGTACTATCGGTAGGTACGAGCTTAATGCTGACATTTCTTATAGACAGGAATGATGTCTTTCCATGTCAATTGGGAGTAGATTGAAGAGACTCACTCGCTCTGGCATGAATGTGTTCCGGGCCGCGGGGCACACAAAGCGTGTCCATCCAGAAAAACACTCTCTCGTCGTGCTTCACATGCCTATAAAAACTGATATTTTCAGGGTCGGGCCATTTCAGGTCAAAATCAGGTATCGCATAGCTTGCGGCTATGGAGGAAACGAGCTTGCGCACGCGACATAGTGGTAGAGAGTTCTGGGGCATAAACGTATCAGTTAATGGAGGGATGTGAAATATCGTCTATCATGTTTGAAGGACTAGGACTCGAGGCGTTCAAAATGTTGGCCATTTTGCTCGCCGACCATAATCTGACACAATGAGCGCGAAGGCAATGAAACGAGAAGAAGGAGAAAAGCAACGTAGCAAGGGATCTGAGAGGGAGGGGGGGCTTATAGTCAGGCTAGTGAAAGGTGCTTCTTCTCGAAATGTCGGGCGACATGATTTCACTTCACCTTCGCTCGACGTTCTCGCCTCTCTTCTCCCCACCTCTCCTTCCTTGATCCCGCATTTGTTCTCTGGTCCATCATGTTTCCTTCGCAAAAAAAAAAAATAAATAAAAAAAATAAACCGAAAGGAAGTAACTAATAGGCTACGCACCGAGTCGGGATTTCCCCAGCCATCTGTCCATCTGTCAATAGTTTCGTTAGCAGAGATAAACCGTACGCGAGTTCGAAACGCAACCTACACATGAGACATTGCTGTGTACTCCAAGTCGGGTTCAGATGACGCTGAAATGACCTGCAAGGCAGGATTTCCATTTTCTTCTACCTGGATGCGATTAGCATTTTCATTTCGTGAGCCATGGAGATAACCAGACTAAGACTCATGAGGTGGCCATCGGCCATCGCTCATCAGTTCGGTCGTAATTGGAATTCCACCTACTAGTTGTAGGATAGGAATCTCGTGATCCGTGATGATCTGATATAATTTTGTTGCGTCTACGGTCAGAACTTTACACTGGCAACCCGCTGTTTCATGGGCAAGCGTCAGTGACTGAAGCTTGCCAATGCCCTTGCAGTCCTTATCATCTTTGCTGCAACTACTATGATCTAGCTTTCTCATCGGTGGGCCAAGTAAACTGGCGTAGTATTGGCCTACAACATTGCAACTTGACCGAATTTGATCGATGACAATTGGACACCAGCCTTGCTTGACCATGCGGTCCGTGAGAAAAGGACTACGAGTGAGTCTGAAATGCAAGCCTCTCTCCCAGGACGCTTCATTTTTATACGCAAGTTGACCAGCTGAGTCACTCATCAAAAGCTGAGTCGCGCCGACTTGCAAAGTGATTGCAAGCACTTGGATACTCAATGCGACTTCTGGTGGAAGAAGATGTGAATTTTGTCTAGATAGCTCTTCCCACACGTGGTATTCAAGGCTGAGGCAATCCGTGATGTGTTGGTTGCGTTGCTTAACGTACTCCGCAGTGTAGTCAGGGAGAGTCTTCTCAGCTTCGACTTGTTGACGAATAGTATGTAGGATGCTGGGAAGTTTCTGCGTTGTAATCCACTTCATTCCTGCATCGTCAACCCGCACAAAGTCATCCGTCTGTGTTTTCACACCAAGTAGCTCGTGCATAAACCCAAAGTATAACCAGACTTGAAGGAAGGATGCGATCGTATCCTTCGAGAAGCCTTGAAGATCGCCTGTGAGTAGTCGATCAAGATCAAATCCTCTTCGTACAGGATAGGAAGCAAATTCTAGGCCGTCATACTCGCAATCTCCGATATACGGTACGAGAATTGGGTCATGAGGTTTGGCGACTGGCGGTAGATGTTCCATCTGAATATAAAACAGTTCGTCAAGTGACTTTGTATCACTTGACGAAGCTCAGCGGATGAGCACAATTAGGTTATTGGTTGCAACAAAGGATCAGTATTTCAGATCCTGAGTGAGACGGGATATTCAAATTATTGGTCAGCATGAAGTGGAAACTGTGACGATTAATGGGTGACTGGGACCTGGAAGCGGAATACTGCAGTCTGGGTACAGTACCGATACGCGAAGAAGCGCTGGAAGAATGCATGAGGTGGCCACGGACCAATGGCAACAAGCCACGAAAATGGGGCGACGTTAATCAGCCGCTGCCATACCAGAAACCTCCTCATTCTTACTCGTGTCTGTACAACATTGTATCATATCCAATATTTAAAGACGGAGTCCCCGACGGCTGTCAACGTTCAAATGTTTCAGAAGAGTTGCAATTTTATGGCGCCCTCGGCCGGCGATAAAAAGCAGTTGGGAAGTTCGCTCAATGTCTGTGCGTGTTACTTCCCCTAGAAAGCCAGTCGCTCTTCATCAAAGGGGCTAAGCCACTTGTCTTGTCATTCTCCTCCCATGACTGTCTTGACACTGCTTGGCCGCCTCACAACACCGCGGCTGGCCTCAGCGAAGCGCTGGTGCCGTGTTGTCCGGTGACCGAGTGCAATGTTCCTTCAGCGGATCAGGAATGGGTGAAGGACTTCCTCGTCCGCTCCCAGCCATCCTCTCAATCAGCCGCTCACGGTACAACGTCCCCTCATGACCTTATGTAGCGTCCGTCTCGAGGCACGGAGGTCTCGGCCTCAATACGTCGTTCACCGCCGACGCTCAAAGTCATAGCAAGGCGACTCGAGACTGCACGACATCATCGCTGAAATGCGGGGAAGCCCAGTCTGTGGCAAATAATCCGAGGGTCAGCATACAGTGTATTTGCTACAGCTTAATCTCGAAATCTCTAGCACCACCCGGCGAAAGCAAGGACAGCGCGATGAACTGGAGCTTCAAACTGCGAGAAAGTCGACCATTAATCAGGGCACAGGAGAAAAGGCGACCAAAATCCAATTGTTCGGTGATTGATACCGAGGGCAGAAAAACAGAAAAAATCACGTCCGAAAATCTTTTTGTGTCAGCCAAACAGAAGTCCACATGGCGGCGGGCTGGGCATGGCCAGCTTGTCATCATTATTAGCAGCAGCCACCAGAGCTTCCCCAGAAAATTACATCATGCTAAAAAGCTTGCTAGCTTGTTCCACGGATACAGGCGGATGTTCCAGAACAAGCAAAAGTCAGCTGGTACCTGAAAATCCAATCCTATTTTAGGCAGCTCAAATTTTCACTGGCTGGTGGGCTGCAGTTTGCAGGAGGGAGCGTTGGAGAGGGGGTTGGCTCAATGAGGCGAAGACTGCCAGTGCCGACCAGAATGCGTGCCGGGAGTGCATGCAAGTTGAGAACAACAACCACAACCACAACCACAACGTCGTCATCACGATTTTGGATTTTGTAATATGCAGTGTGCCTGAACACGCCTGGGCGGCTCCTGACGTTATGCAATATCGACATCTGCGAGTCAAACGAGGTTTGTAACTTTGTGGCCATGACCTGGAGCACGTTCGCCACAGCGTGGCACCAGGCGTTTCCGTGAGTAATGCCATGGAATCAGGCATTCTGACCAGCCGGAAAAGTTCTCACCGCAAGGACCGCTGGGAATCACGAACACGCCAGAAGCGCTGACGAAAGCACGAAACTATTGCAATATCCACTCATCGATTTCCTGGGGTCATTAAAATCAGGCCTGGCACACACATGATCGTTCTGTGACTAATGGCCAGCCAATCAGAAGCCGCCCAGCTCGGCACGACCAACGTTAGTTCCTGGATGCAACGAGGCTGTTCCTCTAACTGTAAAGCCGCTCACCAAGTGTCGCGCAAGACTTTCTCCTGATGACACGACCAAGAGGGGAACCTGAAATAAGCTATAAGAAAAGAGCCTTCCGCAGAGAATTGCTACCCACAATCCTCTACTTACTCACCATCAAGCGATAACACCGCAGCCTTCATCGACAATAACACTCTTCAATATCGTCACAGAGCATCATAGCTATATTGCCACAACTTGAATCGACTATTTTCAAGATCTTGAATCTCTCAAAAATGCCTTCTCACTACCAAGTTACCGAGCCTCATCCAACCGTCTCTTCGTATGCAAGGACTGGAAGAGGAGGAGCAGGCAACACCTTCAAAGCTCCTAAAACCTCCAACGGCACCACGGCTAAAGGCCCAGCCTCCCTCTTTGAGCACGGCTTGCCTGCATCATCAGGAAAGTTCAGTGCAGGCAGAGGTGGCGCTGGTAACATTCACGAGCCTTCCGAGCGACCCATCTTCTCTTTCGATGAAGAGCTCGAGCGCGAGACAACGCGAGAGCAGAGAGCGCACCAAGGATCTGCTTGGCATGTAGGCCGGGGAGGAGCAGGGAACTGGGCAACCGAGCGTCCTTCCCAAGGTCGCAAGGATTCAACCAGCTCTGGCGACAGCAACGGCAGTGTAAGACAAGGCTTTTTCGGCCGCCTCAGCTCCACGTTTGAACGACACTAAATAGTTCAATAGCCACGCTATTGAGTGTTCTCGATATATATCCTCTTTGTCTACGGCTCAGCGACTCGGCGTCTTTCACGGTTTAGCGACATGACGGGGTCCCATCATCGCCGAGCAGGCTGGTTCTTGACTCCTGCTTCTCATCTCGACGATGATATCACGGCCTTCTCCTCTCTTTGTACGGCGCAACGAAACAGAAGAAGAAAAAAGGCATGCATTGTACGGCGTTTAACGATTTTTGATCTCCATGTTTGGAAGAGTGGTGTTCCTGTTTTGTATTGAGTGGAGTAGTTTTGGGAACGGGAAAAAGCTTGGGACCTCAAGATGCTCTGGCTGGCAGATTCCAGACTCGTCTTGGTGATTTTATGATCTCTTCCTTTGTCTTTGGCGACACAGCGAGCGATGAATATACCCCAACACTTTTTGACATATACCCGGCATATTACTTTGTCATGTTTTTGTACTTGCATACTGGAGGGAGGATTGTTTGCTCATGGCATCGATAGCTACTTAATATGAGAATACTATATCATATCTGAAACTCAATTTTCTCATCGCTATTGCTACCTCCGTGACTCACGAGTGAAGGCTAGAAACCAACAAGAGCATCCAACAGCCATCAAGGTATTCTGACTACTTCCTGCCCTGCCCAGCCGAGATGTCAGGAAATTCATACATGACACGTATGGTGACCGGTCACAAAGCTCGTTTCCAATGATCCCTGTACCTTCTTCTGTAATTCCACACAACCCACGACTTTGCGGCAGTGGCTCTCCTGTCCTGCCTACCTGAGCAGCCACCACCACTATTTCGGACCCCGAGGAAAAGGCCCCCTTTCTGCGACATGCAACAGATGATCCTCGTCCCACCTCAACCAGCCACCTCCAATCTCAACGCTCAACTCACCACTTAAATCTTTTCTGTCGATTGATCAACAACCAGTCCCTGCGCCATGTGTCAAAATGCATTCCTTTTGAAAAAAAAGTATTTGGGAATCTGAAGGGGTTCGGAGACTTTGGCAAGCCACAATGCCGTAACAGAAACGGGGGTGCGGGGAAGGCGTGCTTGGAAGGAATAATGTGTCACGTAATGATTTCAGGGGACTCTTAGAGGCCTGGATGTAGCGTTCATCATACGGTACATGAGTGAGGTGTTTTGTATCTTGAAGAAAATTGGGCTGGAGACAGCGGGGAACATGTCCGTTGATTCATGTGCCGTCGCTTTCTTGACTTTTTAGCGGACGTTCCTCCCTCGAGTATAGACTTACACGCATGATGCGTGAACGAAACGAAGTGTAGGCTTCGATGCTACTGTCGATCTTATTTTCCACCCTAGTCGAGTTATCAAGACCCTCGTCCTCGTCCTCGTCATCGCCATAAACCACTCAGAGTTCTGCAATTCTTGCAATTTTTTCAAGTATGGCCCCGCGCTCTCGTTCAAACTCAAACGCTTAGCTAGGCTCGATACGAAGAACCATACTTTGATACAGGAGGGAATTTCCAGGAATTTCTGCGAGAGCTGTATCTGCCAATCGACACTGGTCTGGTGGGGTTTGCGAACATTGTTAGAAATACACGCTGAGCTATCAGGAGCTTCTTCCAGTTGTTTCTTGAAAGTCAAATATGCCCATACAGAGTTAACTTCCTGCAAGAAGACAGCATGATAATTCAACGGGAGAGGTCTTGCTCTTTAATTCTAACAACGAACACGCTGCATACTCTAAATAAAGTAGAAATGTCTCGAACATATTAGAACATTGAAATCTCTCGCAAGAGAATTTTTGAAATATGAATCCTAAGAATCATAAAAGCTTTTCTTCATCTATAGTATGATACTCTTTGAGCCAAGACCAGTATTGCTTGAAAAGTGGAAATGCAGTAAAAAAATCGAGTAACGTGCAAGATCAGTGACAATGAATTGGGCGAGCTGGATTAAGGTCATACAGATTGAGTACTGTCCCATTCAGACAATCAGATAATAACGACGTAAACCCATTATACCTATTATCAAAGAAAAAATCCTCTTGGTAGTAAGAGCTCATATCGATAAGGGCGGAGGAGATGAAGCGGTACCTGCCCGTAATTCTAACCATGTAACGTTTTAAACAATAACAAGATAAGATGAACTATTTATGGATATATGAGAGGAACAAAAGCATATAGCAAAACAACTTTTCGATTCTAAAGGGAAATAATGTGAAGATAAGACGCAGATAAAGAGGAAGACGTTTCACTGATTAGGAAATCTCGCCTAGAGCTACCCCTGTCGTTCTCCTGTAAATCGCGTACTTTTCTGGGGACGCGAACATCTCTAACTTAGAAACCTCAACGACCGAATACGCTTCTTCGACCTCATAATACCTAATCAACACCATTTGCACCCTCCGTCCAGGCCTTCAACCCGAATTCGAGCGTCTCGCTATTACCCTCTTTCATCCTGACTGAGCTCTTCTAGGAGCTCCTACCGTCATCATGGCCGATACCCTCCATAATGCACCCATAGTCCTTGACAACGGCTCAGGCACCATACGCGCTGGTTTTGCAGGAGACGATCTGCCAAAATGCTATTTCCCATCATTTGTTGGACGACCGAAACATCTGCGAGTATTAGCTGGCGCATTAGAAGGCGACGTTTTTATTGGACAGAGAGCTCAGGAGTTAAGAGGGTTGTTGAAGATCAGGTATCCCTTGGAGCATGGAATTGTAACGGACTGGGATGATATGGAAAGGATATGGGAATGGGTGTATGGGGAGGGACTAAAGACTTTGAGCGAAGAGGTGAGCTGGCTTCTTCTTGAGAAGAATATTTGTTGTGGGGTCTGGGTGCAGATGTGGGGAAAGTGAATAGGAGGCTGATATTTAATTCTGCAGCATCCGGTCTTATTGACAGAACCACCTCTTAACCCACGAAGTAACCGCGATACGGCTGCCCAAATCCTCTTCGAAACCTTCAATGTTCCTGCAATTTACACATCTATCCAAGCCGTTCTCTCCTTATATGCTTCAGGACGAACAACAGGAATAGTGCTCGATGCAGGAGATGGAGTCTCACATGCTGTCCCAGTCTATGAAGGATTTGCTATGCCCAGCTCAATACGAAGGATAGATGTTGCTGGACGAGATGTCACAGAGTACATGCAGCTGCTATTACGGAAATCAGGCTACGTGTTTCACACAAGTGCGGAAAAGGAGGTTGTCAGGATGATCAAGGAGAAAGTCAGCTACGTAGCGTCAGATCCAAAAAAGGAGGAGAAGGAATGGGCTGGTGCAGCGGGGAAGATGGATGGCAAAGTGGTGGAATATGCACTGCCAGATGGGAACAAGATCAAGGCAGGCTCAGCAGTTCTCTTTTCATAATTCTGTCACTGACAATGCCCAGATTGGTGCAGAACGGTTCCGCGCCCCAGAAATTCTCTTCGATCCTGAAATCATCGGTCTCGAATACCCTGGGATCCATCAAATCGTAGTAGATGCTATCAACAGAACTGATTTGGACCTCCGAAAAGCGCTGTTCGGCAATATCGTCTTGTCGGGAGGCAGCACCTTGACAAAAGGCTTCGGAGACAGATTACTGCATGAAGTACAAAGATTAGCGGTCAAGGACATGAGAATTAAGATCTTTGCGCCTCCAGAGAGGAAATACTCGACCTGGATTGGAGGTAGTATTCTGGCGGGCCTGAGCACTTTCCGAAAGGTATGCAAAAATCTAGCTCGTATATTTTCTTGAGATGTGAATGCTAAGATCGAATAGATGTGGGTCAGTGTCGATGACTGGCATGAAAACCCTGATATCATTCACACGAAATTTACGTGACCTTCCTTCCGCAATTCTCAACAAAATAAGCACCTGATCCTTCAGCTTGACCAGCCTCTCGTTCCAGGATTTCAGATGTAATGAAATCTAAGCGAGGGCCCCTAAAGAGCCCAGAATCACCTCTATCATACGAACACCGAAGCACTCACAGACACGCATCTTCATTAGCCTTTGTTCTATCACGAACGAGATGATTTCCTCGCATCTTGGCATTTTGGCCACTTGCTTGCGTATCTGGACTTTCTTTTGTAGGTATCCGCCTATTGGAAAGCAATAGACGAACAATACGGATTATGGTATGGTTGACGGAACAGAAGGACGGGATCTGTACTGTACAAAAGTCGTGTAAGAGCTAATGATACCCACCCATGCCTATAAATTGCGCTCTTCGTCTCGCTCATATGCCATGATTGAGGTGCACGCGATTGTCCGAGATTCATTCAGATATTGGGACTTGGATCGAGTTTTTCATATCGTCAACAACACTTAAACACTAACGTACTTCGAAGTTATGCATTCTGGGAGTATATGCTATCTACATAATATGCTTAGTTGCGCAAGTGAACAAAGACGACGTGCAACAGAACTCGTTGCTCGGGTGAATACAGATTGGAGTCAGTGCCCTAAATGTTACATGAGGCCTTCTACCATAGATAAGGACACTGGACCAGAATACAAGATACCTCTTAACATCCAAGCATAGCTTGATATGTAGCAGTCACTTCACAATAGGAGAGGAATGAGACACAGCTTTCGAATATGGCGCTGAATCGCAGTGCCTACCATTCATTCATTCAAGCTCGCATGAGACACAGATGCTAATGCAACCAAAATGCAACGCGTCTCCCTTCCGTACCCTTACCCATCGTGCAAAGGGGAATCATTATCATATCTAGTGTGCTGTCCTTCCAAAAATCGCCCTTCCCATCCTTCCCTAACACTAATATCCCTCACCATATCGTGGCACATTCAAATTCACCAATATCATACTGATCCCTCAACCCGAATAGTGCAGACCGGTACTCCAAAACCAAACCTAGATGCCATCCCAATGCACCTGTACCCGACCGAAACGCCAAACGAGAGTACCGATAATACCGAGAAAGTCTCAACCGATAAAGGACACTCGAAACATAATCATAGCCCACTGCCGTATCTATGCACTTGCTACCTCCGTATCCGCCCCCTCGGCCTTCTTCGCCACAACCTCATACCAAACACCATGACTTGCACGATCCAAACTTCCCACTTTCAAAATCTCCTCCACGATAGCACCAACCTTGTGCACGAATTCTGGCAATCCCTTTCCAGCCAGATCCTCACTAGCTGTACTTGCACTCTTAACCTTTTCTTTCTCCGTATTAGCTGCTAAGCGCGCAGATATGTGTCCACGGAGTCTCGTCATCAGAAGTCGCATGACTGGGTCCCTTAGCTCCGTTGTACCAGTAGATACTGAGGCAGATGCCGTCACGATTCGAAACACGAGCTCTTTAATGTGATTCTTCGTGGCCGCTGGCATAGAGCGCGAGGACTCGAGAGCAGCTTGGATGCCTTGGCCTGCTTGCTCGGGCGACTTTGAGTTTTCGAGAACCGCGATGACTCGACTGGCTTCCACTTTCCATTGGCTGCGGACATCACGTTTAAGGAGGTTCTTGCATTGTAGCAGGATTGCGCCTGCGGTGACGATACGTAGGAGATCTGTTCGAATGCGAGTGATGCGCTTAGAGTCGAGCAGCAATGTCTCTGGGATAGGAATAGTGTTGAGGGATGTGAACACATCTACCAGCATCTGTGTGTAGATCTTTTCTGGCGTTGGTCTGGTTCTGGCCAGGTTAATATTCTCGGGATCCCGCTTGGCTGCTTCAGCCAATACCTTCGTCCTCGCTTCTCGCCATGCGTTCTCAGTTGCTGAAAGATCATTTGATGCGTCTTCCAAGAACTGGCCGAACGAAGCAGTCTCGTATCCAATTGCGTTCTTGATAAGTGTCGCTGATGCTTGCTGCAACATGAAGTTGGCGTAGTCAAGTTGCATGAGCTCGATGCCGTGCATCAACGCCTGCAAACGATCGACAACATCACCATTCTGCATCTTATTTTCGACGATATCCTTGATCTCCGCATCTCGGAAAGGCGCACATAGACGAGGAAGTAGACCGGCCATGAAGGAGAAAAACTTCTCATAAGAAAAGGAGCCACCTTGAAGCTCACGAGCCACAACGTCATTATCCAAGGCTTCGCCAATAAGGGTATGCATCGAGTTGCCTTCTTTCAAGAGCTGTTGCAAGCGAGTTCTGATGTTTTCAGCCATGGCAAGAATCCAGGGATCACTGTTCCCCGCAGCAACTTCTCGGCGCATATTATCGAACACGGCTTGCATGACAGCATGTTGCTCTTCTAGTGCATCTTCCTCAATGCGATATTCTCGGTTGATAGCAATTTCATGAGTAACAATTCTGTTTGGTGGTAGAAGTGGTCTGGCAACACGTAGCTTGTCGGCATGAGAATGTTGTAATTTCAGCGGCGTAGCTGGTGGTGTCAATGTCTGCAAATGAGACGTGACAGTCTGTTGAGACGCCGAAAGATCTGCAAGCGGTGGTGCATCAGCTGGTGGAGTACCCGCAGCTCGAGGGCGAGAATCTCCAACGGGTTTCTTCACTGCCTTCGCTTTTCGTGCCTCTCGAATGGCATTCGTGATCAGTTTTTTGCCTTCTTGTGCGCCGGCAAGTCGTTTGATTCTGACCATGAGCTTCAGTTGATTTTCTCGGATGCCATCCCGATATGAGTCGGTAACGGCCTCCTCAGTACTGTCCTTGACAGACTGCCAAATAGAGTCTAGCTCAACAAACTGCAGCACCATCATGTCGATGAGGGTGCTAGAATCTCGAGCTTTCCATGCAATGAATGCATTGAAAAAAGCAGCATAAACCTCCGACAAATTAGAGAGCTGTCCTGGAGGTGGGGTATAACTGTTCGCAGCGTTCAGGCGTGACAAGACATTCTCAAAAGAGATAAGCAAATCCCGGGCCTTAGCTACAAGGTCCTGTAATTGTGGATTAGCCAGATCATTTCGTCTCAATGGTAACGCTCCCACCTGCTCCTGCTCCTCATTGTCCCCTTTACTACTGAGGACGGGGGTCGGATGTCCAAGAATAAGAAATGCGCTGAGAAAGGTCCGGACAGCAGTCATCTCATTAACTGAGCCAGTCTCCCCCTCTTTCAAACCACAAATTCGTAGAATTTGTGCGGTGGCCACGAGGACTCTCTCCTGAGCCAGTAGGTCGACCACGGCCTCAAATGAGGTTTCACGGACACTGTCGATTGTAAGACCCAACGCAGCGAAATCCTTCAAAGCCTTCCATCTTTGGTGTATCCTCCACTTCTGTTGGATCCGGGAAGCGGCCGCCGCCTCGCTGATGGTCTCACGAATAGCTGGCATCGGCGAACTGCTCTTCCTAGGCTGACTCAAGGAGCGTCCTCTCTTGTTGTTCCTGTTCAGAATCTCCTCTCTTCTTCGCTCTGCCTCAGCAAGCTTCTCCTCCATCTCTCTCCGAAGTTTCTTGCCTTCAGCTTCTCTCTTCTCCTTCATGCTCTCCGCGATCCCCTTCGCTCTCTTGACTTCTTCCGCACATGCTGCCACTATCTCTGCGAGATTCTTCTCCCGAGCTTGTTGCGCAGCGAGCGCTCTCTCCTCACTATTTGTTGTGCTTCTAGGTGCCGCCTTTGCCAGGGCAGCTCTGAGTCTGACTTTCTCAGCATGTGCTGCTCGATCCGCCAATCTCGCCTTCCTGTCCTCAATAATCGAAGCCCGGCGCAAGTGCTGCGCAATATAATTACTCTGCACTCCGCCATGAAGATTCGAGCTATGTGATTGGTGTGAATGAGCTGACGAGATGGAGTTGCGACGGGAAGACGCGGCAGAGGACTTGCGGCGGTTTGTAGAGGGACGGTAGAACCGCGCTGCAATTCGAGGTGGCGGAGTGTGTATTCGAAGCTCATTCGACTCTTCCGTGATCAAATCCAAGTCACCATCTTCGGGGATGTCTGCTGCTGGCTGTCCTGTTGACTCGGCCAGGTTGCGATCCGGGTCGCTGAGGTTGTCTGAAGCGCGTCGCATCATGGAGGCTGTGAGGACGAAAGGAAGATGTAGATATGGTGGTAACAAGAATTTGTGGTATTCTACCTGTCCAGCGCGATCAATGACGCTATCTAGTGTCCCGATGTTGCGAGGGTTGAAAAGAACGTATTCCGTCTGTCGCGGATTGCAAGTTAGTGAAGTGGGGTGTCCAAGTCGGACAATGAAGGCAGAGCTGCAAGAAGAGTAACAATCCTCAACCTGTGTATAGAAAGAAATGCGTCAAGAAGGCAAATGCAGAAATGGAGGAGGTTGGTGTTGGAGTGAGATGTCGTAACGAGTAGGAGTCGAGTCAAGCTTGTGCTTGTCGGAGCTGGTTGCGGGACATCGAGCCTAGCCGGTTTCGTTTAACAGGCAGGATTACGGAGCAGCATAAGGCGCAAAAGAAGCAGCCAGAATCATTTTATACTTGCTTCTGCTCTCCTATTCCTCTATCAGCTGAGTGTCAAACGCCTCGTATGCGACGGGCATCCGTGATGCAAGTTTCGAAACTCGGCATGTGATACAAATGTGAGTCTGGCGTGTCTTGCCTTGGGAGGCTGGAGAGTGCGATTGTTTTGACTTTTGGCCCGCCTTCCTTTTGCGTGATTCTAGCCACCGAGCGCACACGGCGTCATAGCCAGGAGATTATGACTGGAAAGGGTGGAGGTTCCGAACCGTGACAGGCTCGAAATAGATTTCGATAGCAAATCATGGGGTGGCAATAGATACAGGACATCACGTGCTGATATTTGTGCATCTGCATCGCAAGCAACTTCAAAGGTTCTCAGATCTTGATCTTAATCTTTATTCTAGACTTTGCAATCCCGTATGGTTTCGCTGTCCAATTTTTATATCGAAGATTTCAATATGTACAGTACTTGCGCGCAAATTTGAGGTTTTATTTTAAACATCTACTCGAGTTGAATTGTCTCAGCCAAAATGAAAATGAATAAGAACCACCACCTGACCTCAGTCATTCTCAGAAGGCTCAAGATAAGTTCGAAGGTCTGGAAGAAGAAAGCCCCTTGGGAATAAAGAATTGTGCCAATTCAGATAGCCAAGGAGAATATAGACTAGGATTTCATTAAAGTAGAAGCATTAGAGTGACATCATCTCAAGCCAAAAATCCTAACAAGTTTGCAGTTTTCCAATCAACCAAACATAATATAAACATAAATATACGTATCGGAATTCAAGACAATCACGAAGTTGTTTCTCGATATCAATTCATGCATTTAGGAAATACTTGTTCATGTACTGTCTAAATGGTTAGAGCCATTTTCCTTCCTCCTTTAACCAATCGAGCACAGATCTGAGAGTGTTGCGAACTGCAAAAGTGTCATGCATTATTGGACCGCTTGCTGATTTAAGATGCAAGAATACTTTCAATCAGATCGTTGTTATGAAATTTTGTGGCAAGCCCCAAGGCGATGTAACCTAACTAGGTAGATATGCAACACATCATGAGCGGTCTAGACTGACAACACTAGCTGCAGCATGAAGCCTCAATCTCGTACTCACTGCCACATGATAAATGCACTCGTCCAAACTAACAGTTCATCACACATATCTACAGAAATTCATTGAAGGTAAAGTTTCAGCAGCATCTTGTACAATACATAACATCATAATCATCTCAAGAAAAACGTCAAAGTCGTGTGTGTATGGTAGATAGAAGAATTCCATTTCTTTGAAAATCCATCCATCTACCTCTCAAATCTCAAAAGTAATGACACAAAGACCATGGATGGAGGCCAATCTCCTATCCATATCTTTCCATCGCCCTGGCCACGAACCTCCCAGTTTTTTCTTGTAAAAGTGATCTGAACGCCATATATTTCCAATCCTGTTGGTGATGCAAGTCGCTGAGGCTGTGTTGCCATATGCAAAAAGTTGAGATAGGAGGTAACATAGAAGGCCTAAGTACACACAAGAAATTTGTCGTATATACCTAAATCTTTCTATTTCCCTTCGATCATCAAGCCAAAAACGAAGTCCAAGAAAAAAAGAATTCTAACAAGAATGTAATGTGATTGTCCCACTCGTCAGTCCTATCCTGTCCGAACCCAACTATTTACAAATGTGGAAGATTTAAGAGTACCATCTCTTGTCGGCAGCATTGGGGCTGGCCTTAGCGATCGATGCGGTGCCAGTGTGCTTGGCCTTGGAGATAAATCCAGAGGACGGGTAGACGCTGGAGCACTTGGTCTTAGTGCTGGAGATGGTACCGTTACCGAAGGGGGCGGTCGTGGACAAGACTGGGATAACGGTTGCGGTGCTAAGGATGACAACAGGGCTGGCGCTAGAAGAAGCAGCTTGGTTGACTACAGCGGGGTAGCTGATAGCGCCAGAGGAGCCTAAGCCAGTGCCAGTAGCAGCAGCAGCGGTCTCGGTCTGTATGCATGTTAGATATTGTCAAACGATATTCTGAAAAAACTACTTACCACAGTGACAGTTGACAGAGCAACTGTGACAGTGACAGGGACACAGTTACCAGCTCCTGAAGCACCAGCTCCGTTGGAAGCAGCTCCGAGAGCAGCGGATCCAGAAGAAGCTGGGCGAACAGTAACGTAGCGGGTGGAGGTAGAGGTACCAGTGATAGTGGAGGTGATGTCAGTTGAAGCAGCGACCTCGCCTTCCTTTCCACCGATACCGGCGGCTCCAGATGAGGCCAAAGTAGCGTAGACGGTGGCGGTTTTGGTGTGCTTGATGGTAGTGGTAACGACAGTAGTCGAAGTCCCAGAGCCCAGAGTGTATGTCAGGACGACGCTTTCGGATCCGCTGTTTGAGCCAGTAACTTGAGCACCCTGGCTGGAAACGCCGGTTCCGAGAGGCACGGATGGGGAGGAAACGACACCAGCAGCTGAGCTTCCAGCGCCGACAACACCGGTTCCGTAAGGAGCGGAGGTAGTTGACACAACACCAGCAGCAGTGCTAGAGGCAGCAGCAGCTGACGAGAATGACGAGAGGATCTTCGAACTGGCAGATTCGGCTTCGGTAACAGGGCAGATCGTCTGATGTACAATTAGAGAAGACTCGGCATACTTGAAATTCATATCTTACGGTGAAGACCTCGATGGTGTCGGTAACGACCAACTCGCTTGTGGACTCAGATGGACGAGCGGGGCAGTCAGTGATGGTTGCGGCGCAGCTGGTAATAGTGTGTACTGAGGTTGCGAAGACAGTCAGAGTGGTTTGAGGAGCCGTGGTGTTATATTGACGGCGGTGGTGGAAGTGTTGAGGGTTATGCTGATGGGCAGTAGCCAAGGCCGCGAAGAGGGCCACAGAAGAGATAGTGAACTGCATTTTTGCGATGTATTGACGATTGGCAGATTCCTTCTTTAAATTTCTTCAGCAATCAATGCTTCCTTAACAATGCTTTTCTTTCGTGAGTCGTAGAGACTGGTTCGTGAATTTTGCAGATTTGGACAGTGGGTATAATGAGCGAAAGTCGATTTCGCAATGATAACTCTCGTAAAGAATGACTGAAGTTTGAAAATGAAAGTAAATCTATTGCAATGAACGACCGTAAGGACTGTGTTGGTCAAGACAAATCTTGGTAGAGAGAGAAGAGAGAAAAGAATCAAGGAGCGCGAGGAGAGCACAAAAGGGAAGCGCGGATTGCACTGGCAGGGATCAAAGAATACAAGGATGCAAGAGACTAGAACATGATTCGCTCTGCAGGTCAAGGCATTTCCATGATGCTGGTCCAAAGGAGGGCCTTGCTCTCGCCGTCCGATGATTTGAAGTGACGGCGAGGGGGAGCGAGAGGCTGTGAACAAAACTAAAATTGATTAGGGGGCTCGCTTGGGGATATTTCAGGGACAAGGAGATCTCGGGCTGCTGATTGGCAATAGACCCCAGCAGTGGCCCGACGACGGCGCGCGGATCGACAGGTACGAGATGCTCATGCACCCTCTGGTTGGCTCAGCTCCGCCACTCGATTGCTGAAACGCGATGGGATGAACTCGGCATCCAAACAGACACATCTGTGCGGAGCACAACTTGATAGCTTTGGCATGAGCACAATTGGTACAGTACGATGAACCGTACAAAGCCATCACCGGGTCCCATTGAGACCTCCCACTTCGAGGAGTTCATTGTCAAGGACGGCACTCGTGAGCAGTCCGTAGGACTCAGACTCAGTACGAAGTAGGGTCAACAGCCCCCACTGCTTGGTGACGAGTCTGACGATGCAGAGATAATTTGGGCCGCAGTGTTGGTCTGGCTTGGTCTATCTTGGTCGACGCCCCAGCCGAAGGCCGCCCCTGTGGTTATTATAGTGATAGGCAAAATCTGGTATCGACGTGCATGGCTACTCTACTGTAGTAGTCGACAGTTGGGCAAGCGCTGCGATTAGATCCCGACGAAAGAAGATCTCCCCTGAAATGCTGCATACGGCGACCTGGGGATGGCATTCCTCCAGCCGCCAAGATATCTGCGCCAGCTTCCAAGGAACTCTCAAGATAGAAGTAGACAGGCTAATGCCCAAGATGTGATGGATATCCTTTCAAGTCTTCAAGTCTTCAAGTTTCTGTCTGCCGGAGTTGGCTGTTCCTGATGAAATTTGATCGGAGTGTGCAGCGGGGGCCACAGTGCGAGAGAGTTGAAACACCGTTTCCTGCAAGGGGAGGAACAGCCATCATTGGTCCTGGACACGGCGCCACAAGCCAAGCTTTGTATACCCCTGAGCACGAGGAGCTCAGGCTCGGGACGTTTGTCGTGAGGAACACCAGAACAAAGACACCACGCTTTTCCAGCTCACGGCAGTTTGCATGGCCCGCTGGATCTGTCGCCATCATTTGACTCCTTCGGTCATCGCACCGCAGTGTTTGACATGGCCGGAAAGCGTTCGTGCCGACACGGCAGGATCGGTATGTGAGAGGACAGAGAATCCTTCGTGCCCCTTTCCAGATTCCAGAAGCTGCCCTGCTGCCAATCCACTTCATCTCTGCACAGCCGTCTTGGGGCTGATGGGTCCTGCCTCAATATCAAAGCTTGACGCCCTCACACGTGAAACAAATTGCAGCTCTTCCAGGACCACCGTTGCTTTTCCGGGCCACGTCTTTTGCATAAAGCCAATTCGAGGGCCAACTTGATTAATGTCCGCGATCCTTGGAGGGCCCAACTTTAAAGTTGTCCGCGGTTTCGAAACTCCAACCTCGTTGCAATCATTTTCACCTGATCCCGGACTGAGATGTTCCTGGTCTGGTTCCTGAAAAGGAGAGGAAGGACTTCCGTTCCATTCAGTGCGACCAAGGTTGGATGAATCTCGCAGCACAAATATCAAGTATTAGCGCAATCATCTCGAGGGCTTCAAGACCTATGGAATGGGTTTGTCGTAATAATTTTTCCTTATTTGTTCTTCGTGCGCCCGGTTGTTGATATTGCGATTTCCCAGGACATGATGGTGATGAAGTTCGTGCTCGAATTGAAATTTTGCTCGATTCCGGGTTCGGGTCACTTCTGCCTCACAACCAGCACACCCCACAACAATTTTAAGCCATTCCCCATCTTATCGCTCCATGCATATTTTCTTCAGGGCTCCGATATTTAAAATCTCAGGAGAATTCAACTTACCTACATCTCAACGGTCATTGCGTATGGATGTCACGTGGGGTCATATATTCTCAATATCTGGTACCTCGACAATTAGTTCCCGCAGTCCAAATGCAAAGAGGCACTAACTATCTTCCACATACGATATTTTCATTCCAGGGCACACTTTGCGTATACTTTTTCATCACCATATAGTACTTTCCTATAATCTTTTTCTTCGGGTCAATGTTAAAGCTTCAAGGCAAAAATAGTTCCAGTGGAATTCTCACTTCATCTATAAATATTTTTAATTGGATTCATCTCTCCAAGTCCCATCATATCCTTCTCGATATCCTCAAGCGCGCATGGCTTACCCGGCTCAAAATAATTGAAAGATTTTGGCCTTGAAGACAAGCACCGCCCCTAGTGGTATTCTATCAGATCAGAGCATGCCTCCTCGCACCAAGTTCAGATTTGTCACATTCACATGCTGTAATCTTCAGACAAAAGAGTTTCGCTGTAGGGAAATAATGCTTTTCGTAGTTATCTCGCTGATTCTCCTCTGCGTGGGTGTTTGCCATTCCTTGATTCTTTTGCCAATTGAATTTGATGAGTTTTCTAGCTATGAGTTATCTGGTCTGCCTTATCTTCTGCATGCTATCCACAAGCATATGACATCTTCATTCCTATACCAGCATATTTTTGTTGATTTTATATCTTCCCCATTTCATGAGTCAGTCTAATGTGAAACGCTGTCTCTACTTGTCAGATCAGCCTTGCACATATTTGTCTCATGAACCAAAACATATTTACCTAGTCGTTCAGATTGTATGAATTTAGACCATCTTTCGTTCAGGGTAATGTTTTCAAGGCGTTGGAGAGACCAGGAGATAGCCTATATAGCCTAATGCCAGTTACTCGCCCTGTGTCTAAGGCTGAGATGGTGTAGGTTTCTCCTGTGAAGCTGCAGGCCAGGTGGGGCATAGTGTTCGTCGCTATTCGTAGAGTAATTCGAAAGGTCATATCGCAGCGTGCGACAAAGTTCGATGATGATACCGGCGAGATGTTTGAGAGACTAGCAGATGGCTCGTATATCATGATGTCAGTCCTCACTCTTTGCCTAAATCTGAGATTGTGTGGTGATGTTTTGAAAGCATAAGATCAGTGTGGAAAGGTTTTCGTCATCGTTCCGCGGAACTCAGAAAACCATACGGGTGTGTGGGACCCGGAAAATCAACATTGTAGCTTGGACGAACAAATTGTAGCAAGCGCACGTACTATTCATTGAGCAGCCACAGTGTGGTATAGGTCGTAAAGACACCGCAGTTGATTCTGCGTCCCTTTCGGTGATGATACAGCACGAAGCTTGAAAAGTAGACCGAGGACTGTAATGTCTTTGTGCTAGAACACGCTCCGCGCTCGTTCTGAGATCGAGATAGTGAGTACTCTAGAACTCATGCTCGTTAGCTTTTACTTTCATCTAGAAGTCAAAGGCAATCAACGATCTGCATCGTCTCAGATGTAGAGCACCCGTGGGTGCCCTGGCAGTTTTTCAACATCGTTCCAAGAAATTCAGAAAAGTCGTAATCCAAATCATCACAGAAAAAAACAAAACCCAGACGATCAGAGGGCACTCATCTTGTTTTGTTTCTATCCACCTTGCTTCTGTCGATGATGATGTAGGTAGGATGTTTGAGGACCTTGCAGGCGACTTCAATGTTGCGGATGCTCGAGACTTGCTCCTCGCCAAGTTCTGAGACCAAGGGCAGTGCTGGCTTTGCTGTTGCAGATGTCAGATCATAAGACTTTGCATGTTGGTAAAACATTGCTGCTCTTGCAAAGATGATAACTCAGATATAAAGTTCTTGGGGCCCCTTTTATTTATCATCACTGTTCCCTCAGGAACTGAGACAGGCGCGCGGGGGACTCATCATTTCAAATACAGCAAGACTATGAGAAGCTAGGGTTAGACTTAGCTTTGATGGTGTGCCATTCTTACACCTCTGGTGTTTATATTGTGACTTGCCGATGATGATAACATGCTTTTGGGTATCGACAGCAAAGCTACCGCCGTGCGATTGCTTGCTCTTCGTGCTCGAGGCGGAATCTGAGGCCTATGGGTGGGAACGTAATGCTGAGGAATGGCGTCAGTGAGCTACTGAGAAGTTGAAAAAGGCTATAGTCTGAGGATATCTTACGCTCCATTTGCTCAATAATTTAAATTGTGCCATACGAGGTTCATGGGCTTCTCAATTGTTTGGATACTATCTCTGTCGTGCGGCGTTGTGAGTGGGGATGATTGTGAAGAGGAAAGGGAAGAGCACAGCAAAGCAGGAAGCAAGTCTTCACTACTCATGTTTACGGATATAGCAAGGAAGGTGCGATTGCAAGTTTGGACCGCCATTGACTTGAGGGTAATACCTACCTATTTGCTTTACATCTTTTATAGTTTTCAGTACCGAAACTCTATTTATGATACAGTCAATCTGCGCAGTGCATTGCTATGTTGCGGTCATATCGCTTGCGAGGTCACAGAGGATCATCTTCTATCGCTTCTAGGATCTTCAAGTCTAGAGGCAGAGGCCACAATGATTAGTTGGTGCGGTAGACCTCCCGGCATTGGATCCAGGTTCAGGGTCTGGTGTACAGTTTCATAGGAACTACAAATTCAGACAAACTGTGCTCATGATTCTTGTCGATTGAGAGGGATTTCAAACACTTTAGGATGGGAACTTGAATCCAACGGGAGGCAGGTACTGTCATCCTGCCACGCCAAAACCTTGCAGTTGCATGCTAGACGCCATATTTTTATTCTTGCGCTTTAATTTAAGTGACCTGTAACATGGGAAATATCTGGAGCTTGCATACAAGTAACGAGATACTACCTAATCTGCCCAAAACATTGAACGTTATGATAGTTCAAGATCTTCGCCTAATAAACCGGAAAAGGGGTTAACATCATATCAATATGAAAAGGACTCGATCCCTAGAACTACAAAACTAAATGTGGATAGAGTTGATGAATTGAATAAACTCACATCACCACCCATCTAGAAGACATCATAAACTCAATTTCCCAAGCTAGCACGGAAGAGTCACTGCGTTTCTTCCTCGCTAAACCTCACCCCCTTAGCGCCATTGATTTTGTCACATATAGATTCAAATAAACAAAAGCCGTTGTCCTCGGACGTCGCGTAAGTTACTCTAGCTCACTTGAAACATTAACCATAACTAACACATTCTCAGCATTACCGTATACGCACACCACCACAGTGGTAGCGGGATATTCGGGAGGGCGAGCGTCGCCCTCCCGCGTCAAGTCCCGCTACTTCCTGTACGACCGGACAATGCTAAGCGCTTGGGCGCCCCGCACCCCAATTTCTGGGGTGCGGGGCGTTTTGTATGTTGTTTCTTTGTTTCTATATTTTTTTTTTTTTGGAGTTTTCTTTTCTTTACTCGCTAGTCTTCTTCTTTCCCGAGTCGTAAGCGAGGCCGGCGATGAAGCGATGACAACACTTGAAAGTTTGAAGATCACCACATATTATAAAAGGTTGCATAATAACAATCACATCTCTAGCAGATCGGAGCTTCAATATTTCATATTTGTTTTCTATTTTCCTTCGATATATCTATTCTTTTTCAACGTAAAGCCAACACGGCTCGCTAAAACAGGGAGTCTTTTGGCACCGCAGACACATCGTCTTGAGAATGTGCTGACATGATGTATCAAGACCCTACAGAACTAAAAACCCTTTTGTAGTGTATTTGGTCGGGTGTCAACATGAATAAATCTAATTCACTAGAGTTCGGAAATCAGCTATGGAATATCAAGACCGAAGCACACTCTTTGGAAACTTCACCCTTGGCAGATGATAGGATTACGCTCCGAAGACTTCCAAAACAGCTAAAGCTGTTGCAAACTGGAGCAGCATTGTTTCACAGGGGTCGTAGATCATATGGCTATCAGATTCGTGTACCCACTATGAATATGGATGGAATTTAGAGAAAAGAATCTCTATATCAAATGTGTCCCCAATCACACTATTGAATTCTATTTGTTCTACATTTTAGTTCTTGGGTCGTTTAAAAGGTTCCCTCAGCTCTATAAGTATCTTTGGATCTTTTGAGGATGACGGGATTTTCGATTAGGAGGATTAGATCCAAATGTAAGTTCTCTCTAAATAGGTAGTTATGCATAGAAGAGAGGCTCGAGGAGGAACTCATCTTTGAGAAGTACTCCCACCTCAGAGTTGATCAGCTGTGACGAGTTTAAATACAATATGAAAAGGATGTGAACAATCGATCATGAATTTTGAAGCTAGGTTTATTTGGGTTTATAGCTTTCATAACGAGAATAATGTTATTCCTTTGCATGGAAGCTTAATCGCCGATATTTGTTAGAATTGGATCATGGGTCTTGCCTACGTTGTCTTATTGTTCTCTATCCATGCAAAGTAATATGATGCAGGACATTAATCCCTGGACGCTATTCCTGACACTGCAAAACATGCAAAATGCAGCCGCTCCAAACGCATGATTGCCGTAGCTCACGAAACCAAGTTTCAATGGTAACTAAACACAAACACTGATCCCTCATTCACAGAATACCTGGAACTACCGCTTTCCTACCAGCAACTTTCTCCTCCCCAAACCTCTTGATGTACCACTGCTTGCCCTGAATGGCCCTCGGCAACATCGTAGCAATCTCATTCACCACGAAATTCCTCGCAGGAACACAGCCGCTCCCAGCCATCAAATAAAACCCGCCCCACTCAATCCACTCACACAAATAGTGCGGGAAGAAAATCCACCTAAATAGCCCATTGTGGGGGATCATATACACCTTATCCACCCCGACTTTATCTCCCTTGCCTTTCCCCGTACTCTGCTCCGCCTGCTGAGCTCTCCTCTTCTGATTTCGCGCTGCTGCTCGACGAATCTCTCGAAGCTCATCATCATGGTAGATGTTGCCGAAAAAGCCGAGTGCCCAGATCATCAATCCGAGTTCCATCCTTCCACCTGCTTTAAAGTTCATTTCGTGGTTGGTCCAATCTTTACGCGTCGTGTAACCGTACCCACCTAGCCACCCACCGATGGAAAGTCCATTTATGACTTGGAAGGCAATCGCTGAGAGCCAGACGAGAACATGAATCGGGGACATCGATGGGTTGAGTAAGGGATAGAGAATAGCGCGGTAGATGTAATGAATGACCTATTGGTGAATATCAGCAATATTCCGGTGTTTATAGAGTGGTAACTCACAAACATGCCGCCCATCGCTTTATTCTCCCACGGCAGAGACGAGAGGCCGACTTGGCTAGGGAGCGTATTCATAACATAAAGCAGCGTAATGAAGCCTGGAATCTCCATCGTAATCCAGGCAATCTTTCCCGGGATGTTGAGTATGCTCTTCCCAGACGTCTTGCCAGCGCCATACCAAGAGATAAACCATTGTGCAACCGTAATCTGAGCATCATCAGCACCAGCTCCGTACTCCAAACAGCAGCTTACATACCAACGGAAAGAACTGAAACAGCCACACAACCAACTCCCAATTCTCCCTCGACGGAGGAAGCCAATTCTCAACGAGCACCATGATACCGTCTATCTCGGCTCTGCAGAACAGTAGATTTAAGCTTGGAGGTCGAGCTAGAAATAGCTTCAATGCCGTCACTACTCAAATTCAAAAGAAAGCATAGCGACGCCAAGACAAGCGAAATCTCTCAGCCTTGCATGAGCACCCCTCCACATCTGTCAGCCTTGCTTTGTCAACGTCCCGATTGGGTACATCAACATTCGACGATTGTTCCACTTCACTTCAGTCATTCACCTTCAGTCATCCCTCCATTGACTGGCAGATATCCAATGTCAAACCCCTCAATCCCAATCCGACAATGAGCACCTCCTCAGCTTCCGCCCCCTCCCCATCTACAACAATGCAACAACTCCGCTCCAGCCTCCCCTCCCTCACGAACTTCCTCCACACCTTCGCGTCCTCTCCCTCAACATTCCGCCTCCTCACAACTATAACGTCCACCTCTCCTTTCCCACCCTCTCCCACACAATCTCCACCATCCACCCCATTCCTCCCACCTCCCAAAACCCTCTACGTCCTCGACTCCTCCTTCAACCCACCCACGCGCGCCCACCTCCGAATCGCAACCTCCGCCCTCCTCCACGACACCCACCCCACCACCCCCCCAAAACGCCTCCTCCTCCTCCTCGCCACCCAAAATGCCGACAAGGCACCCAAACCCGCCTCCTTCGAGCACCGCCTCATCATGATGCAAATCTTCGCCCACGACCTCCTCTCAACCCTCTCCTCCCAAACCCAAACCCAAACCCAATCAAACCCCTCAAACCCCTCACCACCACCAGAAGAAGAGATCACAATCGACATCGGCGTAACCAAACTCCCCTACTTCCACTCCAAAGCCCAAAGCATCACCTCCAGCAGCACCTACCCGGAAGAAACAACACAGATCCACCTCCTGGGTTACGACACCCTGACGCGGCTACTGGACACGAAATATTACGCGCCGACGCATTCGCTGGCCGTGCTGCGCCCGTTTCTGTCGCGGCATCGGATCCGGGTGACGTATCGGGAGGGGAGCGGGGATGAGTATGGGGACCGGCAGGCGCAGGATCGGTATGTGAGGGAGTTGGGGGAGGGGAAGAGGGAGTTTGAGGGTGGGGAGAGGGAGTGGGTTGTTGGGGGGAGGATAGAGATGGTTGAGGGGAGGAAGGAGGGGGAGGAGGTTATTAGTAGTACGAGGGTTAGGGGAGCAGCTACGGCGGGGGACAAAGAGTTATTGGATAAGTTGGTGACGAAAGGGGTAAGGGAGTGGGTTTTGGGAGAGAAGTTGTATTTGGATGACTGAATAGGAGATGTGTGGCATTGTGATGGTCTATACAATATGGTTCTAGTCGCATAGCTAAGTGCCTGTCTACCTAAAGAATCCTCCAG
Organism: Mollisiaceae sp. DMI_Dod_QoI; assembly: GCA_009613015.1. NCBI lineage: Eukaryota > Fungi > Ascomycota > Leotiomycetes > Helotiales > Mollisiaceae > Mollisiaceae sp. DMI_Dod_QoI. Next base: position 440,222 of record VXCB01000007.1, read on the forward strand.
GATGGAGGTCGTCAGAGAGCGACGCATTAATTTGCGTAGGGAAGATATCCATATCCTTAATGCTTGATTGTCCAACCTCGCTCACGCCTGAACCCATGTCCGAAGCCGTCGAATTAGAGAAGTAGCCATACTCAAGGCTCCGTGCCGGAAAACTATTCGTTACCACCCCAAGCCTCCTCAACAGCCCGAAGCACTTTATCCTTTTCGTCCTTCTCCATTCTCTCGATCTCAGAGAGATGTTCGTCAGTACTCTTCCTCAACACCATCGAACCAAGACTTATTTTTCTTCCTCTGCCATATTTATACCCATCAAAGTCCCTTCCGCTCCAAGTTCTAAACCTATTGTTCTTCCGCTCCCTTGTTGGTGATTCGAATTTCTGCTTGTGGTGTGCAATATCAGGATGAACCACACAGTCATCATAACAATTTGGGTCAGCGATACTCACTCGAAAGTCTCGATCGAACGTATCCTCCTCATCCAACCCAGAATTGCCATCTAGAGAACCTACCTTTGCCGACACTCTTGCTGTGTCTTGAGCATTTTGCTCTCCCTCTTTCAATTCTTCTTCAACGTGTGCCTCCATTTCTGCGGCTGTCATGAGCGTAATGGGCAGAATCTCTAATTCCGGGTATTCTAGTTCGTTAGCCATACTCAAGCTGCCTCTGCGTCCACTGGTCTGAGCAGCTTGGCGCTCAGATGTATCGAATGTGTACGCTTTCCGTCTGACCCGCGCTTTAACTTTGGCTCTGAAGCCTTTTCCAGAGTTCGGATCATCAATCATCGAGTGATGGCCGTCTTCGTCATGCTCCAGACACCAAACGATCTCACCATTCTCATGACCAAGAACAGCAAAGTCCTTAACATCAACTTTTTGGCTGGTTCCCGCGCTTATGCTCCGTTCATTACGGGTATGACTTGGATACCGTGACCAGGTTGCGGGATATCTTCTATCGGGACTGGTGGGCTTAGTCTTCTTCACAATGTTCCTACTTCTTGCTTTTGCTCTCTGGGCAGAGGCCGCTATTTCTTCTTCCCAAGAATCCATAACCATCTCTTTTACCGCCATACGCTCTTGAAAACGTTCATTGTACTCTTCCGCGGCAGTTTTGTGTTTACCAATGTTAGTCGGCTTTTTCTTACCAATCCCGAGGAGCGTCAAGTTTCCAAGGACACTCTTTGGTACTTCCTCTTCAATGACGCTTTTCTTTCTATCTCCGTAGCTGCTCCCCTTCCGAGGAAGTTGTAGATGACCCGAGATCTCATGGGGGCTCTCGTCTCCCGATTTCTTCAATGCTTTGCCCCATACATTGATAGCATCATCATCTTGAAGAGGGCTGAAGGGAGTCAAAAGACCTGGCGCACCATGAGCACCAGGGGTCTTCAATTCGTGAGGATCAAATTTTGGAACAGGTATGTCTAAAATTTCTTCCAGCTTAGCACCATCATAACTTCTGATGGCAAGCTTAGCAAGCCTGGAAAAAGTAAACGACCTGCGCTGTTCAGGAACAGAAGTTCCCTTGATCTCGCCGTTAAATTCCTCGCGGAACTTGCTCGACACTGGCGTACTACGCACTCGTCGAGCTTCAGCTGCGGCAAACCTGGTCTGGACTGCACTCAATTCAACCTCTCGTTCGCGAAAGGACGAGGTCTCAGATGCAAGGAGCGAACTGTCGTCAACATTCGAGCGGTGGGTGCATCTTGCCAACGGTATTGTCAGACTGGTTGAAGAGACTCTGGGCGTAGGTGCGTGGAGTGGACTAAGCTCCATCTCCGAAGAAACGAGTTCTAAAGTTCGTTTGTCAGTATGTCTAGTCTGGGTTGCAGCTTGTGAGCCTGCCATCCTACCTTGGTACTCCGCTGCGCCAACTTTATTCTTGGTCCCGGATAGGAGCGAGAGAAGATTAAAGCGGGAGCTTTCTCTTGAAGGCTGAAGGCTGTTGCCATCAGAGGGGTAGTTAGATGACGCTTCACTGTGCATGACCCGGCCCCAGGAGTGAGGGATACGCTCACTCATAGGTGCTGAATCAGTTGTTTTACGCAAGAATCGAGAGTGCTCAGCATTACTCTGCTCTGCTCCACTGCGACTAGAACCACCTCGCTCATGCGAACCAAAATTGGACAACTCAGGAGACGAACAAGAGCTCTGAAGCCCTCTTGATGATAGCCTTTGTGATATCCCCATCTCATGAAGATGTATCATCGCAGAGCCATCGCCGACACCATCAACACCTCCAAAATCTTGGCTCGCAGAGCAAGTTTGAGAATGTGATGCTATCGATTCCAGATTGCTTGTTTCATCAGAGCTCAAAATTGCTTGAGACGAAAGTCTCATCCCAGGATTGTGAGCTCCTCCTCTAGAAAGGGGAGATTTAGATCTCAACTGACTAAGGTCTAGGGTGATAGGAATTGCATGACCCTGACTTGGTTTGCGAAGAGTGTCGCCACGACTATCTGATGCGAAGGAAAGTCTCCATGATGATCGAGCAGGTAGTGCAAAACTGGGTAACCTTGTGGGGTGTATAACAGGTTGTGGCGGTATTGGCAAAACTGAACTGCGTCTGCGAGATGGCATGTATACTTGTGGCTTATGGCTCTTGGTCTCCCATTCTAGGATGTATGGGGAGCTGTATCGCCGGGACAGGGACCTGTCCGAATTCACCATCGTAGTGCTTGACTCGGGATCTGACCATCGTCTCAGGCTTAGGCTTCTTGTCGAGCCTTCGGTGAGAATAGTCTCTGAGAAAGGGTCATGTCGCCTTGTTTATGTCAGTAATTGATTGAAACTAAATAAGCAGAACTCACCTATCCAGCGGAGAAAGATGAGGGTAAGAAAGCTTGGGCAAAGATAAAGCAGGAGGAGTCAAGAGCGGAAGTGGAACAAAATCGCCCGGCGTCCATGAGGAATGACTTTTCTTTGCCGTTGGAGGAGGTGTAGGTGCAACTGCAACTGACGATACGGACTTCGCGTCATCATCATAGATGCCTTCGTTGCTCAATTCTTCTTGTATCCTCTTCCGTCTAATCCGTCTCAACTCTGCTCTACGTTCAACCTCTTCCTCGCTTGTTCCGACGCTGGATCTTGAGTGTCGCTTAGAGAGTGCCGAATCTCTGGACAGATGTTTTTTGAGCTTCCGAGCCACAGCGTTAAGTGTACCGGAGCTCTTCTTGGACTTGACTTTAGCAGAATCCTTGTCTGAATCTGAGTAGTCATCGTGCTCAAGCGATTTCTCGAATAGAGTCCCGCCTTTGTGCTCGACCTGTGGGACCTCGCTGGCTCTATCAGCAATTTCCTCCTCGAGGATTGCGCGGAGCTGTGATGTTTCAACCGCTCTCCATGTCGGGATATGGTCCGTTGCCAATTGTCTGCTAGGTTTGAGTCTTGAATCTGACGGAAGCGGCCGAGGATGATCACCGTCTGGAGATGGGGGATTGGGGCTGATGCAACAACCGAAAGTAGCGTTGAATGAACAGAAAGAATTCTTCATTGCGAAGGTAGTCATCTTGAGATAGAATATTAGACAAAAGGGACGAGTGGCACAAAAAGTCACATCATTCTGAAAGTATCTGACTTTGATTGCAGAACAGAGGTGAAGAGGCAAACAACGAAACGATAATGGCAACAGAGAAGGCGCGTGTTGGACATGAACGGAAAGAGCAACCTATGATCTTGAACACCAGTACAGCTTCGCAATTGAGAGTTCCGTCTATCATCCATCAAAAAATCGCGTCATATCATTACATTTACCTCCCATTTTCCTTGATGATATAAAAGCTGAATGTGCTAGACCACTGGTTGAAGCGTTTCTCGGAACCCATTTTGATCAACTTCACTGCATAACTACATTTCAATGTTCGGCAAAGCAGGTGCTATGGTTGTTAGGTTTGAGAGCGAACATTGAATCCATCAGATGGTCTGGGAGAGAAGGTGCGAAGCCAAGGCTCGCTTCGCCAAGTTGAGCGACATGATCCCAAGCAAGCTGCACCAACGCCAAAGAAGAATCAACGAACACATGTTCGAGTCATCGAAAAGCTATTTCCGCTCATTCACCAGTCAGTGCAGTCACATTCCATTTTCCTGGCACCGTATAAGGACTATAAAAAGGAGGCTCCGGCGCCAAGAGGCCCTGGGCCGAAAGAAGAAGGTTGATGCTCATGGAGGAGCCGAACTTTGCCCCTGAACGGCACGAGGAAAAACCAAACGAGCTGGCGGTTCGAGAATGGAGACACAATGTCCCATTCAGGCCAAACATCTGACGCGCAAAGGCCATTCTTCGAGCCATTCCCCGATTCCCACTCCGGCTGCCGTCGGCATTTCCGTCTGTCGAGGAAAAGAGGAAAAGATGGCACCTGTTTGGTAACGGAGACTGAAGACCGCGCAACGAGTGATGGCAAATGCCTACAGAATTTTCGGCACCACGCAATAGTGTCGCTCGAACCGTACTCCGTGCTGCGCGGTGCAATGACTTACGTATCTGGTACAGCATCTGGTCAGTGGTCACTCCTTGGTGCGGGTGCGGGTTTGTGGTTTGGAGTATCGAAGCGAGCCTCCTCTTGCCCCTCGCTCTCGTTCTCAGGTTATCAGCAGAAAAAGAACATCCAGCTCCTTTCGTATGTGTCATGGCTCATGGCTCATGGCTCATGGCTCATGGCTCATGGGCACCTGGTCTCCTTCCTCTTCCTCGCTCTCACCGGCGTGGTGCGGCACGTGTTCTAGTCCGTACGACCTCTTGAGCCTCGCATTGGGTTGTGGGCTTGGGTTTCGGTTCCGGGTGCTTTTCCCAATACTCCGTATTCCCAATACTCCCAATCTTCCCAATCTTCCCCATCTTCCTCAGTTCGGCCTGGTCACTGGTCAGGCGCGGTCTGTGGCAGCATCGCGGGCGGCGATTCCGGTTTGCCTTGTTTGAGCAAGCACGATGGTCAAACAGCGGATGCAGGTGTCGCTCCATTCCCGCGCCTCACCCGATCCGGAAATGTTCTGGAAAGGCGCCACGTTGGCTTCATTCCTTCGACGGTGCTTCCATTCCGGGAACCCTTGTCCCTGGCGGTCCCACCGTCCCAGAGGCTTGGCTTGGCATGACGGGATCGCCCCCCTGCGATTCTGCGAGGAGGAGGAGTCCCGGGAAAAGTGATTACGGATTACGGATTAAGAATTAATCTGGGAAAACACTGGCGGCGCGCTGAGGCACGATGAGGTAAGGGAACCGAGGGATGGAGAGTTATGGTTATGGAATAATGGAATAATGGAACCTTCAGCAACGCAATATCGACTGGAATGCCGGCGTGGAACGACTTTCTGGAAGAAGCAGTGGAATGTTCGCTGACTTCCGGTTGGTCTCCTGTCGCCAGGCTCGAGTTGCCTCCACAACGATGCTCGTCCACGCAGACACTGCAGAGATGCGAAACGTCTGACCTGACTCCGAACCCCGACTTCAGTGAGACTGTGCGACCGTGAGAGCCGCGCGCAAACGGTGCTCGGGAGCAGAATGTCGAGATCTGACATGGCGAGGTCCAGAGCGCGAGAAGAAGGCCATTGCGGCACAGCACCCTAAATGATGACTTCTCGAATCTCTCCAATTGCAGAACGCCGCACGAGGCTGCTGGATTTCTGCTTGCTGCCCTTCAAAGCTCAAGCTGAACTCGAAGAGGCAGGATAGGATGGAGCATGGTAGGAAGGAAAGGATACGATGCGATGCGATTAGGCCTACGGAGTACATACTAGTAGTAGATGCGATACGATACGGACTGCTGAAACTCCTCGCTCTTATCTCGTCAATATCTGAGGGCCAGGAGCAGGAGTCCAGGACAGGGCGGCTCGATACAACCTCGGCCGGAAGAATCTGCGCGCGCTGATTGGCTCCGCGCAGGAAAAGCTGTTGGGGTCGGCCCTCGTGACATTTCAGATCTCATGAAGGCTGAACGCCCGCAAAGGCGGCGGCACACCCGGATCGAAATGGCACCATGGAACGCGCCCAGGGGGGTGTTCTTTGTTCTCTGCGGAAATTATTGGCGTGCTGATCTCCAGAGTGAGATTGGGTTATTGGCGACTCCCAGCGCTGGCTGACGCTCGCCGTCGTGATTCGCTGAGAGGGGCTGTTTCGGGTAAATGATGCAAATGATGCAGGCAAAAGTGCGATGTGGGCGATGTGGGCGACGAGTCGACGACACAAGCTTTTGGACGCCTTTCTCAAGCCCGCCCGACGCCAGAGCCAGGCGACCCCGTCTGCGTACGTATGGATAATGGATAGTTCGTATATCATCATCATCGCACAGGATGGTGACACCCGTCTGGGACCTGCTATCGTCGTGCGATTCACTGCGAATGACAAGCTTCTGGCTGACGACTAGTCAACGGTTCTTGGGCTCGTCGGGGATATTTCATCAGGGGTGCAGATTGTGCAGCCGGACCTGAGAGCCTCTTCACTCTGACTGTCGCAGTTAGCTACTGGCAGTTGGAAGTTGGAACCCGTGGTGCGAGCAGTGCATAGCCTGATCTACAGACTGTATATCCGGAAACAGCACCTTCTAACAAAGGTGTAGTTTTGGGCGGATAGCAGGCATTTTTCGAACTGCATAGCGACCGAGAGTCGAGAAGAAGCAGAGGGCCAAATCAGACGCGGTGGGTGAATGTCGCGCATGAGGGGATCGGCCTAGAGGTCTATATGGAGAGTTGTGATATGATGCCACAACACCTCGCACCTGAAGAGTGCCGTGTTATCCCCAGATGCTGGCTCCTCTTTCTGCAACAGCTGCTGGAGAGGATACTCGACAATTGGATATCGGTGGGGGGACCAATCATGCACCATTATCTTTCCCAATTGAGGCTTTTGATGCTCGGCACTTGAGTCGGACAGCATACTGGTGGGCTACGGCAGATGCGCCGAGTTGGCTCCATAGAAGAAGGGTTGTTCGGTGCTCACATTGGAGATCTTCATGGGCCGAGATAACCTTTTGATTGATTCCTCCGAATCCAGAGATCATCGACAGCTCTCTGCCGTGATAACAACTAAGCGGCGAGGCCAATTACGTCGCGAGGCCGGCACGAGCGCAACGTCTCGAGATTGAGGCAATATGGAGGGATAGATTCGATAGATTGGTCGACAGGCAGACACACAGTGCAGGCCAGGTACAGTACCAGAGTCGAAATACAGCGGATTGCGATCCGCAAAAGATATCACATATGGAGTGGTGTTGAGGCTGTTATGGCTTTCGTTATGGCATATGAAAAGGGTTCTGTTCTGGAACGGGACCACAAGCTGCAGCTCAAACTCCTCAGATTCGCGACCACGGACATTTCATGCAGTCATGGTACTGGACTGGACAACACAACTTACAAGGCGGCGCAGGCAGGACTTGGCGGGGTTTATCATTTATGGGATCACGCTTTTTCGACGCACGTTAGAGTGGTGGAAGAGAGAAGAGCTCAAGCTAAAACAACCAACTCTTGGCTCGCTGGCCACAGAGCATGATGGTGTTGCGTTGCTGCTTTCACCATCATGGCGGGCGATTTGCTATTTGCCATTTGCTATTTGCCATTTGCCATCTGCCATGACCATGACCATGACCATGACGACGGCCATGAGCAGGGCCACCTCCTTCTTCTGTGCGGTGATGAATCGATGATGCAGCGCTGCTTTCACCTCCCCTTTCCCCTCCCCCTCCCCCCTCCCTCTCTTCCCCTTCGCACCCCCAGTGTGCCATCGCCCGCCGATGAAGCAACGCCGCTTTCGTGTTCCTCACTTCCTGGCCTCGGTTTGTCAGGCAAACGCTGATCCGGATGGACGACTAATCCGTTTGGAGCCACTCTGCCATCGTCACGCAACGATCGGCCATATTTGCACCGGGAGCGGCCTGTGGCGGGCGCGCAAAAGGGAAGCTTCGAAGAGCGCCAAGACCCATTAAGCTGCTTTGTGAGGAAAAGCCGGCGTCCGCTGCGTTGGCCTGGGAGAGTGATCTAGCGACCAGAAGTAATCACGCCGCCTTTTGGCTGGACTGGGGCCGCGCTCATCCCTCATCATCGGTGCGCGCTCAGATTTTCTCAGATTCTCAGAAGAGCGTCTGACAGTCCTGGCTCCTCAGCGTCATCCCTGCGAGAGAAGAATCCACTCCTTCGCTGCTAGGCCGCACGCGGCGTAGGCGGAGGGTGGCGAGACGCCATTGGCGGAGATGGGCGCAGATTACATAGCTCGGCCCCCGTGATTCGCCCCTTTTCACGTTTCTCAGGTTCTAGCGCGGCCGGGCCTGAGGTTCTAGCGTGCCCCGCAGTCTGCGCCGCTTTTCTGCTGGCGTTCTCTGGTTGTTCTGCGTGGCCGCGAGGGCTTCTAGTGCCTTCCTGCCTTCCTCGTGCTGCCCTAGCGACGCCGGGCCATGCCTGTCCGGGACTAGGGCCCCCGCTGGCGTAGTATTTCGGTTTCCCGTCTCAGATTTGCGGGCGTCGCATTCGTCGAGGCCGCTGGTGGCCTGGTGGGCCAGGATGCAGGAAGTTGCCAGAAACTCGCCATCACCGGCCTTCCACCTTCCACCTTCCACCTGCGCGCCAGCATCTGCTGTCGCGGTCCACTTCGACTCCAGTGTCCAGCGTCCAGTGTCCACTCTCCAGCATGGCAGCAGCCCATCTCTCCCCAGGGCCAGCCCAGAACCACGACCAATACCACCGGCCACAGCCAATACCATTACCACATCCCACAGACCACTCCCAACATCAGCACCAGCATCCTCGTCTCGTTCTCGTTCTCGTCCTCGTCCTCGTCCTTCCTCGCCGCCGTGTCTCTTCCTTTGCTTCTTACAGTATTATTATTATTAGTTTGCTAGTGTACTGTATGAACTTCTGCTCCTGCCCTTCGTCCACCACCAGCCACTCAGCTTCCAGACGCCATACACTTGTCTCGTCATTACTCCGTACTGCGCGGACCAGGCCCGAGGACCAGAGCCAAAATTGCGACTGCCTGCTCCGGCCAGCACCAGCACCAGCACCAGCACGATCCAGCCTAGAGCAGTAGGGGCGACTAGTCACTAGTCACTAGTCACTAACTAGCCACTGGCCACTACCCACTAGAGCAGCCAGCAGCCAGCGCCAGTCGCCAGTCGCCAGTTGCCCGCCCCAGGACCCAGTCAGTCCAAGTAGCCACCCACGACGTGTGCATAGCGGGTCCCCGTCCTGGTATGGGCGCCACGCCTGCTTGTGCTTGTGCTTGAACGCTGTGCTCCATCATTCTTCCATCATGCCAATCGTCACATCCACTCGCAACTCCTCCTCATCTGCACTGCTGCTGCACCTACTCGACGACTACTGCTGCTCCTGATCTCGACCTAATTCCAACCTTTGGCGGCATCTCCCATTGTGGCTGCCACACCTTGCTGTCTTGTCCGTTGAAACTTCCTTTGTTCTCGAAAAAAAAAGGAACGCTCCAAAAGCCACTCACGAGACGGCCTTCGACGGCGAGACTCACCAGCTCAGACTCTCACGCTCGACTGACACGCCTCACACCTGGGAGCCCGGCTTCATGACCAGAGCCTCCCCGTCACCATTGACCTCAAGTCGCCTGGGATCGACCCTTTAAGCTTTGCACCAAAACTGCACTGCCTTCCCACCACCTTCACTTCCTGACCAATTCAGACACACCTCACGACCACATACCTCATTCTCCACCCTCTGTGTTAGTAATTGTACACGCCGAAAACTCCAGCCTTTCTTGGACCTCGTCTCCTTCGAACTAATTCCTCTTTCCTTTCCTCGAGATACCCGAAGATCTGTTGCCAGACTTCAATCCGTCCTTGATAGCCTCTTGTTTCCGTAGAATTTCAACCTTCCCAACAAGGTCGCACCAGATACCCCGACTTCGCACCATTCCAAGACACAGCAGGCCTTGCCGAGTCACTCAGCCCTTCGCCACTGCGACCTTCCTTTCCTCTGGTCCACGTTCCTGTGCTTCGGGTGCGCCAGTTCCAGAAGCATTTCAACAGACATCACTTTCTGTCACCATCCGTTTGTGCTCGGCCACCAATCACCAACCATTGGAACCTTACCTGGGACGAGTCGGCATCGAACGGGTACTTGCAGACCACGACGTTACGACCTTCTTTGATTTCACACGCGTCGATAGCTTAAGAAGTCATAGTTATCAGACAAAAAGGAAGGGATTTGGGTTTCGACGTCCGGGTGCAAGCAGTCAGGACGTTGACAAATGATTTCGACACGGTAGCAACCACTTTCCTCTTCTCTTCGACCGATCTACATACACACGTTCGCGTGGAACGGGTCGGGAACACCATCTGGAGTTGTTTGCACTCGTCCGTTGAAGGCGGAAGGAACGGAGGAAACGATTCCTTCCGTGCCCATGAAATATCTTCGAAGCGCAATGCGAAGGTCGAAACACCGCAAACCACCATCACTTCACCTCAAAACAATATCGAGAGAAACATCACCGCGTTGCTCGTCCGTCCTATCGGACTGGGACGCGGACGACGAAGGATTCATGTCGTCCGGGGATTTTGCGCCCTCGAGGCCATTGAGTTTGACAATACCGTCAGGCCCATACTGCCCACGACGGCCAACATTACAGGAGGTACTTGACAATGTCGCACCACCGCCATGGACACTCACTGCCTTCATGGCATATCTTTCCCAAAACCATTGCCTGGAGACCTTGGAATTTACCATGGATGCCCAAAGATACACCAAACATTATCAGGAAACCGTCACTCGTGACCCCCATACTCCATTATCTCCCCACTCCCCAGAGTGCGACTACGTGCGAATGTTATGGCAGAAATTGTTAGATGCCTACATCGCGCCAAATGGACCCAGAGAAGTCAATCTTCCGTCTGACGTGCGCAACAAACTTATGTCCTTGCCCTACACATATTCTCCACCGGACCCTGCAGAACTGGAACCGGCTGTCAAAATCATAAATGAGCTCATGGACGAATCTGTACTTGTACCGTTTCTTAATTCCTTTACGCCGTCACGTGGTCAAGAACTTTCATCAAGTCCTTGGACTTCGAATGAATCTATGACTGATGCATACATGGCTGCTTCATTGGATGAGCGGTCGCTATCGCCTGCGAGAACTCGAGTCCGAGATGGCAGTCCGCCTGCTGGTGAACTCTCAGCCGACATCATTTCTCAGTCTTACAGCGGACCATTGCCACGACTATCTCATTCGTCACATCTAACCGCTGCCTTGACTCGGGGAGCAGCACGCCTCTCAACACACCTTTCCGGATCTTCTGGAGTGTCGGCCGAAGCTCCTGAGAGCTTGACGGACGACAGTACCGACTCTCCATCTCCATCAGGATCTGCCTTAGAGCCAATGACACCACCGAATACGCCACCGACATCTCACACAGATGACATTGATATTTCTCCCGGTACTAGTCCACATACTGGTCGCGGTGAAGGCAGCAGTTGGAAGAAGATGGGGGCCAAGCTCGGTTGGAAGAAGAGTCGATCAGGTCACGGCTCAGGCTCCAGCACCAGCAGTTCTCGTTACCCTACAGGTCGAGAGACGAATGATGAAAATGGTGGACATGGCTTATGAGGGCGACAGGTCACGTCGTCACCTAATGATTTCTTTTCTATAATCCCAATCCCAGTAATCGCTCCTATGGAACATCCTGTCGCTGGAGTTTCTCGAGAGGCTCGCAAAAAGACAACAGCATTGGTGCACGGTGGAACCAGCTTGAGGCTTAGTGAAGGTAGCGAATCACCAGTTTTCGAAGCCCATCCTGGTTCCCCAGTTGATATAACTGGTCCCCGACCATCTTTAACAACATCAATGGCAGTGCAGCGTCTCTATCATGGGACCGATGAGGAAATCTCGAAATTCGAGAAGAAAAATATGGGGAAAAAAGAAGAGGCGATCAAGAGGGATGGCGTGGCCGCAAATAGGATATACTGCGTACCAAGCAGAAATGAAGAAAGAGACATACTGAAATTTTCGAAGAGGAGAGTACAAGGACTGCAGCCATTCTTTATTCCTGCCAAGGTTCCAGAACAAGAGGAGGTCACCACTGTTCACGTGCCCATTTCCACTGAAGATAAAATGGCCTTCGATAATTCTTTAGAATCTACTGCGATGGATTTCCATTTCGAGGAGGACAATGGGACTTGGATATCCGCACAACCGATAGCCCACGAATCCAGAACAAGTCTTGCAACGACTACGACTGCAGCGAGCACTCTGATTGACGATCGAATGAGCAATGCCGCGTTAACTTTGGACACCAGCGTAGCCAGTTCCGCGGCTAGCATGATGTCTTCCGTTGGCAGCATCCAATCAGCCTCGACAACGACCAGTTCTGATATCTATGGTTGGGAAGAAGAGTTGGACCGCAAAACCAGCCTGGAAAGCCACGCCGCATGGGAGCGTGAACTCGCCCGCAGACTACCCAGCGGAGGCAGAACCATGGGTCCAAGACTTCGAAATATCCACGAACTTCAGTACAAGCGCGCAGATGGCAAGCGGAAGAGCTTGCTCTATAGAGTTCTAAACCTGTCCGGTTCGCGAGAACGACGCGGGTCAACCGACGACCTAAACGTTGCTATGTCTGGCGCGGTCGTCAGCCCTGCAAACGAAGTTCCTTCTACTACTGCTTGAAATTGAGCGATTTAGCATTGTATCGGCGTTGGAATTGAAATTTTTTCTCAAGAGGCATTAGGGTCGGGTCAAGGTTACGACCCGTGGTCAACTATCAGATCAACAATATTGACTTTCATTTGAGGAATTTGCATACTGCGTCTCGGGCGCATGTGTGTATGACTATATCTTATCATCATCATGAGGAAAGGGAACGAGAATGGAGAGCTTGATTCGCATGCATGCATCACTGTCATCCAAAAAACGGACAAAATTGGGAGGTTAATCTGAGATTTGCTATGCTTATTTGGCGCTTGGGTGGTATTAATCGATACTCAATCGCACATTTGACGGCGTTGGAACTGGGTTGATGGCTTGTGGGCTGTGGGAGCATTGCATGTGTGGGCTGTTTATAGGAGCGGAGCAAGCATGGCTGGATATCCGGGTACGATATATGAGAATATAATACCTAGTACCTATTCAACTTCTGTCCTTACTTTGATGTGACTGTGATTGCGAACGAAGCATATCGTGAAAGAACATAGTTGTATCTCCATATTATTTACTACCTATAGGTAGAATTGTAGGTTGATATATCTTCCCAATCCTTTTATCATCCATGCTTATACCTCTATATGCATGTCTGTCATCTTGATGCAGCCAAAGCGCCTCGCTATGCAAGTAAGTATCCTACATTCCCTCCCTCCCTGTTTTTGGCCCGTTCCCAAATCCATGAATGTATTTATGTAACCAAGATACCGAATCCGCCATGAGAATCATCACCTTTGCAGCGAACTCTTCAGAAAGACTTAAGAGCTCGTCTCGGTCACCACCGGCACTATATTGCCATTCTCAGGGACAACAATATCCTCAATCGCCCACGCCTTGACAATGCCATCATCTCCAGTCGTGACAATCATCTCCTCATCCGCACTCTTCCTCCCGGGATCAAATCGCTGACACCACACCGCATGGTTGATTTCCCAGGGACCGTGACCCCCTTCCAAGACCCCAAGAACCACCCATTCCGTCTCAATCACTCCACCGACAGCGGTGCGGCCTTTGGTCCGCTCTTCATAGATGGCGATTTTGCTGTCTCCGCCGGTAGAGACGACTCGGCCACTTTTCTGACTCCAGCTTACGGAGTAGATTGGTAAATCGTGCACCTGGGGCAATGTAGCCGTGCATTCCCACGTCTCGTCCGCAGGCGGTGGTCTCATCGTCGACGGAATGCCAGAATTGAAATACGACGGTTTATTCGGAGGCGGCGGCGAAGGAGCCTTGGACCAGACTCGAATCGTGCAGTCTGCCGAAGCGGAAACGAGTCTCGGTATCCGTGGAGCATGATCGTCTTTCGTCTCTGGCTCGGGTTCTGGGTTGAATCGATTCTGGCTGATTTCGGGCTCCCATTCTAGTTTCCAGACGGTGCCTTCGTGGCCTTCTAATACGGAGATGCAGCTCCATTCTCCCTCGTCGTCGCCTTTCCAGAATCGTATCGTGTCGTCGTAACTCCCGCTCGCGAGAACCTCTCCGTTTCCATCGTCCTTCCGCCATGAGACGCATTTCACGTCCGCTGTGTGTTCCTGCAGCACCGCGATCGTCTCAAAATCATCGTCGCCCTCGTCGCCTATCTCTTCCCAGATCCAAATACTCTTGTCCCTCGAACAGCTCGCGAGCCACTGTCCCGACGGCGAGTACGCTACGTCCTTGACCTCGGAATCATGTCCTTCAAGCACAATTTCAAACGCCCAATCCTCACCATCATCATCATCATCGTCTGCTTCCTCCGCCACATTGGCACGCACTAACCGCGGCGCCGCTTTCTTCCTCCCATCACTCCCAATCTCCACCTCTAAATCCTCCTCCTCTCCCTCAACATTGTTTTCCAAATGCACCTCCCTCTCCTCCTCCGAATCCCCATCTCCATCCCCGCCCACAAACCCCTGCTCCTTCCTCCTCCAAATCGCCATCGTGGAGTCAAAACTCCCAGTCGCAACCGTCAACGTCCCGTTCCCCTTCTCCCTCTTCGTAACCGGTTTCCACGCCACGGCTCGCACGGATCGATTATGTCCTCCCTCCATCTTGGAATGCAAGGTGAAGTTCTTGAGCGAGTAGACGCGCACGCTCTTCTCGGACGTCGCGGTCGCGAGGAGGGGGACGCCGTTCGGGTTTGGAACCGAGACCCAGGCGCGGGACAGGGCTTGGGGTTTGAATTCCGCGAGAGGGAGGATTTGGATTTGGGGAGAAGGTAGGGAGGTCATTGTTAACGTTGTTGAGGTTGTTCATGCGTTGGTTTTGGGGGTTTGGAATAACGAGGGGTTGGAAAGGCGGAGCGAGATCGGAAATGTTTAGTTGGGATTGAGAGGGCGATGGCGATGGTGGGGCAGATTTGTTTTTGGCGGTTTGTGATTTTTTTATCGCTGCGATAAGATGTCAGCTAGGGAGCACGGACTCACAGTCTGATACGCTAAGGGGGTTTAGGCGAGTTCTGATTGGGCCGCTAGTTAAGCTCTTCCCCTTTGTATCCTTCTCGAGTGAAGCTTCCGTCTTGCTTATCTGCTTTCAGTCTGAACAACCATAATCGTGAAAGTTGGGGACCGCTTCATTATGGCGGCGCACAATAGGAATTTTCTAATGACTAGCCGATGGAACGGACAAGTGTTCATATCTCGTCTATATTATAATTCTTTTTCATTTCGTCTGTGCAATTTCTTCCACATTCAAAGTTTCTGTACAGTGCCTACTCTGACATTTTACTCTTCACTTTCAAACCTATCCAGATTCTTAGCGATCAGAGAAAGCTTTCTACAAGACTCTTGATCGTATCTTGCAATCCCAAGCTAAACCACCGCTTTTTTTTAATTCTCAAAAGTTAGGAAAATGCCTCTTTCGTTCTCGTACTCTGGGACATCCCAGAACGCAACATCTGGACGGCCACATAGTTCAATACAAGGAGAACAGGCAAATCAGAGAGAAGAAGTCCAGGATCCAAGGGCAGAACGACAAATTCAGTCTGACCGCCGAATAGAAGCCTTAGACGCAGAGGAACGAGCTCTTCGAGCACAACTAAGAGACGAATCTATTCGTTACATAGAAAGACTAGCCGAAGCACGCGCTACTAGATCGATGATCACGAGGCTAGAAGCAGAGGGTGTCTGGCAAGCAATGTCTGCGATAATACTGGCACGGTATCGCCAGGTTACTGCTACTGAGCATCAATACCTGTTAGAGGAAGCACGACGTCCACGAGAGGAGTTCGCCGTTCAACCCCCAACCCAAAGACGTTCTAGGAGCCCACCAGCCGAACAATCACGCACGTCGAGTACTTACACAATCGCCTCGCGAGAACGCAGAGAAGATCTGGCTTTCCGGCTTCGAATGTCTCAACGTAGGAGAGTGGCTAGGCATCGACAAGAGTTGGAGCTTTCACGCTCCCGCCAGCAAGGAGAGAGAGCACGGAGTGGTCAAGATTTATGAAATTTAGCCACACCCCCACCCATTCATCAAGAAGAAGAAGAAGAACAACAACCTCCCTCACCCCTCCGCCTCGTCTTCCTAGCCCACTACTACGAGCTCGTGCCACAATACACACGCCTTATGTTCCGCTACGCACTCACACTCTACAACCCCGAGCGTGTCAGTCCCGTGCGTCCACACATCATCTACCTCCAGCCCACCGAAGCACTTTTCCGAGCAACTTCTCTGGATCGACATAGAGAAGGACTCGAGCTCTTCCGACAATTCATCCTCGCTTGGGGCCCGTTCGATCGTTCGACTCATGGGTTATATGCTGACCCGGAGACCACCGAAATGATTGTTGAGTTTGGTGAGCTGTTGGAGAAGCCTGAGATGGAACAGGAGAGGGAGGCGTGGAAGAATCATCGTTGGGTTGTACTTGATTGATCGAAGCTAGTGCCCCTGGGATTGACCCTGTAGTAAGAGATGTAGTAAGATTAGCGACAGATGTTTTTGCAAGTTGAGCGGCACAAGATACTCGTTGATAAACGCTAGGTTTTTGTTTTGGATATTTAAGATCGTAGAAGCTTTCACTTTACGGACAATGTCTGTACTATCTCGCTGCCAATAATATCTTGTACGTGATATACAATTGAGTGTTGATTAGGGAGAAGCACTCATATGCTTGATGGCTATGTTTCTATCCACCGATATATATATCACAATCCAACAGCCAGTCTGAGCTACTGTACAACCTTCTCCCGTCAAAAGCTCCCGCCAAACGCCAAGAACCAACTCATTATCCCAGCCATCCGTCATTATTAATGGGTATCAAGTTTGCACACTGCCTTCCCGCAGTCATCACATCTGTCTCGTCGTAACAGTCGTCGTAAATAGGATATCAACAAAAGTCGCGATCTCCTCTTCTTCTTTACCTATCTTGCTAGTAATGCCCAACTTTGGACTTTGACCAAACTCTTTCAGTTCGATCGACGGCTCGATCTTCTTTGAAGGACTGTTAGATCTGGTATCCAGAGTTCCTGGACTGCCCGGTCTTCCAACATCGACGCTGACCTCCTGACTGACCATGATGCCACCTCGCACATGACTCTCCGGTGCAGCCATGTCCACCAGATTCTTCTCTGATGAATTGTCTCCTGATACCCTTAAATGAGATCGCGAAGCCCTGTCCCAGAACCTAATTTTTGAAGGGCCTCGGGCGGGTTGATGCGATTGACGTATAGGGTTGCCGAACACATCGATATAGTCACCCATCATGGCATCATGCCGGCTTTTCCGCGTTGAGGCAGCCGTCAATTTGTTTGGAAACAAAGAGGTTGTAGAACCTCTCCCTGCAGAGCTAGTTTGGCGGCCGAGGTCCAGCAGAGGTGAAAATTCTCGATAGGTTTTTCTAGCAAACGCTGCATGATCCGGCGAGTTCTTGTACACGTGTTGCTGCATCTTGAAGAAGTTTAGGGGGACGAATGCTAGCTTCTTGCCCGGGGCACGGCTGTGGATGGGTACAATGATGCGGAATGTGATGAGCATCGCTACACCAGGAGGTGAACCTTCACTATGCCCACGACATGGAGCCTCGACGGGTTTGGCAATAAGTACAGCATCGTTGAAGAAAGGATCCTCGATTTCGTCTTTGAGGGCTTCAAGAGATATCAAAAGATGCTTTGCAAACAGTTGTTCTTTTGGAGAGGGATTGCTTGCTTTGGACGACTTGTACAACAGTTTGATGCTTGCTGCTACAGACATGGCATCCATCTTCTTAAGATAGTCATACTGCCAATCTTCCAAGGAATCAATGGGGACCTGCATAGTTGGCAGCTGATTCTTCGCGTCCTTGCGTGCAAGTACATCGAAACCATGGCGACCAGCTCCAAGAGACGCACGGATAGCGAAGCACGCCAGATGGACACCCGGATCAAGCATATGTGGTTCAGTAGCATAATCGCGCATGATCTCAAGGCGACGGGCCAGAGTGTTTGGACCGGTCTGAAGACTCTGGGCAAGGATCGGAACAACAAATACAGGATTGGCAAATCGAAAGCCTGCAGCTTGGAGGCGTTCTGCCTCTCGTCTCCCAACTCGGTTGACGAGGAAAAGAAGCTGGCCTCTGCCGACAGATGACGCACCAACTCCCTCACGTTCGATGTCTTGCAGCGAACTAGCCATCGTGACTTCGCTATGTTTGGCTTTTGTTGACTTCTTTTCGTTCCGAGGATTTCCAGTGGGGACAATTTCATCGTAGAGGACGCCAACCTTGTCAAGAGGTTGATTCAAATCAGCCGCCAGGTCTGCTGCTGCAACACAAAACAGCTCCCGGAAGACAAGTGAGTAATCATCGATAGGGACACCTTCATCGTTGAGAAGATTACCATCCATCCTTGAACCTAGACGACCTTTGATTCCGTTTTGGTAAACATGGCCTCGCATTCCGGGAAGCAAAGTTGAAACGCCACTCCAGTTGCGGGTGGTCCTAAAAATCCAGTGGAAGACGGGATGCGAAGTACTGAAGACATCGTCAAGAGACTACTATGTCAGCCATGTACGGCGGGATTTGAGAGATAGACCAACCCGCTCGAGCCATGAATTTGTGATTTTGCGTGTGGGAAGCATGCCTTCTGGTGTCACCAAAAGTTTTCCTTCGTGGTCAAACACTGCTGCAGCCAAGACGACTTGCTGCGCTCTCTTTGCAGATCTTGCAATACGTCGTTGGGCTAGTAAGGTGAACAACAGAAGGGTGAGACATCCGGCGACCGACTATACTCGTTAGAACTTCATAGCTCTCACTGGAGATGGTCACTACGTACCAGGACAATCACGACAATGACTGTGGAAGTACCCGAGAACGAATTTACCAAAGCAGGATTGATGACCTTCAAACGATACGCTGTTCCGACTGTAGCAAGCCAATGCATGCCAGAGACAGCGCAGGAAAGCACATTGGCACTGACGAGACGCTTCCACCAAGATGTGTTCCATGAAGATCTAAAGAGGAAGAAGAGTCCAAGGGCTCCCGCACTTGCCACCACAGCAATCGCAGCTGCTCCAACAACGTATGCAATCGTGTATACGCAGTCGTAGTTTGATATGCCGGCCTGGCCGAGGTAGTGCATCCCACATATACCAAAGCCTGCAAGGGTGCTGCCCAGTCCAACTCTAATGATGCTGATACTTTCGTTCGATCCGACGGCCCAGAAGGCCAAGAAAAGGACTATGACAGGTATAAAGAAAGACAAGGCAGTGAACCCGGAACTGTATGCAATTTGTAGCTGGCTTTCACCTCCTTCAAGAACAATGGCGCGATTTCCAATGAAGTGCATGCTCCATATTGCTATACCGCCCATAGATATCGAAGCAGCCGCGAGAAGGAGCCTGGGATTCGGTTAGTGTGTAACAGATCAGTGGACAGAAACTACAATACCAGTTGTATGCACCTCTCATTGCGGTTCTCCGATTGATGATTTCCAGCGTTGTCCATGCTCCCACAAAACTAATGAAGTATGATAGAACGACATATCCAGCTTTGAAACTTCTGGCTACAATATGCCCCTTTAGACCTTCGAGGTTGTCCATCACAGGAGGAATTGGTAAGGTTCGAAACTGGGCCTCTGGCTGAAGCCGTGGTAATAATCTGGGAAAATAAAACTATATGAGATCTATCGTCCCCGGTTTTGCACCAGCTCATCCGCCAACCTCGGATGTCTAACCACCCTGGATGCAAATGAACTAAGAGTAGCAGCTATGGAGGCTCGACAATCTGTGGCCCACAGACGTTTGCTCCAGATGGCAATTTGAAAGCAAGTTCTAGCCGAATGTCCGTTTGCATTGACACCAGTCTAGGTTGCTTTAAAGAGGCACAGCTCGCGTTAAGGACCCTATAGTCTTTGAACTTGATCAGGGGAGATTCGCGAGTCGACAACGAGGTCCGTTAGCGAGAAAGTCGAGACGAGGTACTAGGGCGATCGTAGATCCTCGAGCTTGGACACTTAGCAGAGAGACGGCCCTCAGGGTGACTTGCAGTGGAGTCGATGGAGGATGGAGGAGGGATGGAATTATGGGTCTGCTACCAAGTAGATTTAGCAGGACCAGAATGCAGGGTCGGCCAGTTGGTTCCCTGGCCCTGGTGTCAAACGCCCATGTAGACTTCCGGTGCTAGATGCAATAGCGTTGAGCTGTCGGAACTGGGCTGCAGCTTGGACAGTCTCTAGAAACGGAAAGGAGAGACTTGGCAAGAAGAAGAGCACTCCTCTTGGGCGATGTGCTGAGAGGCGAGACGGATCCTGGAAAAAGGAGATTCATCTTAGGATAAGGATAAGGATACGGATAAGCATGTTGGACGGGGAGAGTAATGCTCACCTCGAGCTCTTTCCCTGTCAAGAGAGCGAGTAGAGTAGATACTGTACTAGAAAGACTGCGAGACTATGACTACCTAGTAGGTACCTAGCTTAGCGTCACGTTGACCCAAGTCCAGCCCAGCTTTCTGGGACCGAGACCATCAACCAAGAACCAAGGAAGGACAAGCGAACGTTTCCAATGGAATGATTCCTCGCTGACAGAAACGAGAGTGGCCTGGCGAGCTTTCACTTTTAAGTTTTTCAATGTTTCGCGCCTCTCCTCAGCCTTTTGCATGGCGTTGGAAACTGCAGCCATTGATGACTTGGGATGAGCATAGCAGGACTGCCTGGACAGTACCATCGGCCATGTTGCTAGATCGGGTACGCGCAACCTGATGATAGGGAGGTAGAAGCATTGTTCCTGTCGCTGCGGTCGAGACTGACATTGCCAGTAATGCAGTGGTTGGACTGCCAATCTCGATGTGGCGTCTCCAGCTTCGCGTGATGGTCCGTGGACGACGCCACTGATGGCACTCTCTCCTCCGCACGCCCGCTGATTGCTCGGAACTGTGCCTCTTTGCGCATCTTGCGTCAAGAGGCTATTCACGAAGTTTCAGTGCTTGAACCCGACCTCGCTGCCATATTACCTGTCTCTGCGAGCTCTTTCGCATATCTACGGCAACTGCAACGACGACAATATCGACATCGACAGCGGACACGTTGGGTGTTGTTCACTCTATTTCCACGATAACGTCGCTGTGCCGCCCCCAATCGGAGCAAAATTTCCCAACCGTTGTCAACAGTCAACACGGGAAAGCGTGCTGGGGAGGTGGCCTCGGATCTGGGTTCATGCTGTCATGCTGTCATGAATAATCGGTAACCTACTGGCTGGTGCTCGTAAGTGAGAGCATCCCTGGAATGGGGAAGAGATCCGATTGCCGAGGAGGATTTTCGTCCAGGTCTGGCCCAAATCCTTGAGAGGGGCATGTAGCCGCAGCCTCCGTGCGAATCGATGAGATAGGACTCTGGGGAGTGGGGCTTCAAGAGTAATGTGTCTTGGTATTCGCCATTGGTTTGGGGACCGACGAGAGGGGTCGACCTGTGCGCATTGAGTGCAATCTTTGTCTTCCTCCGTGTGGAACTGCTTGGCTGCTATTGGAAAATCAGGGCCACTGCTTTAAAAGACGAGGTTCTGGGTTATAATGATGCCCCACCTACAGCAATCGAGGGGCTTGAAACGGGGACGCGGTGGTGAAGACTTCGAAGTAAATCTTAAAATAGCTAGTCTCTTAGTTCCACATCCTCAATCGACTTCAGGTCTAGAACAGAGATATCGGAATGCTTCCGGATCCCCTGTTTTAGCGGCGGGGCTGAGCGTACAGTGTGTGGTTGGCCCCGAAAGTCACAACAGCCCGTTGAGAAACGGCATGTGTTCGCCTGGGACATTATCCGAGACATCTTCACTGTTTACCGGGACCATCATGCAGGAACGTGTTTGACTTTGCTGATTTGAAGTGCCATAAGGCTGAGACAGATACCTTTACGTACCATTTATGTACTGTACGCCATTGTCTGACAAGTTCTCTGCTAACAACACGATGACCTGCATATAAACTCCACAAGCGCTCTGCTTCAAGATACAGCACATTATCTTACACTTCCAATAACAATCACAGACATACTCAAACCATTTACTGAGGTTTCCCTCCATCTCTACAAACCTTCTTCTGTTGGTGTTCGTCTCTGCTAACATCGTCAATTTCCCTCGTCCTTTTTGTGACTGACGATGCTCGTGGCCCAAAGCTACCACTCCAAGATGATCCTGCTGATTGTCCGAACGCGGGTCGAGCAGTCATCAAATTTGATGCAGGATTATGCATACTATTTAGAGATAGGTTCGCTGACCCAAGGCCGAACATTGGGTGATGCTGCGGGCCTTTCATCACCTGCTTGGATTCTATGACTTTTGTCTTTTCTTCAGCAGCCTTCAACTTCTCTTCGAATTCTGCCTCAAGCTTAACCTTGATCTCTGCCTTCGCTTTTTCTAAAGATGCTAAGACTTGTTTCCTCACATTGTGCATTATGATGCTTCTCGCAGTAGGACTTTTTGCTATGAAGTCTCTGGTCTCGTCATCGGTCCAATCGCTTGCAGCAGCCAGTCTCGCCATTTTCAGCTTTTCGTTGCACCTGGCTTGAAGCTCGGCTTTGAGTACCGCTGTACGCTCTTCCAATTTCTTTTTCTGGGTGTCGTCGTTGAACTGGCTCGCAAGGGGACGGAAAGTCTCTGCATCCATAGGATTTTGATGTTTCTCGAGCCTTAGACTCGAAATCCTCCTGAATCTGGCTCTTGATATCTGATGTGGCGGCTGCAAGAGTCTCCTTCATGATTTGATTCGATTCGAGTAAACCTCGAGCATCTTGCTCTGTAAGTTGTGCGAGAATGTTCTCCTTTCCGCGACTTTTGATTTCTTGGATTTTCTCATTGCATCTAGTCAAAAGACTTTCCCGGCCTAAATGTGCAAACATCGAAGTCAGTATACCTGTTCGATAGCCGATGAAAGAGGTTTCAAGCTTAGTTAGACATGTAATCTTAAAATTGAGTCCTTGCCATGAAAAAAAAATGTGAGAAAGAAGTACTTACTGGCCTTGAACGTTTCTGCCATCTGTTGCTTTTTCTTGAACCATGCCACCTTCTCTTCTTTGTACTGATATCTCAAGTCTCCTAACTCAAGTTCAGCTTTAGCGAGGTCATCCTGTAGCTTTTGGACAGCGACTAGACTCGCAACGCCAGTTGTCATGACAGGCAGTCGAACTCTTGGCTTGGATGGGAGATCGTCGTCCATGATGAAGATAGCTCGGTCAATGTCGCGACCGTCTTCCTCTAATGGAACCCTCCGCGATGCCGTTTGACAGAACTCTGACTTGTGAGATGGTTCCTCTTCTGTGCTGCTTGGTTGGTAGATGCCTTAGCGATGATAGTACCTTAGGCACAGCTCCTCTGTGGACCATAATATGATCGGTGGTTGAGCACTCAGGCGATGAAGGGTATCATACGATGAAACAACCATGTTCCTGCGACCTGTTGTATAGTTCATGTGCATCGTGCTTGGGTATAGAGCTTCTTGGCACTTCGACACTGGCTCAGACGTGATAGTCCAACCAGATCTTGAGCGATTCAAGGTATTGCGTTGACTTGACCAGAATATCACCGATAAGAACCAGATAAACGTCGCGTGCTATTGATATTTTTTGAATTGAACCTGAATCGAGTTGTCTGATTGGGAGACTACCGATAGATCACATCCCTTTTGGACCGCCGCGACTGCTGACAACGCAAAAACCGCTAGGATTATTATGAATTTCTCATTTTCAAAACTCAAAACTGACATTCAACTTTCAGTGAAACAAAATTGACATCTGATATAAAATGAGGTCAACTTATCTGTTGTCGAGCTTTACTTCAACCGTATCTTCCATCTATGTTCGCCGTGTCACATACGTACAGGTTTCCAACAATTTATTTATCCCATCCTTTTCAAATGCTTTAACCCCATGTTTTAATTTTCCTCATGCTCCCCTCCAAATCAAATGCTTTATGCATATCAAAACTATTCCACAATAAATGCGGCTCATGACCCCAGCCTCTCCTCATGCACTCAAATTCTGCCTTCTTGAAATAATCCTCCAGAATGGGCTTATATTCCGGATGTGCACACTTTTCGATAATAACCTTCGCTCTCTCTTTCGGGCTCAGACCTCTTACATCTGCCAATCCTTGTTCAGTGACAATTACATCAAGATCGTGTTCCGTCTGGTCAACATGCGTGCACATCGGCACAATACAACTCACACCATGAGGGTCCGTTTTCGATGGCCGGGTAGAGGGTGTATGCATGATACTGTATTTCGATGAGCGGAGGAAATCAGCAGAGCCACCAAGACCGTTCAACATTCGAGAACCCATGACACAAGTACTGTTCGCATGGGCGTATATGTCGACTTCGACGGGGGTGTTCATGCCGATGACGCCTAGTCGGCGGATGATCTCTGGGGAGTTGGAGACTTGTTGAGAGCGCAGGAGGAGCTTGTTGTTGTACTGCTCCCAGCCGTCATAGAAACGTTTAAAGCCCTCGGGCGAGAAACGGATAGAAGTTGCTGTTGCGAAATCAAGGCGGCCAGAGTCGAAGAGATCAAGGAAGGTATCTTGCAAGACCTGGCACATGTTACTTACTTTAGCAGCACAGTCGAAACTAAAAGATACTTACCTCAGTCCATACTTTCAGATTCTTGAAGTTTGATTCAGCAAGTCCACCAATAACTGCGTTGGCAATATTCCCGATACCAGATTGAAGGGGCAAGAGATTCTTTGGCAACCGATCATGCTTTACTTCATACTCGAGAAACTCGATCAGATGATTCGCAATAGCTCTTGAGGTTGCATCTGCGGGGGCATTCGCAACTGTCTGGTCTTGGTAATCTGACTCAACAATAGCCACGATCTTCTCGGTATCGACTGGGATGGAAGTAGTGCCAATTCGATCTTCTGGTGCCATGATTAGGTAGGGCTTTCGATGTGGTGGCAGTTGTGTCATTGTGATATCATGAAGCCCTTCCATCGACGGAATTGCTGTGTTGACTTCAACAATAATCTGTGAAGGAATTTAGTGTGCTGTTAGTTGTGATCATCTTGAGCTCTCGCACCTTGTCTGCCATTTGTATTAATTCTGGTGAAGCTCCAACAGAGGCCCCAGGCACAATTCCACCATCTTCGGTGATCGCTGATGCTTCAACGATAACGACGTCTAACTTCTTGTTTGGCCGATCCTTGGTGTAGAAGCCCTAAATGTAATCAGCATTTATTCATCCAATTGTACTGCAGAATATGTAGCAATGTCCGGAAATTCATTACAACATTCTCGATTAAAATGGTGGGTAGCGAATCCGCACAATGTCCACAGAGTTGAGACCGGATGGAAACCCACATAGACCAAATCCACTGGGAACATCGACAAATGCTTGTCGAAGAACTTGATATTGCCATTGTTGATTCCTTTCGCAATTTGTTTGCCAACCTGATGAGGACTCCTCCGTTCGATCATGTTTAGAGCAGCCCAACGATTCTCTGTCTCGGCGCCGGAACTTGCTCCAACGAACAGTGTGTATTTTAGTTTGCCTTCCAAGCCATTCTTCTCGACATGATCTGCGAGCATGGTTGGGATTTTCCTGTACAGTAATTGTTAGCACAAAGTGCTTTCGTCAGTTGCATTGGAGTCCTGCAACCGAAGCACCCGGAAGCTCAGATTCCTGCCACAACTTAAGCAATTGATACGTACTTGGGATACCTAATTGTGTGTTAATAGCATAACCATGGTCAGGTCGGGATACTTACCCAACCCCCGTAAATCCCGACCATCCAATGTATGCGCCATTCGGAAACAATGGCATTAAATCCTCAGGCTTAGCAAGCTTCTTCAACAACGATGGCCTTCGCACTCTCGATTTCAGCGCAGCAGAAGCCGTCAAAACTGCAGCCGACGCCATGCTGGGAAACGAAGCAATTGCTGAGTTACACAGAGCAGCAGGGACCGATTCCAAGCGAAGTGAAGGTGCAGATGCTGGGCTCGGGGTCGAAAAGCGATGAAGGGCATCCGGTGGTCTTTAAATCGTATGATGCTGCTGCATAGCTCCATCCTCGCATGCAGCCCACGCTGGGTCAATCTCGGGAATCGGGACTGCACATTTGCCCCGCCTTAATATTTCGTCACCGGAGTTTGAGGTCAGGGATGGCCCGCCGTAATCGCTGCATTTCGGTTATGTCTGGTAATGAAATGAAACATTTTGCTCTTTGAGATATCGACATCCGTCAGCCCGACGACAAAATGCATAAGTATGCTTATTCTTTTATGGGGGCAGCTGTGCTTGTTCCTGACTATGATAGAATTGAGTAAGGCGGCTTAAATCCGAGGAGGTTGCTTTATTACCGAGCCCCTTTTACTTCACGCGAATTGCACCAGCACCAGAAGACTTTCTTCGTTCATTCATACATTCATATCTGAGCATATCTGTACAAGAATTCGATAATTGATGTATCTATCTCTGCTGCATCTCTAGCGAAGCAGCAGGTGTTGCGGCTTCTCTCGCCATCCTCATTTCGCTCTGGCTTAATCTCAGATCTTCGCTATAGTTCCCAAATGCTGTGACAAGATCGTTAAGTCCACTTCTCAGAGCAGCCAACACTGCATCGACTTCAGGACTCTCCTGCCTTGCCACCACATCTGTCCAGTGTACGCCTAATCTAGTTCTGAACCCCTCTAGCTGCGTGATTGTGGTCGTAAGTATTTGAATAATGAGCTTTACATCCCTTTGGACATTGCCATATCTGTCCTCCGTAAGACTACAAACTGCAAGTCTCGTCAAGGAGTCGATAGCATCAACGATAATCCCCACGTCACCGTATGGTGTGCCGAGGACAACAGCCCCGATTCTCCTCCTATATTCCTGTCGGAATGGCCAGCCCGCCTTTGATCCAATAAACCACATTGCCCAGTCCTTAAAAAGTCCTGTTAATCCCTGAGCAGCAACTATCTGCCGTTGCTCTGGTGTCAACACCGCACTCTCGGCCTTCTCCAGCAGTTTCCTTGACTTTGGCGAAAGAGCTCCAGGCGGTGACTGGCCATGACTTTGGGCATATTTCCCAACCGTTTGAAGAGCGTTTTGAGTTGTAGAAGATGCCTTTGGAGGAGTGCCAAATAGGTCGCCCGGTTTCTGAAGACTATCTTTGATGGCAGGAGCCAGTCGTGGCAACCCCGGCATGGCATCCTGATTTGATGTCGAGGATGATTGTGTAGCTACGGGCGGTCTTTCGTAGTCCGCGATGCGTAACGAAATACCATTGATGACTCCGAGGCTGACGGCAAGTATCTGAGACCAGGCTGATCCTCCTTTTCGGTCGATGTCTTCAAAGATAGCCTTGCGCCGACCTTCATATCGCTCCGCAATGTATGCAAGCTCCCAAAAAGCAAAGGCCTACCTGGTGATTAGTTTAGATACTTGAATCACACGTCATGGGACTTACACGTGTTTGCAATTTCTTTCCCTTCAACCCTGTCAACAGGCTACCATTCGGATCTCGAGATTCATAGGTTATAGGCCTCTCATTTTTCAGTGGTTCTTGAGCAACGTAAACAGAGAATGCAGTATTGCCGATTTCCCATAACATGGTCAAGAGAAAACCGGCTGTAACTGTACGGACAAGGACGCTCCAGTGGAAGGGGCGAACAGTAGGCAGAGAGCTTGATTTGGGGAGACTCCAGAATATTTTTGCCCAGGACCTCGTCAAGCTCCAAGCACACTGTCTGACAGAGTACGGATATATGCCCAAATTCATCGAGTAGAGAATGGGCGATGCTACAGCGACCATGATTGTCCGCTTGAATGAGTTCTGTGCCATATCAGGAATTTTTGTTCTGATCTGTATAGCTGGATGTATAACTGTTGGCGATGGGTCCGTTGATCCCCTTGGCTTTGTTTTGCAAACTGGCATTTCGATTCGATCATAGTCACCGGAGAGATGGAAGCCTGCTTGGACAAATGCCAAAAAGAAGAAGAAACTCGTGAGGTAGATCGGTTTCTCGTTCAGAGTCATGCGATCCGTTCTTGGAATAAGCTTGACCCTGTTAAGGTCCGCGTCCTTCGATGCTGACCAAATGTAGATTTCGCTGAACATGTATGCCGAGAAAAAGTACCAGCCCACCGTCTGAACGGTCCGGAAGCTGGGGGCATATCTTCTGAATGTCTCCCATGCCGATTTCGATGTTCTTATACCGACATGCAATTGTGCAACTCGAAGAATAAAGACCACAAACGCCGGGATGAAGAGGAGACCAGCTCGGATGCCAGCTTTTCCAAGTGGGAACCACGACCAGAAAACTACGCCCAAATTAGCCTTGATTCTTCATCTGTTCGATGTCATTTCGGACCTGAATTCCACTCCCCAATCAATAATGACTCAAAATAACAGGCAAAAGCAAGGACCGCGGTAGCTCCAGCAAATCTCCTGTGCATGAGGGGTGTCAGAAAGTCCTTGTATGGACGAATTCTAGGAGGTGGAGCCATCTTCAAAGATCGCGATGTCGCAGATTCTCGTAGAGCTGTAAAGACAGAATGGCAACGTTATTATCTCTTGCTATACGGTGGCAGGTTTCATATCATTGTTGTGGTGTTGCGGCAGCACAAGCAGAGCTTGTTGACATTGTGGTTCCCGAACAAAATACAGAGGACAAAGCTGGGAGACGCGAGCCTTGCGCCAAGCTATTTTCATCGCGGAGCTAGCAAGGGTACGTCAATCTCGAACCACGAGATACGTTATCACTAGGCAACGACAATCATAAAGATCACTGTCATATTCGCTGGTTAAGGAGCATAACTTTACTAATTGCTACCCGAGCCATGTCTTTCGATCAGTTATCATCGCTGGAGTCGCAGCCAACGACTATGCGACGAGAAGATGACCCTCAATATGCAGATGATCCGGAGTTCCAGCGCCTTTCGCAAGATCTCATGTCAAAGTTGTTTACGTTAACTGGCAACATCTCGAGGCTTTCGAACGAAGTCGCAAAATTGGGTACCAAGAGAGATAACGAACGAGTGCGGGAAAGAGTCCACGACTTGCTTGAGGAATCTAAGGATACGTTCAAGGAGGTTGGGGAGGGTGTGAAGAAGATACAATCATGGGAGGATGTTAGCGTAAGATACTTCGAGAGTGGAGAACTCTATGTCCCAAACTAACTGGGCTTCAGCCATCGCAAAAGTATACCCAACAAAAGCTTGTACGGGAGTTCCAAAACAATCTCCAAGAATTCCAATCGGTTCAGCGACAAGCTCTCGAGAAGCAACGATCATCGGCATCAGCTGCACGAACGGCGTTGGAGGAACAGCAGTCACCTACCGCCGAAGGCAGCAATGCTTTGGGGCAGCAACAGTCGCAGGAACAGCTACGGCTTGCATCACAGGAGGAAGTGGACTTCCAGGACTCTTTGATTGTGGAACGGGAGGCCGAGATCCGAAATATTGAGCAGGGCGTCACCGAGTTGAACGAACTCTTCCGCGATGTTGCGCATATAGTCAATGAGCAAGGTGAAATGCTAGAAACGATCGAAGGCAACGTCGACAGAACTAGAACGGACACACAGGGCGCGGATCGGGAACTGAGGAGCGCTGCAAGATATCAGAGAAATGCACGGTCAAAGGCATGCTGTCTGCTCTTGATTCTAGCTGTCATTCTCACTATTATCATTCTTGCAGCGACCTTAGGTTGAACCCCTCAGGAGGATTCAAGTTGCCGATGTAAATTATTCTTTAGAGGCGTTTGGCGTTTTCGATGAGCACACCAGTCCTCCTTCGAGCTTTAGTTGTTTTCTACTACTGCATTGTATTGATTGGAAGCAGTATAAGGATCATGATCGATATGGTCTAGGGATGGTGTCGTTACTTACGCAGCTATGTTAAATATCTTCCATGAAGCGTTTTAATTACACGACTGTTTGGTATGCTTGCTATGATTCTAGTTCAAGTGAGCATTGCTATAATAACCTCTGGATCATACAAGGTCTGGGTCACCCGACGATACTGGCAACTGACTTTCAATCGCTAAGCTTGTACTCATCATCTGGGACTCGCAAGGCAAAGCGAACATGCCGTTTATAAAAACTAAGTGATGTTGCCCGCCCTTTTGACATAAATTGCAAATGAGGATCCAGTGATGAAGCTAATGGTACTTAAACAGTGTACCAAAGCGAATGTAGATGATCTTCAAATAATTAATAACTTACTCTCTACAGTATTCTAGGGCCATATATAATATGGGACGCTTGAGACTTGGTCACGTTTTTAGAGAGGGGAAGGACTCCCTGGAAACCCCCTGACATCACCGCCACCACAAGGCTCTGAGTTTCACTTGCCGACCGCGTTCTGCCGCGTCAATTAACAAGCTCCCCTTTGATAACCTTTGACCCAACTTTCGACATTTGCAAACCCAGGGCTCTTTACTATCAAAGATGGGTTCCGTCTTGGATGAGAAAAGTTTACTAGAGGCTTTTCATACGCGACCAGATATTCAAGGAGCTATTCGAAATGCGGCAGCTGGTGAGCTTAAATTCCAAAGCCTTGTTTGTCCAGGTCCAGAAATTGCGTTCAAACTGCCCCGACTTTGAAATATATATATTTGGACACTTTTTTTGACAGTACTTTTTATAGCTGGTCCGCATTACGCAGAACTTTTCAATCAGATCAGCCTGCATATCTGCAGCCTCATACCTGCCAGTTCGGAACCTGCTACCAAAAAGCGACGACTGGATGAAGGCCTCGCCAGTCGGCCTGCAACAAATGGAACGAATGGACATGCGCCTCCCAAGCGGGGATCTGCTATTGCCACCGGCGACGATCCAGTGCTTCTTGAAGTCAAGGAAATTTCAGTTGTCATACCGCAAAGGAAGAAATACACGTTGTGCTTAACATCTACCCACCTCTATGCGCGATTACAAGATTCTAAAGACCCAGTTGCCGGCATTAGCTTCGCCTGGAGTGATATCGGTATGTTTATGGTACTCAAATGTTCTCATCTATGCTAACACTTTTGAGATTATGCCTTCTGTTTACCAGTCCCCGAGAAGACGCAGAAGCAATACAACTACATCCTCTTTCCTCGAGGCTCCATAATATCACCCTCAAAACCCGCAGCAGGCGCACCTCCTATACCCGAACCCATCGTCTTCACCATACCAGATAGCGCGCCAAAACCCGGCACAATAAGTGGTCTCGAAGCGGCAGCTGCCTCAGCAGTCTCCGATGACTATAAAACGCTGTTCGACTGGGCAATTTCTACACAACTAAAAGCTGCAGGTAAAGCCACAAAGATTGTACAGGCAGATGAAAAATTGTTCGCTTCAGAACAGAGACAGGCGCATAGACCGGGTGAGAAGGCAGTGCACATTAAGGCATTTAGGGGCTCAAAAGATGGATATCTCTTCTTTTTGCCGAACGGCATATTATGGGCATTCAAGAAGCCATTGTTGTTTCTCCCACATGAGCGAATTTCGGCAGTGTCTTATACGAGTGTATTACAACGGACTTTCAATCTATCTGTGGAAGTTGACATGAGTGTGTCCGGAGGAGAAGAAAGTGTAGAAGAGTTCGAGTTTTCGATGTTGGATCAGGAGGACTTTGGTGGGATAGATGCGTTTGTGAAGAGGCATGGTTTGCAAGACAAGAGCATGGCAGAGCAGAGAAAGGCAAAGAGGCTAAATGTTAACGTAGTGAAAGACGAGGATGGCAATGTTGTTGGAAATGTCGAGGCAGGGGAACTGGAGAAGGCTGCTTTGGAAGCGGGCGGTCAGGATGAGCTAGATGAGGAGGACGAGGAGGAGGAAGACTATGACCCTGGGAGCGAAGGCGAGAGTGAGGGCGAGGGAACAAGCAGTGAGGAGGATGAAGATGAAGATGGCGAAGGTGGTGGGGACGCAGAAGAAGGCGATGAAGAAGATGATGAAGAGGCTGAGGACTAAAAAACATGTCTACTGTCAGAGAAGTCTATCTGCAGGGTCGCAGTATCCTCTTTTCCGAAGAAGAGTACAAATTAATTGCACACTCTTCCAATCTACTTTCAATCCTTGAGCGTTCGTTCATTGGACGACTGTGCCAAAATTGACAAATCGAGAGTAGAATCTTAGGCCCCAATTCTGCTACTGACTAGAATACTGCTGTGAAGCATAGGCATACTGAAGTTCAAATGATCACGAGATTGGCGGAATGTTTTCTAAATGTCTACTTAGCATTCGAAGCATCGGCAACACAACAAAGAAGGCGACAAAGGAGAAGCGAGTAAGAGATGACAAGGCTTATCGAGAGTGTGCGGCACAGCGAATCATGAGGAACCAGTTGGGAAATACTAACACCAAGTCGATCTAAGAGAGTGTAAAGTGGTGAGCACAAGAACTATGTCGAAGGCTATATAGCTACCATGTTCAGACATGAAGAGGTCTGAATCATAGTGCTTGCCTAGAAATGTATACACTATTGTACAGTACAATCCAGACTTTTCGAAGATGACCAACGCCAGCCCATTTTCCTGGGCCATGCTCCAAAGTAGTCTACTTAGAGAACGCCTGTTCTATCCCGATGCAATGCCAATTTTTTTTCTTCCAGTCCCACATTTTCAACGACAACTTAAAGTTAACGCCCATGTATCTATTCCAGATCAATGCAAATATTTGCATCAGTCAAACCAGTCATCCCAAACTTTTCCCAATAAGATCTTGTCCTTGAACTCCGTTCACGCCTTCACCAATAAAAAAGCGTAGTCAACCAGATGAAGAGTATGATGGTAACGAAAACAAACATTCTCATCGATCGTGCGCTTTGAGCAGCTTGACTGTGCTGGAGAAGCCGTTGTGCACGCCTGGTGAACAATCCTGAGAGATCCGAGACTTGGTAGCTGGAGATATACTTCACATCGCACTCTCGAATCTTGGGTTCGGCATAACCATTATACTCTTCGATTATCGAGTCGATGTTCCATCCAGCCACATGTCTCATCACTGCAACAGCACAGCCAGTTCGATGCTGTAAGATCGTGAGCTTGGCTCAAGGAAAAGATCAAAGAGTAATTTACCTTGCCATGATTGCAGTGGATGAGTATAGGGTGGTTCTCTTTCTCCAGGACAATTTCCATGATTGAATGCATGATTGCTTCAGGAATTGCCACCTTTTTGGTCCCTTGCATATCAATGACATGATGACGAATGCCATTTTGCTCCATGAAGGCTTCAAATTCTGGTGAGAAATCTTTCTTTACAAGAGATCTGTTTCACATTAGAATCTGACCCCGACGGGATTGACAAGGTGCTTCGTGCTTACAGAATCGTCTTCAAGCCCAGAGTACCGAGGTACTTGAAATCTTCTTCACTAAATCACAAATTATATGTTAGCAAAGATCTTTCAACATTCTAGGTGCCAGAAGCATGCTGATTAAGTACAATATATTCTAGGACTGAGGAGGTAGCCTGGGTAGTATAACATGAGAATCTAGAAACTCACCCTGGAAATGAGCTGCGATAGACGCCTGGGATAACTGTTCCAAAATTTATAGGTCGTTCATCAATCTTTGCCTTATTCGATGAACGCGCATTCTGAATGACCGAGATAACTACTACCATTAGCCGCTGGCTTGAGAGTGTCTTGGAGAAGTTTGTTTGATGGCATACCTTGTTTCTCTTTGTCCTCCAGCGTCAATGGGAAAAGACCACTGACATCCATACCAAGATCAATGACGACAGACCTAAACAGCACTGTAACACTTGCTTTTGCAGAATTCCTGGGCTCCCCTTTGAATCTTTCTACCTCCATCTCATCTACACTCGAACTTCTCGAGCTTTGCGGCTCGTCAACATGGCTGGTTTGTGTAGGAACCATAGTATCCTGCTCTTCCACAACTGCTCTTATGCGTCTGGAAACAACGTTCTGTGCTTTGTCTCCCCCCTCTATTGGTTGACTGAAGTTCATCTTTTCGCTCTTGCGCCTGGCGACTACCGACTACCCGTATTTTCAAGTAAACCTCCACAGTCTAAATTCAAATGATGAAGGCTGCGACCGGTGACGGACACCAACCAGAGGTTGAACACGAATCTTAAAGAAGAGCGCGATTGCGCTGAACGTTTCGGCGAGTGGCGAACATGATCGGTGTCGAGTTTGATCAAAGTCGGTAGTTGGTATTGAGTTTGTCAATGAGAAGGAGAGAAGGAGAGAAGGAAGGAAAATGGCGACAGCACCCGATACTCAAGTCTTGTGCGTAGTGCTAATAAAGGTCCCCAAGTATAAAAAAGACGGATGGCCGGTGTCTTGCCTAGAGGTCGGACTTAAGCCCTATAGGCAAGCCGCAAGCTCTTAGCTTCTACGTCGTCATAATACTACAATCGTGACAGCAAAAAGACATTGGCATTAGAAGATTCGAAGTTGAATATCGAGATCAGAGAGTACCGTCAACAAAAGAAATGAAGCCCTTGCAGCCATGATATGCAGGTCTCATGATCCCTGAATATTTTGACCTGCATTAGTAGCAACGTCACGTTTACACTTACCTAATTGAGAATTGTTCGAAAACGCCTTACTATATTTGATATAGGAACACGGCCATTCTTTACAGTTAGTAGATTCAACAAGCTAAGCCTAGTTCGCCCATGACGATTTGATGATATATACATTAATGGTACACTGCAATCATCAAACTGATGCACTTTCAAAATCTCCAATTACATGGAGCCCAGCACCCAATCCTGGCGCTTGTAGGCCATGTCCGTGCCGTCAAGTATCCTGCGCAGGTTACTCATGACAAAATCCAAGTCTGCATCGTCAGGATCCCATTTTGACCTAATCTCCTCCCAGACAGCAAGTGTTCTAGACTTTCCCGAGCACTTCGCAAAAGCCCTAAGTATCCATGCCACTAACCACCTAGATATGTACAAGCCCTCTACCTTAACATCTAACGCTTCCAACAATGCTCTTTGTACGTTTTCAAGTCTTTCCTCAGTCCATTGGGTATAACGAACGCCACCATGGACTGCAAATCCCTTGAAAACTGCTAGAAAAAGAGCGCCATGGAGGGGGAGTCCCAACCACTTCATTTCATCTAAGAATTTTGCAGTCCTGTCAAGCTCTCCAACATGAACAGCGAAGTAATTGACCAAAATTCGATAGGTGTGTAGATCAGGCGCAATAATAGAACTCCGCTGAAACTCGTCCTTCTTCATCTTGTTGGCCTTTGCTGCGCGAGCCATCTTTTTAAGTGCAGCATTAATTGCACGTCGACTTTTGTAGTCTTGAGGCGGAAGACGTGAATTTGAACGCTCCAAATGGGTTTTTTTCATGCGTTCATAAACATTTTCCGCTGCTTGTGCTTCATTTGATCTGAGAAGTGCAGAAATCATGGCGTTTAAAATAACAGTGTCGACAATCTCGTCTGCCTCGATGAGTGCCTTGTAAGCTAGCCGAGCACCATCTCCACTCCTTTTGAGTCCGTAATAGAATATCATGCTCACATGGTGGTAGCGGTCATATTCTAACCCTCTCCGTTCCATCTCTTTGTATATCATCTCTGCAAGAGTAAACTTGCCAGCCTTACAGGAGACGTCGAAGAGAACGTTGAAGGTAGCGGCGTTACCCTTGATTCCTGCTACGTGCTCCATCTCTCTCCACATGGTAAGTGCTGCCTCTGCCTCCACCTCTG
This sequence comes from Mollisiaceae sp. DMI_Dod_QoI, assembly GCA_009613015.1. Classification (NCBI taxonomy): domain Eukaryota; kingdom Fungi; phylum Ascomycota; class Leotiomycetes; order Helotiales; family Mollisiaceae; species Mollisiaceae sp. DMI_Dod_QoI. The sequence goes on from VXCB01000007.1 coordinate 475,883, forward strand.
TAGATCTGGCTACGTATCGGGAAACAAAGGAGAGAGCGCTGGTCCATTCCGCAACGTTGAGAGGAATAGCAGCTTGTTTCATATCATCAACGACAGACATGTATCTGAGCATTGAAGCTTCGTCTTTGCGCTCGACAACTGAGATATGGCGGAGCATCCTATGCCTTGTTTTAGCTTCGAGGTAGGGGGCGCGAGGTTCAGGAAGAGCTCGATACAGCTCAAATATATATTCGGAGGTATTGGACCAATCGTTTAATCCTTCGTTGAGATTCTTAAGCTTAATCTTGGTCTCTTCATCTGCGGGCCAAGCACAATGGGGAGGTGGCCATTCGTCCTCTGGCTTGTCAGACACGACGAGATCTGGCCCATCACTTGGCTGGTACAGCTTCGGGAGCTCCAATAGAGGGAGCTGGTCCGTGAATGATTCCCCAGGATACTGATCGACCAATTCTAGAAGCTCTTCTCGGGTTCGATTAACTTCAACATCGTCCGCAAGTTTCTGGCGAGGATCGCGAGCATATCTTCGCCGCTGGGACACGGGACTGCGGGATAGGTGGCTCTTGGCTCGTACTGAAGGTCGTCGAGACGAAAAATTGGCTGGAGGTCGAGTGGACGCCGAGCAATGTCTGTGGCAAGGGCCGGCATTTGCAATAGCATTGAGGAACCATGCTTCAAGGTCTGTCGAAGATGATGATATCAACCGGTAGGATTGGCAGCGGCTAACTCGTGTTTGCCGGGTATTGCTTGATCTGAAGCATTCGAGGGGGTATAGGAAAGGTAGAAGGTGTCGAGAAGCTACCTTCGACAAAATAGATCCGCTCGTCGAGGGGAGTAAACTGCAGAAGAAGGACATGAGCCGTCTGACATATTGATATTAATTATCACCGTCCTTTCAGATATGACAGCATCGCGTGAAGGTGCACGAGGAAAATGGCAAAAGATTGTGTAGAAATCTTGATGGTTGCGTCCACCGAGACATCTTTTTTGGCGCACGGAACATCCCGAGGTCGAATAATTTACAATCGACTCCAACTCCTCAAATCCACTCATAGCATTTCGTCTCTACGTTAAGTTTTCGGCGCTTTCGTAAGTATATGGTCAGAAAGAAGCTATCCATGAAACTAATTCGTACTCTTTAGACACGTAATTCTTGGACCTAAAGATGAGGGGCCTCAATCTGAAGCCCTCTCGTGTCTACCAAACAGCATCTCTCCTCTTAGAATCGCAAAGCATAAGTCAACCGCCACCATGGTATAAGACCATTGGGTCTATCCCTCCTGGAGAAATCATGACTCGAACTCAACCTATTCAGCATCGGGAGACCAATCCTAGATCTCGAATTAGGAAACCCAGCAAGATGTTCAAGCCACAATTGATCGAGTATGAAGAAGATCGTTTGCGACGAGATTTCTTCAACGATCATCCATGGGAGTTGGCAAGACCTCGGATCGTCCTTGAGAACGATGGCAAAGATGGACAGAAGTGCGATTGGAGTAAGATACAGCAGCCAGGCAGACCGTTAAATGGAGAGAGGTAGGCTTGATCGTCCCACGCGGTGTCACCTCTAATAGTTCTCAGTGTTATTCAACGACAGCTTTGGCTCATGCATAACGTTCCGGACATGAATAGCAATCAAGCCTACGATATAGCTCGAAAGGAGTTCTATGCAATCCGCCACGAAGAAGAGGTCGAAAGAAGGGTCGCAAAAGAGGAGGCATTATGGACTGGAGCATACTTTGGGAAGGGAGTACTACAAATTGGAATGGAGTTGGAAGATAAGACTTACGAAGCATGGAAACAATGGGCTACCAGGGAGGTTGAGGCTATTGAACGACAGAGAGATGCCGCATATACTGGAGTGGGAACTGGAGACGAAGAAATCGATACAGACCCGGTCGTCCAGCCAATATTACCATCATGATGAAGCGTTGAGAGTTGGCTTAGCTAGCTATGATGTATCATAAACTGTAAATATTCATATACGGATTTTGCTCCAATCTACATTGGCTCGATAGCGGGGGAAGGGGGTGGGGGGGCGAGGTAGATCATTTAGATTTTCCTGGTGTTTACGATCTGTCTTGCTAAGAGCTGTTATCAGGATGGATTTGACAATGGAGTTGATGTGTAAAAGTTCCATAGGTTTATGCTACGAGAAAGCCCACCCACTCCACCTTTTGCTTAGGGCTGTTGCCGTTTATTGACTTTGCCAATATCTCCCATTGCACCAAAAATCTATCACAGATACCTGCTCTGAGAAGTATCTTTCCACTCAAGCTTAGAGTTCTAACTCGTGCCCAGCTTTCGACATAGATTGTCTTCATCTTATTTAGTGGCACGATTGCAAAAAACTTCAAGATTGCGGCTGCTAGTATGACGATCACAGCTGTGGCTGGGCCATTGGTGATGATAACATCCGGATATTCCCCAGGAGCAGCTCTAGATGTTTTTGCGGTTGAGTGTAATGCATGCAAACATTTAACGAGACACCAAATAGATGAGAATGGAGTCGTATAGAGAGGTTGATGAATCTTTCGGGCCCGTGGAACAACCTTGACGTCCCAAATTCCGGTACAAGAATCAAACTCTTCTGCTTCGGTGGGGTTGTCGGCCGAAGATCGATACTTTAGTTGGATAGTTCTCTCAATCTCGTGAGCTTTGCTAGTTGAGAAGCTGTCTCCGGAAGATACGATATATGTTCTGTGGAAGTATCGTCTTGGATCTATGTCTCGAAGAAGGGACATCATTTCCGCGGTATGGCCACCTGACCCCAGGACAATGACCATATGCGAGGGGCCAACTTTTGGAGATTTAGGTGATTTGTTTTGACGCTGCCGCGACACAACAGAGAGAATATATGAAGCTCGAAGCTAGTATATAAAATTAGCCCTCAGCATTATCTCGTGATGCATATTTTAACTCACGAAAGCGGTGGTGAGAATAAGGAACAGCACAGCTATGACAAGGCGCAAGACTGAGAGGCTCATCTCGAAGGAATTGTGGTGAAGGCTCATGTTGTCCCCAGCGCAGCATCCAAAGGCTTATCATTAGTGATAATTATTCATTTCCATTATGAACGAAAAATGGTACTGTAATGTGCTAAAATGTCTTCGAGCTCTCCGTTTGACGAGTTCATGGAAGCTCGGATGAGACCACATTTTAAGTCGGGCGCGGATGATTTGGTGCCGAGCCACCGCCTGGCTTCGCGATGATGAAAAGCTTACACCGTGCTCCATTTATTATTTTATCAATAGTACAGTTTTTCTTCATTTGATCGGTAGATGGGAGAAAAATATGCAAAAATATCCGGAAAACTGAGCGACAATTGACAGTTCAAGGGCGAAGCCTAGGTAAGATATCAGGATTGTCTATTGTGTCGACTATGCTGCAGCGATGCAAATACTAAGTATTCTGGTCTGAGAAAGGATTATCAATACTCAATAACTTCTAGGCAATCATTCGGTCGGCAGGGTCACTCGCATACTAGAGGACATTGGTATTTTTGATTTCTTTTGCTTTCTGCTTCTCGTATCCACGACTACCCTAACCGGTGGAACAACTTCCCCTCCCCCTCGGCGTGATCAAAGACTGCGCTCTCCCAAATGAATCCAAAGTGGATCGAAGGTAATAGCCGCCATACATCTCAGAATATGTTAACTCAAGACCCAAATTGCTTGATTCCCCCACAGTATCAACTCTACGATGCCCTTCTAATGTATACATCCTTTTCGCAGACCAAAGTGCGCCATCCCTCCAACCTTTATATCCTTTTCCGTACTTCCAATGGTCTAGCGGACCAGCACATCTACACCAGTCTAAGCACCGGTACCACAAAACAATATGTTATAAACTTTATCAATAAGTAGGTAGATTGAAAAAAAGAGATCTTCGTAAAGATATCGAAGGAGCGTAGCTTGCTAAGGAGCGTGGGGTATCTTAATACATAAAAACAAAAATGCACAGTCGTAACCGTCGTAAAGTTTGTACAACAAAAAAATGAACAAGAGAAAGAAATGTGCAGTAGCCGTAAATTATGTAATTCTAGGGTCGTCCGAGTCCAACAGGAAACTTTTCGGCGAAAAATTTGAAGAGTTTTGCTTTCTTGCTTGGGCTTCGTTGTAGTTGGGCGGCGACTTGCACCATTGGTCCGACAATATCTTCGTCTCCTAATTGCGGAAATTTCCCTCCGCTTCGAGGGTCATTGAGGGAAGGTATCTTCGTCATGATGTTACTGTTGCTATTGTCGCTTAGTGTATTGTGCTTCAACGTCGCGAATGCGTCACTACCGTTCTCAACGGTGTTCGTGATAGTCAGGTCATTATTCCTCCTCCAGACGGCGTCTGTGGCGGCCCACTTTTCCTCAGTGAGTTTATAGGTCTTGGATGTGGCTCCATAATGTTCGCCTGTGCGGACTAGATGTTTGGTATAATTACAACGTGCTAGATCCCAGTTGGCACGAAGCTGACGACATGCTTCAAGATCAAAGCTATCGGGTATGTAAGGTTCGGGATAGATGATAAAATTGGCGTGACCAAGCTTGTTTGCCCATTCATCATGGGGATCCGCAATAACGATTGGAGGAATCTCCGACGATGGGATTAGATGTCCAGGTCGATTGACATTGTTGCGGTGAAAGGATGAGATTGATGGTTTGGTACTCAATGGCGGTGAAGGCATGCCGGGTAATTGAGGTGTTGTGATCGCATCGATTGGAGTGACAGATCCCGAGAATGGATCACTGTATTCGGCTACTGAAGGCGATTGCAACGGGGACTGCATAGGAACTTGCTTTGTATTGGCCGAGGCGTCCACCATGAGCGGTGGGAGGAGAGGTGTAGAAGCGAATGGTGCATCGGGCTCATCAAAGCTTCCATTAGCTTTCTCGATATCGATTGCAGTGGTAGTTGACATGTCTTCTCGACTGTCGAAGACGCTTTTTGTTGGAGTAGGTGGGAGTTGAGGTTCAAAACTCTTGTCAAGAGTCTGGCGCGCAGAGTTGGAGATTGAGGAGGAGCGGCTGGATGCTCCTCGCGAAGCAGCGTTCTCTCTTTGCGCATCCGAAGTGACAGAGGCAGAGCTTGCCCCCTTTCTCAATCGCCATTTCCGGGAGAAGGAGGGGAATCGAGTTCCAAAGCGATTCGCTAGGCCGGTCAAAGGAGACTCGGCCGCCTTTCGCTTCTTATAACGTGGACTCGAAGAGAATTCCCCGTCGCTGAAGAACCCATCGGTCAAGTCATAATCGAATTCTTGTCTCGTGGACAATTGCACAGAGCTCTGCGCCAGGGATGTATCACGGTGCAAGCATTGCTTGTCGTCGCCTAAAAATTATGACAAGCATCAGCTATAATGTTCAGAACTTTATTCGGCCCCGCACTGGAGCTTCATCACCACTTACATAAACAATCGTAGAGTTCATTGGCATCTTCAAACATGTCAAAGTCCTCGTCTCTCTCATGCGGCTCTTCCTGCACGTCGGGTAATGATCGTTTGCCAGTCTTGGAGCCAATGAAACTTGGTGAAGACGGGCTCTCAATTGCGGAATTGTGGTAAGATGATTCCAGTGACGAAGTAGAGCTGGGATACCTCAAGTGCCCGCGAGTCGAGAAAGTAGGCGTGACGGGCGATGGGACTTCAGATGCCGAGGAATTCTGAATGAAAAACGAAGGAGAAATGTCCATCTCGGAGTCTGTCATACTCTCCCTCTTCCTGCGCTCCTCCACCAATTGGGGTAATAAAAGAGGCTTGAGCTTGGGAGACATGATTGTTGTTTTGCGAGCAAGCGTTTGTTGTGGTTGTGTGCCAACGGGCGAGGCTTAATCTCGAGCTTATAGAGCGATTGACGACATGTCGGAGAATTTGTATTTCTTTTGCGAGGTTTTCAATATTGCGACTGAATTGGGCGATCACGAAACGTGGTCAGGGCCTGTTGGGGAGAGCTGCTGGGGATCGATTGACACGTAGGAAATGGTCGAAGGGTTCAGTTCTGGTCTCCAATAACAGAAATTTTTGAACGCCTCACGTGCATCGGATGGCGAATAGCGAATGGCGATGGAACGGCACTTGGATTGTGGACCAATGATGTCGCCGTAACTCAGAGGGCATGCGACGTGGGCGAATACGACCTGATGCGACGTGATGCGACGTGATGAAAATGATTGAAACGAGAGGACGAGGTTGACGGAGGGCTGGGAAGGGGAAGGGGATGGGGAAGGGGAGTGAATGGAGATGGGATGGGCAGAGATTTTGTTGCTGGTGCTGGTGTTGGAGCTGGGTTCCCTTCTGGGCCTCTGCGCAAGTCGCTGCGACCGTTTGAACTGTGAATGTTTTGGCGAACGGGCGGGTGAGAACGATGGACGGAACTTGCAAGTTGAAGCTAGTCTGCTTTCCATGGTCTGGCAGCTGGCTGGCAGGCTGCACTACGCACCCCGGCGGGTGGTAGGGGCAGGGGAGGGTCATGGCCATGGTTGAATCTTCCTTCCTGTCGCTTCTCTCGCTCGAAAGAGGAATGGCTCCGGATTCCAGACGAGCTCCTCCCTTGAGTCCCTTCGATCCCAGGGACGTCCTGAGTCTTCCTCACGGGCCGTCTTCCAAAAACCATCCCACTGCTGGGCGCCGGCGAGCAGCGGCCTGCTGGAGATTGCTCGCCCCGGCACACCCCCAGCGTTGCTAGGACGAGCGCGGGCAGGCCCTGCAGACAGAACTTTCGAAGCTCGGAAAAGACCCAGCACCTCGGGGAACAAGGTTCCAAGTTCGAACTGACGTTCAACGATCAAATCGCTCGACCCTGGGCCCCCGGTCGCCAGAAATCAGGATCCATATCCGGACGTTGACTCGCTATCGCCAACTCTATGGCTGAATTATTGGCGTACGTTCTAGCGCCTAAAGCTTCCTTGCACTGCTGCAGCCTCTGCGCTTGCTGCTGTGCAAAGTTCAAACTGCAAAGGCGACGGCCTGAGGTGAGGGCTGGGATTCAGGGCAAGACGTCGTCGAAAAATGCAGCAGGCTGCAGACATGGATCGTGACCGACCCAAGTCGCCCAACGAGTGCCTCGGGAACTCGAGCCAGGGTGGAGAGCTGTCATCGAAAGACTGGATGTATTCTTCCAACAGATTCCAGTCTATGGAGCCAACGTGAAGCACTGCTGTCAGCGGCAGCCCCCGGCCCCGTCGAGCACTTGTGAGCCCGTGACAAAGAGCAGAGCCACGGAAGACAATGCGACAAGTCACGGGCCTGGAGACTTCAACTTGGAAGTTCCGAAGGCACCAAAGCTTTCCTTTCGTGAAACATTCCGACGGGTTCCTGCGCCTGTCCAGCCTGTCCAACAACCCAATCAGCGAATTGTTCCTCTCGTTTCAAGTCAGGCTGAGCACTCCCGCCCGGCTGCTGGTCACATCTCACGATGGTGCTCTGCGATAATCTTCAACAGAGCCCTACGGCCACTACGGCAAGGGACGCGACAACGGGCATGACTTCATCGCACGCTGCAGCAGTGAGAAGAGGGTGTGCTGAAAAGCCTAAATTGGCCTGAATCCTCTTTCGTGCGTGGTCAACTCGTTGCGGAACCTGCAGCCTCCCATCCCGTGTGTCTGTGATTGGCCCGTACCTTTATTTTGTTGGCCCGCTGGCCCACGCTCTCATGCCAGGGACAGGAACAAGGTTATAGGGCCAGCGATGGTGGGGTGTGGGTGCTGTGGTGGGTGCCGTCACCCGTGCTGGGCGAGGCCTGCATATCGGCGTGGCATGGCAAGAAGCAAGTTGGCAACACAAAGCAGAGAGATGTGCCGCACAGCAAGGTCAAGGTCCTCCCGAATGCTGCCGACGACAGACGCTGCCCGCGCTGACTTGTGATCGCGCCTTTTGCCATACGAGGGCATCTGCGAATGTCGATCGCACAGTGTACTCTCCTGGGTAGGTAACTTCCTTTGAGGAGTATCATGTGATGTGCGGAGAGCATACGAAGTAGGTGCAATGATCGGGGAGGATGAAACCTTCAAGTTCGTAGCACGACCGAAGAACAGAAGCGCGGCCCGATGTTTGTTCCTGGAAGCTTGCTGGCCCCCATCCGAAGACCTAAAGAGCCTTACCTAGGTAGACGAAGAGCTACTCCTTGCCGTGATGGCCGATCAGAGAGTCGAGACTCACACCCCAATAGTTCCCCCACTCCACACTCTGCACGTAACGAGCGTCAGTTGTAATGCACCAGTGGTGTCTAGGTAGGTCTGCAGAATCATTTTTAGCAAAGTGCAAGTAAAAGAATATCATTCGATGAATTGCGTCTGCCCCTCACCTGAAGGCGTGCGTGATGTGACTCGATCCCCCGCCAACAACGGACGACATTAGAGCTGAGATCTGCTTTGTACATGCATAAATACATTGCGTGCTGCAGTCAGATTACGATACAGATTCTCGATACATACCAGTAGCGCAGCCTGCAAAGGTGGAATTCTCCGAGCCTGCTGCCGTTTTCAAACCCGTACGTGAACGAACGACTGGATGCATGAACAACGGTATTGCAGCTTGGGCAAGCTATCTTCCAACAAGAACCCCTCTCTCACCTGCAATCTTTCATAAAACCAGGAAGCCAAAATCAATTCACCAATAAGGGAAAACCTTAGAGTTCTCGCTTGCTTGTCACTCTGCCTCTTGTACGACCCGACTCTGGCGGACGTGACACGAAGGTGGAAATTATCCATTTTCTATTCTCGAATTAGATGACAACATGCAGAGCACATGGAGCCATGCACGGGAGTTTTCTCGTTTTGGACTCTCACGAGTCAGGTCCAATGTCGAGTCCATATCTCACGTTCCACCTCGCTCCCGATAAACTGCATGCAAGAATATATGAGCAAGTCGTGATTGGACAATGCCTGCATGTGAATCTCACCTGAAATGCCACCTCTATGATATCCTGGAACCCTTCGCTGAGCTGCGGTCGTCGATAACGAGAGGTAAAACCCCTGAAAGCCGCGCTGGGGAGAATCGTACGCTTCTCGGGGTTCATCTATGTTGTTTCTAAGCAAATTGTACATGCCAGTCCAAGGATGATCTGGTGCTCTAGATATTGCCAATTTGTTGGGCAGGTGGAGTAGAAGTGCAGGGGCTTACATACGATATCATTCAATGCTCGTACAGCATCATTGTGTTCACAAATCTCAGATCCTGCTGTGAAAAGCACGCAACGAATAGGTACATTATGCTTTGCAGCTAACTGCACCCATTTGCTCCGGACCTCGGGATCTGCATTTGTGTTGTCTAAGGATTATTAGACATGGTCATGAGGCCACCTCGATGTAATGTTTTGATAAAGGCTTGTGTACATACCAATAACGACTGACTTTCCTTCCTTGAGGTAATCGTCCGCAACTCTGATACACTTTTCTCGCTTCCAAATGTTAGATATGTTCACGGATTCTTGCATGATGACTGAACGTACCGACTTAAGTATATCCTGGTTGATTCGCGTATACCCGAGAGGCTCAAGCTGCTTCCAATAAAATGTAGACTTTCCAGCTCCTGGACTGCCACAGAAGAGGACTATGTCACACTCATTCTTCTTTGTATAGATATCGCCATCTAACGAAAATTAAAGCTGCTATCTCTCCGACCTCGAAATAGAATACGTGTCATACCTTTAGTTGTAGATGCATTCAGATATTCCGAAGGCTCAAAAGTTCGCGTAAATTGCCTCGGTCTCTCACCTAGAAAGAACTCTTCCGGCGTATGAAAGGTTAGACCAACGTTCCCAGCAAAGTTGCTAAGGTTTATCAGCATCTCGGGTCCAGAACCGGGGTTGGTGCGATTACCGGTCTGAGCATGAGAAATCTTTCGGCTGTCCGGGGCTTGCCCTGCGGCCAGCAGCATCACCAACGAAGACCGAGCGTTCGAGATCGAGGTCAGCAGGACATATCTCGCAGTCGCTTAGGAGTTCTGTCCACATGCCAGTCCTGGGCTTTCGATAGATATCCTTCTCCGTAGCTGCGTAAATGCTGATTGGTATGTCAAGTTGGCTGAAGACCGCTGACACCTTTGTCTTGAAAGCCTCTACCTTTGATTGCTGGGCTTTTGGCATCTTCGCGTCCGGTTTCAGAGTTATGCCGCCTTGATTGCTGATGACCACGATTGTGAAGCTGTACTGTTAGTAGTGGAGTTTGAGGACGGATTCGGACCACTTGCCCATCTTCGAAATACATTTTACGAACTGTGCCTGGGACAGAAGCATGCCACCACTTCCAATCCTGGGCATTTGACGCAAACCTTTTCCCGGACGAGGTTTGAATTAGCGTAGAGTCCTGTTCAGATTTGTTTAGCGAAGCTTATGAGAGGAACGACGAGCGGTGGACATTACTCACGAAGTCAAATGCAGCAATCTTTTTTCTTTTGCCATCGATAATACCCATGTTTAACCCGTCCGGCGCATACTTCCCAACCAGAAGCGTGCTGGATTTATCGTCGTTTGGGGCTCGTTCTTGCCATACGATCTTCTCTGGTGGCTTCTCTGAAGCTGGTTTGAAAAACGATGCCACCGCGTTCTCTATTGAGAAGTTAGTTCAATTAAAAGGAGCTTGGAATCTTGAGTGTGTACGCGTAGTCGTGGATATTACTTTGCGTCGGAGGGGCGGCGGAGAAACGGGCGCATCGTGGTCGATCTTGCGTTTCGTAGGCCTCGGAGAACTCGCCATCTTGCGAATTGTACTTCTTAATACTGTCGTCAAAGCAGAAGGAAATGCCAGTTTTGCGCGCAAAGCCGTCGAAGTTGGTCGTTGCTTCGTTCTAGGCAGGTGGTCCTGAAAAGAGGAGGGTTGACGCGAACTCGCGTAGTCAGGTGAACACGTGTGCCTGCAGGTGAGGTGGAAGTGGTGTCAAATCGGCCTGCGGATATATTCCGAAGTACCTGGGCAACAAAGGCCTTTGGATTCTGGAACTCCCAACTAGGTAGTCCCATCGTGGATATGTTCGAATTCTAGTCGTGTCAATAAATCATTCTTAATGCTACGATTGATCACGAACAATCACTGTTGCCCGATGGAGCCTTCCCCCCTTGGTACTTTAAGCACCTAGCTTTCAGATAATTTCATAATAGGATGAATGGTTCAAAGTCATTTGTTCTTCTAACGAACTTCTATATACAAGTTTCAGTGTAATGCGGGCTGGATGCGCTCACGAATGCGCTCGTTGACGACTCGTGCTGCGCGCAACATCCTTCTCGAACGCCATACTCCAACAACAGAAAAAGATTCGGGATCTTAATGTACCTCGATACAGTCCTACAATATCCCATGGGGAAAAGCCAAGTTTTCTCAATTCTGCCTTTGTAAAACAAAATTTCGCCGTCCAATGCAAGCGCTCAGAATTCATTCATCATCAATCGTTATTCGCCTCTCCTCAACGCCCAAATGACGCAAGCCATATTTCATGTATTAACATGCCACCAATTAACAGGGTTCCCATCGAAGTAAAATTCTCGAAGTCACTTCTATCAGCAAGAACCTCGATAAGGCCATAACCGGCCGCTGCAAGTTCGAAGCCTCCGATACAAGTGTCCAGGCTATGCCAGAGAATAGCCTCCGGTTTTCCTGGCCGGACGAAGACGGTATTGTCAAGTATCGTACGAAGGCCAATGCAAACGCAGCCGATTAAGACGGTAAGCATTACAGTATTTCCTTTCTCGCTGTTCGCACTCTGGGTCCAGAAAAACAACCCGAGCAAAAGTGCTAATGCCTGGCATATATGGCGAATTCGTGCGGGATGCTCCTCTAGAACAACAGGAGTATCCGTCTCGGGAGAACTGAGGGAGAAGGATGTAAGGAGATCAGCTAGGACATTGCCAGCCTCGCTCGGGGGAGTTGGGGGAAAGAATCGTTGCTGAGCAAGATTCATTTCGTGTTTTAGTGCACGCTCAGACGAATTGCCTGTCTGATCTAAGTCTACACCTCGTCCAGTAACGCTGTTGAAGAAATTTTCCTTCACTTCTTGTGAAGATACACGCAATCTAGCTTGGTTGGGAGGATTTCTGAGTCGGTGAGCCGGTGAGATAGGTGCTTCGGGAAGGCGACCATAGAATGGAGACGGTTGGTTGCTACCAAAAGGTTCGCCAGAGGTCTGGGGGATGGTCTGAAGGCGACGACTTGGATTAAATGCGCGTGCTTGAGTCTGGCGAACTGATGGCGTCCATTCCATTTCTTCAATAGTATCCTGAACATCTTGATACTGGGGGTGAGACGACATTCCTCCTGTTGCTATGTAATTCTTACTGTTGCCATATGGCATATCACGGAATGAGGGGAGACTATTTCGTGGTTGTAAAATATCGGTTGGTGTTGTAGAGTATAGGTGCGAGGTCTGCTCTTGATGAGGTCTTGTTCTAGATAGACGTGCATGGAAGTCTCCAGCGGACAGCGGTGCTGGTTGACGGAGACTGTTTGAAGAAGTCGCTGCAATCTCATCTAAAGCACCTGCCATACCTCCCGTACTTTCCTGACTGGAGCTTCTAGATCTTGGACCGACAAAACTAAGCTTTTCTGGTGTAGAATTCCATAGTGGAGTCATGTCAACCTTCAGAGCACGCTTAGATTTGAAAGCTAGCTGTGTACCGTCAGGTATGTACAATGCAGAGTTGGGGGAGGTACTTACTAGTGAAAGAAGAATAGGAACCATCAGGTGGGCTCCGGCGGTAGCAGGGGAATAGAGATCGGAGAAAACTCCTGAGCCCATGGTGTAGAAGAAGAGTGACCGAATGACAATATGTAAGAGTTGAAGTTTGTACCACTCTCCAAACCCAGTAATGTGGTTCATAAATCCGTTGTTCAATTGCTTGAACATTGGATTCCACCATATCGAAAAGATGCTGCAAATGAGGCTCCTGCGAGCCCAAGTTCTTGATGTAGTGGTGATTATCAGGGGCCGTAAGAATTCGAATAATATTTCTAGATAGGGTAGTCGGGCTGTCTCTGGTTTGTTTGCTCCGTAGATGGCAAGGAGGGCCATGATGTTCCAAAGAAGTTGTCCACCTAGTCCGATGTACCATAGCCATTTGCCAAGAAGAAGAACCAGGTCAAAGAAAGTATATGCGTTTGTTGCGGTAGCTGTTCTAGCTCGAGTCTTTTCCATCAATCTACGGAGATGGTCCGACTTTGCTGTCTTGCTAGCCGCTCTCATGCGCTCCAAGACCCGTGGCTCACAGTTCTCACAGACCTGCGGGTAGGTCTTCTCAAGAGTCTTTTTGTATTTGTAATACAGGCGCTCGCTCTCTCTATAATCGGGATGGGTAGGATCGACTTCGATATGATATTGTTGCAGGGATGTAGTATAGAGGTGTTGATTCTTGACACAGGTCTTGCAGAACGGATTTGATTCGAAAATCTGTGAGGGCGGAGACTCTGAACGAGTTGTCGTAAATTTGAGATCGTAGGTTGCAGCAGCATCTGTCGCAACAGGTGGATCGGTGATATCGCCATTCTATTGTGTTGTGAGCGGTCTACTGCTGTAGAGAAATGGAACGGCAAGGCATACTTCATCCAAGTAGTTTATGGCCTCGCAAATGGAGCACGGCCATTGTGTAGTTTTACCATCATACTTGAGATCCGACTTCTTATTGCAATAGAAGCAAACAAGTCTCTTCGCGCGAGAGGAAGGCATCTTGCCATCGCTTTGTTTGAAGCCAAAGAAGTTGCTGTATTGAAGTTGCTGCCAGGATGCAGAGTCTCCAAGATTTGGCGGCTGCGCGCCTCCTTGTACCCCTGCGCATCGCTGACAAAAGCTGGAGTAAGTATAGCCGATGTCTGGCCTGGTCACATACATTGTGGTATCAGCTTTCTGAGTTCTTCGAGGTGTGCTTTGTAAAGAAATTTAGATGCTGCAAAAATTCTCAGATTGATGTTCGGAAACGAACAGCGAGTAGCCTTAGAGTCAGTTCTTGATAATGGCAATTCTGGCAACAGATGTATCTTAGGTATGCCTTATTGTTTACTTTTAGTTAGTCGAAGTTCTTGCTGCCTTAGACTTATCGCAAGGCAGCAGCGAATTTGACAATGCTGATAAGATAAGATAAGATAAAAAGGCAAATACGAAGTATGATCGGGCTTGCCAAGATCCTAGCAATGTGCGAAACCAACTAAACTTGAAAAGCCGTTATTTGGGAAGGAATTATCCAGAAATTGGACATCTAGTAGAAGTCTCAGCGAGAGCTAAATATGGACTCTTCTAGATCATCTCATATTGGCACAATAGTTTCCATGATTTCTCTTTCCACGGCTAGCAAATAGAAGAAAATCAAGAAAAAGTATTCAGACAAAGAGTATAGACACAAGATCAGACAATACTTATAGAAGAAACCTGCAAAGTTCGAAATCAAAGTTGTTGTAAAAGCTTAAGTCCAAGAGATAAATTATCTAGAGACTCGACACATTATATAGATGATTAGCTTTCCACGAGAGCTTTTGTTACTTGACAATCAGACTTGATCCTAGCACCTTCAATATTGAACCTTGATTTTATCTCACCTTAGGTTCTAGGTGTGACGGATCGTTCTTCTGAACTAGCCAATCGGGTTCTGGGTTGACGACTTACTTCTCGTACCAAGATATAAGTCGCTAGATAAGGGTCGATATGTCACGCAAATGTATTCCGAACAAGTAGTCACCAGTAATAGGGTTCTATTACTATCTTGAGTTGAGCACAAGGCTCCTATCTATCTGGGCGGAATGCCCTGCCTATATAGTCCCTTGTGCCGGCTGGATCCCAAGGACCCCGCGGGACCCTTAGGACCTCCCAGGACCCCCAGGACCCTTTAAGAAGGGTCCTCGGGTCCTGCACGTGACCTAGGGTCTCCTTGCAGGCCTCGCCGGTTGAGCCTATGGTCCACTGGTAACACGTGAGTCGTGACACTAGGATCGTTCAAATCTTTGAGCCTGAACCAATATCCCTAACGTAATATCATATAAGGAGTACGGTATCTTTGTATGCCAAATTATAATTAGGATATTAAGGAGGATATGTGTCGACTTCTATATCTAACCCCCAAAGGTGCAATCACATGGGCACTTTTACCTAAATTCTCGTATCACGTGATACCAACGTTCTTGTTTCTAAAGTATTTAGGTGGATATATTCCGGGATGTCCTAGTACATGTTCAATATATAAAACAGTACCTATCTCTATCACTAAACTAATTTAGTCTGCAAAGTAGTAAATATTAATCTATCAAAAGACAATAATAGATGCTTTACTCCTTTAAGGCAGTTGAGGCAACTGAACCTACTTTTGCAGTATACGAAGGTGGTAAGCCAATACAGCCGCGGACTTCCAAAGGTTAATAAATAGTATGTACAGACCTCTATCATTGACTCAGCGAATTAATGTGCACGTATAAGTCGTTGGCGCCACTGTTTTTTTCCTTCATATTTGAGTATTTTTTCTATGCCGAAATTTGACCCGAGAAAATTGTGAACTATCGAAGTACTATTAAGCTCAGTGCACTAAGGTTTTTTTCCTGCTCAAGGTATTCGATAATAGTTTTATTGATATAATATACTTTGTAATCTCTTTTTGAGCAATAACCAGATAGGAAAACTATTAAAGTAATTTAGTAGAACATAAATATTTGACAAGTTTTATTTTAGTGGACCGACATAGTAGCACTTTCACTCCAAGAGTAGCTTTGCCGCAACCCCGTACCCTAGTGTAGAATTTGCAGAGCTATGCTTGTTAGAATATGACATAATGAATAGTTGATTGCTATATCAAACGAATGTGCGCACAGAAACTCGAGGTATAAAATTGATGAAAAAGAGATGTAGGAAGAAATAATAAAAGTAAGCACTCTTCATATCCCGTCAAGATATATGCCAACTATCTTCTCATAGAAACTGCATGGATCTTCAGGGTAAGAGGTGTAAATACTTCATACCTCCGCCATTACAAAGAGCATAGACACCAAGACTATCAAGTCAGATGTAGAAGAGCTTTTTAGAAGGACGCTGGAGGAAAGCTCAAAAATCCTAACATTTCTGAAGGTATCCCCCTTGCTCTTCTTCTCATATATATTAATACTACATGTGTCAGAACAAGCTTTGATAAAGGGAGGGAGTATATCCGACCTTGAATGATCATTATTATACATGGACAATGCGGATTATCGTTATATCTCCGACTCTAGACTCGTGCAAGGTAGCTTTACTAGTACAGTTTTGATAATGCACAGCCGAATCCAGTCAAAAAAAATCGGTACCTGTGATGAGGCTTGGAAACTTTACTGGATGCAATCAAGAAACCTCGCAACGCCAACTTTCCATGCTGTCATAATAAATATTATACCAGCATCGGAGCATTCAAGGCCCTTGAAGCCCTATACCTCAACGCTCTGCTTCCTTGTCTCGTTGACCAAAAGCGTAGGTGATACCGCCACCAAGCAAGTTTGCACCGGCCAATATCATCGCTGTCCCACGGGTCAAACCTCTTGCTCCAAACCGGCTCCCAAGCCTCGCAGCGTAAGTTTTCCCTATAGAGCCTGTTCTTCTCCTCGCAAGTAATAGGTAGAGTCCAGACCATGCAGCGGTAATACCTGCCGAGTCTATGACATAGTTCGATAAATTCAAATAAGAACTGAAGAGGAGGACCGGTGGGAAGAGCATTGGTAGAGGCTGGAATGGTCTAGCATGCAGTGCTGTAATAAGGGTCGCAAGAACGGTTGGAGGCAGCGGTGATTCTAGAGATATCAGCATAGAGATTCCAAAGTAAGGGTTAAGGAAAGGCTCTATTTCAGTGCCGTCTCGTGTGTCGAGCTTTGACGAGTATGGAGGGAAAAACTTACTGCCCCAATCTGTGGCATAGGAGATAGCTGTTTTCTTAGCATCTTGAGTTGCTTTGTCTGTAGACGACATATTATGAACACTTCAATGGTAATTGGACCTCAATCAATGATTAATAGCAATTTTTGAAGGTCGACTTTGGAAGTGTTTGTACCTTCCTACTAGAGATCCGTCATCGATACAATCACGTGCACGTTGCCCTTATCGCAACCTTGCTGGAAGCAGCATCTGGCCATAACACGAAATCCGACAAAGAATTGCGATCGCGAGCACCGCGCCGTTCCACATCAAAGCTCTATCACAGTCCTTCACATCAGGACTCTATCAAGACGAAAATTTTCTCCGTTGCGCAATGCCCGCAGCGACCGCTTCAGGGTCTGATGCGAAGTCCAATGGGGCTGCAAAATCGCGGGATCACAATCAAGGAAATCAGGACAGGAGTTACACCCCAGAGCAGAAAAGCGAAGTGCTAAGAGTGCGAAAATGCTCACCAACGGCGTTTTATGAGATTCTGAATCTCGAGTCCGTCAAGACCACCGTCACCGACACAGAGATAAAGAAGGCATATAGGAAAATAAGTCTTTTAACGCATCCGGATAAGAACGGGCACGAACATGCGGATGAGGCGTTTAAGATGGTCAGCAGGGCTTTTGGGGTTCTAGGCGATAAGGACAAGAGGGCAAAGTACGACAGATTTGGAGGTGATCCAGATAGTAGATTTGGTGGAGGTGCGCCGCAGTCAAGTCCATTCTCGGGCTTTGCGGGGCGGCCACCAAGTTCGAGAGCGGCAGGAGGGGCAGGAGGAGGATCAATGTGGGAGGAAGAAATTAGTCCAGAGGAGATGTTTAATAGATTCTTTGGTGGGGGAGGACTTGGTGGTGGGTTTGGACCATTTGGAGGTGAGTAAAGAATGCTGCTTCAAGCACACTTTCTAATCATGTCATAGGCGGAGGATTGTTTGATGGTGGGCAGCAATTCGTGTTTAATATGGGAGGAGGTCCTGGTATCAGAGTACATCAATTTGGCGGAGCAAGGCCTCGACGGAGGCCACGAGACCCTAATGCGCCAGCAGAGGCTCCCGCTTCTCTCCAGACTACGCTTATGGGATTACTGCCTCTCCTTTTCATTTTGATACTGCCTATCTTATCTTCTCTCTTTTCTGGTTCCGGATCGACAGCTGCAGGCCCATCGATGCGATTTGACACGGCTGTTCCACCACATACCCTCCACCGTCATACAAGCCGCATGAAAGTTGACTACTATATCAATCCTGTCGAAGTGGAACACTACACTCCCTCGCAGCTCTCGAAACTTGATCAGAGAGCAGAGATTAATTATATCCAGAGGCTTAATGTAGAATGTCAGCAGGAGGAGCTTGCTAGGCAGGAACTTATAAATGATGCCCAAGGCTGGTTTTATCAAGATGCCGAGAAGATGCAACAAGCGAGAACTATGGAAATGAAAAGTTGTAGGAGGCTGGACAGTATGGGAGTAGGTCGCAATACTTACTAAGGCAAAGTTGATTCTGTGTACAAGTTGGGACTCTTTCGGGGCAGCATGGCGTTTGGGACTGCAGCATTCTCGGGCGAAGGGGACGTGTTTGGGATTCAAGGCTGTCATGATAGATAGAGCACTCATATCAGAGTCAACTCTGACTCGAAAGCGATCTCATGGTCTTTACCCTGTCAGCTATTTTCAACCGCAGGCTTTGTTCGCTTGCGCTTCAATCACTTCCTTGGCTAATGTCTATCTTGAATCGATAAGATCATGTAGAATAAGCAAATGACTTCTTCCTGGTTACTCTAGAAAAGGAGAACCTCTAAGATGCCTCCAGCTTAATAGAAACGTGAGTCGGTGTGCTTTTGCTGAAAGGCTTATTGATGAATTCTAAATGGGTCAACCCTGCGAACCTCATAGTCATTTGCAAGATTACGGAATCCGTTGTATTGTGCCCAGGCAGATAACATCGATTGTCCAGTGTTGTATCAAGTGAGTGATTGCCTGCAACAAGGCTAAACCTCGGGATCTTGCAGAATAGGTAGGTTGCCACGGTCGGTCCTCCAGATGTCGCATTGGTCTCCAATAAGCTTCCAGTCATTTCACGCCTCCCACTTTGTCGTCTGCGTTGTGCGGAAGCTTCGAGACGTTGACGCGAACCCCTGTAAAACCGATTACCTTATCGCTCCCATCGGTAAAGTAAAGGCCCCCTCGAACGTCACATTCACCTGAGCCTTACAGTAGAGTTTCGAGAGTTTACACAACCTCTCCCACCTAATCTCACAGATATCTGCTTGGAACCGCGACGGAACTTCAGACATCATGGATAACGATCCTCAACCTCCTTCAAATCCTCCCGAGGCCCCTGATAAGGAGAAGATGGATCAGGTTAATACCAAAGCACGAATAGCGAGGACCGCAAAGTGGCTAACAGAGCACCAGATTCGGAGACGACGTCTTGAGAAGCTGGCTGGACCATCAACTCCAAAGACAGAGAATGGCGCATCTTCATCAACTACTACCCCTACTCCTACTCCTACTCCTAAGCCCGCTCCAGTCGAAAAAGTCGAGCCTACCCTCCCGCAGAAGCCAAAGATAAACGTCACCAAAGCTTCAAGCCCTGCGTCAGAGAATCCCTTCGTTCAACTAGGCGCTCGCCCCCCGAATGGAACAAGCACTCCTACCGTAAGAAGCCCAAGTGCAGCAGGCACATTGAAGCGACCACGAGCTGAATCAGACGGACAGAGTACCCCTAGAGCCACCCCGCGTCGACCAGCAGCGGCCCCCAGCGACGAGTCGATCGAAGATTATGAGAACAGAACACTGGGCAGCATCTTTCGCATTACCCTCGACCCGAACCAGAAAGTCGACGCATCCAACCACAGATTGATTTACCTACCGAATCTGAGACAGGAGCTCGAAGACGAGGCTGTACCCATCATGTTGACAAAGGAGAGACTCGATTCTGCGATTGTCGAAGCAGCTTCGACTATTCCACATAATAAATCTGTCTTGGACTACTTGCTTCCTTGCTGGAAAAGGGTGACAAAGGCAATGAAAGGTCTTCGAGGCTATGCGAATGCTAAGGATGTGATTCTGAAAGAAGCAAAGAGGATGTGCATGAGTAACTGTATATTTGCTGCGGAAGTGCCAGAACTTTTTGGGTGCGTTAGGCTGTTTTCATTCAGAAACTTCCTGCAACATGACTAACCAATTACTAGTCGCGAGCCAAACTCCTCAACAGATTCCCTTATGCCTTACTTATTGCTGGAGGGTGGTGAGGACAAAGGCATCTGCCCTGACTTTCTTACTGAGATAGTGTCAAGGATCGATGAAGACGAGACGGTCAAGCCGATGCTTAGGAAAGCGGTCGTTCGTCTAAGCGAAGATCTTGCCAGGATGACCATGAACGACAATTATAAGCCGCATATCAATGTGAGTAGGCAGGTTGACATTCACCCAAGTATTATTCTAATCTGTCTCCTAGGCCCTCAAGACATTGTGTCAATTTCCAAAGATATTGGATGCAGTTGCTGAAGATCCATTGTTTCAGATGGCCACATCAGCCCCAGCGATTGAGAAACTTACGATTCTGGGTCCTTTCTTTAGAATTTCCCCTTTACAAGCCGAGGTCACAAAGGAGTACTTCGCGGGCCCAAAGACTATGGATAAGAGACGCATACACACTTCTCAGGAAGCGTTACGGTTGACGTTGCAAGCTCATCAGAGAGATTTGCTCGATATCACCAATTCATTTGTCCGTGCCAGTGTCCTTACGCGAAACAAAGTCTTGGACTGGTTTGCGTATATCGTCAATTCGAATCATAAGCGGCGAGCATTACGGCCAGATCCCACACAACTATCGACTGATGGCTTCCTAATGAATGTCACAGTAGTGCTAGACGGACTCTGTGAGCCTTTCATGGACACCATGTTCTCGAAGGTTGATCGCATTGATATCAATTATCTTCGACGACGTCCCCGAGTTGAAATGAAGGACGAAACAAAATTGAATGCTGATCAGAACGCCTCTGACGAGTATTATCAAGTCGAACTCCCTGGGATATCCAACTTCATTTCTGAAGTTTTCTTCTTAAATCTTGCCGCTCATCATTATGGCAGTGAGGCCACAAATAGCATGCTGAAAACCCTTGATAAGGATATCAAATATCTGGGAGAGAGAATAACACAGCTAGAAGCAGAACGCCCCAAATTCGTGAATGTAAGTCACTTAGCTCGTCTTCAATACTGAGCTAATCAATGTAGTCTTCGATGCATATGGCGAGATTTGAAGATCAGCTCAAAAGATTCAATGAAGTGTTGGATAAATCCATGTCACTCAAATTCGCTGTTGAGGGTGTTCTCTTTGACAAAGTCATGCAAGCAAAGTCCTTAATGTTTATGAGAGTTGTGATTGTCTGGCTCCTGAGAATTGCGACAAATTCGGACTATACGCCTGATAAGACAATTAAGTACGCATTTAACAAATTCAAGAATGTACTTACGCTGACTATTTCAGGTTACCTCTTTCAGACGAACAGCCAGCCGGGTTCAAATTCCTGCCAGAGTACGTGCTCGAAGACATCGTTGGGAATTTCAACTTTATCTTCCGGTAAGAATTCCAGAACCGGACCACTTCCGTTTTTAGTGCTAACAGAGAATTAGCTTTGTGCCCGAGGTCATGATTTCAGCTGTTGGCGACGAGGTCATCGCATTGTGCATTACTTTCCTGACCAATTCGGAATACATCAAGAATCCATACTTAAAGGCGAAGCTGGTGTCTCTTCTATTCCATGGCACGTGGCCTATTTACCATCGAACCAAGGGTGTGCTTGGAGATGCATTGACCAGTACGAAGTTTGCAAACGATCATCTTCTCCATGCTTTGATGAAGTTCTACATAGGTATGTGGTATCTGTTATCCAATGCTTCGCAAGCTTATACATGCTCAGAGGTGGAATCGACTGGTGCGCATACACAGTTCTACGATAAGTTCAACATTAGATACGAGATCTTCCAGGTAAGATATTTCAGAAAACTGGTTGTTTCCGGGATCCCTTCATAATTCTTACTGGTTCCGAATAGGTCATCAAATGCATATGGTCCAACAATATCTATCAACAACGCTTAACGCAAGAGAGCAAGTAAGTTCCCCCAACGTGGAGTATCGTTAAGTTCGCCGTTCTCTAATTCTTTCTCAGGACAAATACCGACTTCTTCCTTCGATTTGTCAACCTCTTACTGAATGACGCCACTTATGTCTTAGATGAAGCATTAACCAAGTTCCCGAAGATTCATGATCTTCAAGCAGAACTGAGAGAAACACCTAGCGGGCTGACGGCAGACCAAAGGACTGCCAAAGAAGAAGAACTTCAAACCGCGGAAGGTCAGGCACAATCATACATGCAGTAAGTTGACTTTTTGCTCAGCGTCCATGACACTTAAAGTTTGATTCACCACCGTAATCCTTTAACCTTCCTTCGCACAGAGAAGCTGAATTTCTAGGTTGACGAACGAGACTGTATCAATGATGAAGCTATTCACGAAGACTCTGAGTAGTTCATTCACTATGCCAGAAATCGTAGTTCGGGTGGCTGCAATGGTCGACTACACGCTTGATACTCTTGTGGGTCCGAAATCAACCAATTTGAAGGTGGAAGATCCAAAGAAGTACCAGTTTGATCCCAAAACACTCTTAAGTGAGTTCATTGATATCTACCTGAATCTTGGTGTATCAGACAATTTCATCGAAGCTGTGGCCCGTGACGGACGCTCCTACAAGCCAGCCAACTTTGATAGTGCTTCTCGGATTGTCACACGTTTCAGCCTCAAATCACCAGAAGAAGTTGCTGCTTGGGAGGCACTTAAGGTCCGTTTCCGGACTATGAAGGACTTAGATAATCAAGATGAGGAAGATCTGGGAGAAATACCTGAGGCCTTTGTGGATCCTCTTCTGGCTACCGCGATGACCGATCCTGTCCTCCTTCCGATAAGCAAGATAGTCGTTGATCGGAGTACTATTCGCAGTCATCTCTTGAGTGACCAGACTGACCCATTTAATCGCACGCCGCTGAAGATTGAGGACGTTATTCCGGATACAAATTTGAAGGCGCGCATTGATGCTTGGAGAGCAGATATGAGGCTGAAAGCCAAAAATGCTAGGGCTGAGAAAATGGATACGACGGATGGATGATTTTTCTGCATAAGAAAGCGTGGAGTGGGTTTGGCGTTGTGTAAAATCATTGCATAGGCTGTATTGGGAGGAGCAATTGCTTCGGCACTTAGCATTAAAGCATAGATCTGAATAAATCTGGCCACCTAAGGCCAATTACGTATGTTGTTCTTGGGGCGCCGATCTGCCCCTGCTTGCATATAGTAATACTTGACCACCGAGTCCAGATTTTCTTCTACTGTCTCCAGCAATTACATCTACGAATTCTACATTGACACAAAGGATTTACAACTCTGCATGGAGTGTTGCTCTCACTACAGTGTATCTGACACGGCATTTGCTTTTTAGCAGAAGATTGAACATGTATGGCGATTGGGTGTTTGATGATCTTTCAAGCACTTCAATAGATTATTATGCCTATCAGATCAACAATAGTACTCCTCAATATCCTTGTCAGGACTTGACTATTTTCGCACGATCAGAAAGGCCAGAATGCTTAGCAATACCACAGTAATCTTACATAGGAATTTTGCAGAGAAGATATTGTGCACTTCCTAGGACAACATCTCCGCCCAATCCATGTAGACGCCGAGTATCTCTAAAGCTTCAATGCTGCGGCCGCGACTATAAAAGGAGCCAGGTTCTTCTCAAGCTGGTTAGACCTCGCTCTCTCCTTCATCAAATCCTGTTCCAGTTCTAGGACCGTATCGTCGTTCTCTTTAGCCTTGGTATTAGCCCGCTCTTTCTCGAGCTGGTCCAATGTGGCATTCTGTAATACCTCATTTTCCGCAAGGCTTCTCTCGAGAGCAGCAATCTTGATTTTCAGAGATTCGTTAGACTGAGATACTTCGTCAATCATCTTAGAATCGTCTTCTCTCAATTGCTTCATCTGCTTGACCTCCGCCGTCAGTCTTGCAGTTGCTTCGAGTACAGCACTTCTGAGGTTGTCTGCTTCGATTCTCTGGTTAGTCTTCGCGACTAAGAGCGATTTTTGGAGACCTTCGTTTTTCTTGATTAGGTTCTCGATGTTCTCCACCGAAGTCTTTTGCGAGTCAAGCTTTGCTTGCAAGTCAGCAATTTGTTCTCTGCAGAGCCCGAGATCCTCAAGTGTAGCGCCATTGTCCAATTTGAGTATCTCGTTATCTTCTTTCATGGACAAGAGCTCAGCATTCTTGGCGGTCACTCTATCGTGCAATTTCTGAACCTTTCTTGACCACTGCTCTCTGACCTTTTCTGGCTCTTTGCGAGATTTCTCTAGCTCGTGCTTTAAATTTTCGGCCTCCGCTTCGACTCTATTGCGCTCAAGTTTGAGCCCTTCTTCGCGTCTGTGATTCGACTCCCACGCTAGCATCAATTCTCTCTCCTTGTCTACTAAGGCCTTTTCCTTCTTAATGATCTTCTTTTGCAAGGGCTTTGTGTATTTTTCTTCAAAGTTTCTCTTAACTTGTTCTATATCAGATTGAGCACTAACTAACTCATTCTGTTTTACGTCGAGAGATCTTCGAGTATCGCTTAGCTGCTTCTGCAAAGATACGAGTACCTTCTTAATAAACTCGAGTGTTTCTTCGGGACTGGTTAATTGCTTCAATTCCGAACTAATATCGGGATATTGCTCAGCTAAGCAGGCGAATATCTCTCCTATAATATTAGTGAAATGTTGCCCGGTTTTTTCTGTAGCATATTCATTGGCCATCTGCGACTGGGACTTTTGCCCATCGTTTTCAGCTTTGGAAAAATGCTTTGGTGCTGCATGTGCCTGATCTTGCAAAGCTTTAGGTCGCGGCAGACCCTGAATATACATGTTAGATACTGTGAATATGGGGAGGAAAGAACCTACAATAGCTACCGCTTTATTTCTCTGCTTTTCGGAAGACTTTAAATCCTGCTTTGCTAACCAAGCTGTGGCAAATGAAGAAAAACATTTGACATCCTCTGGGGTTAGTGGTAAGCCAAGATCATGATAATCGGCAATATTCGCCTTTTCTGCCAAATCAGAGAAGCGCTCATCGTCATGATCTTGAGTATTTGCGAAGTTGAAATTGTTACTGACACCACGGCACAAGCAGAAAAAGAGACAAGCCTCCTGAGGGTTGAGGTGTATTCCGCTCTGCTCTACCTCCTGCTTGCTTAACAGATCCACCAATGCAACCAGGCGCTCCCGGCGTACCAGTGGTACATCGTCCATTCGCATGATCACACCATTCAGGTCAAACCGTAGACGGCCATTCTACCCAAGGCATCAATCATCAGCAATGACCACAGACATTTGCGTGGGAAAATACACTCACCTTTGCAGAGAACTTCCCCATCATCTCGTTTTTCTTCGCCTTATCTATGGTGATTTTGTACTATCAAGCCGAGGTGAAAGTCCTGGATAGCTTGGGATATTACGAAACGATTCTGTGAAGTTTGTAGATCTTTTGCTGGTGTGGCAATGGAAGGTTTGGGACCCAGAGATAGCAAGGCGAAAGATCCGATCAAAGCAAGAAAAATTTCTGGAGGTGAATGAGATCCCCGATGAACTCACTTTCAAAATACTCATCCTCGATTCGCTGGAAGGAAACGGCGCTCCCTAGATGCAACACGTGAACTACAGACTAAAAGTCGGAACACCACGTTCCTCAGCCTCTGGAAAATACTACAGAGTAACAGAGAACCTGATTGACAATTGTTCGAAATTTTGATTCCGATCTCTCTGGACATTGCCTTCTAAATACTATGTGCGTTTGGTAAGTTTCTTTTCAGAAATTCACTTACAGTAGGAGCCATCACCGCAGTCCTAGAAAGAAAACAAATAATGAATCCAAACGATAGGAAAAGTTCCTAAATGACATGCAAAAAGAAATGACGAGGATTCTTCCAGTAGATATTTGCGATAGAAGAGAGTCTCAAAGGCATAATTGTGGATCTCGCTTAATTTTCCTTTGCCCCTTTTCATGCTTGGTGGTCAACCTCGTCAGAATAGGGGGCCAACAAGGAGCATATGCACATCCGAGTATGATGTCGAAAAGAAGACAACGAAGTGCAATGGAATTTTTGGTATCGCAATTCTATCAGTTTTGGGGTATAGTCAAATCGTATGTCTCCTTGACGTTAATCGGCCCTATTACTTCAACATTTTTTTCAAGATCTCGACTTGTTCCAAAACACGAGCTTTTGCAGTTCCACCAATAGCAGAATGTTGCTCTACGCTATGCTCGTAGTTGAAACATAGGAGTACATCCTCTGCGAATCGAGAATCGATATTTCGGAAGTCGGTGTAGCTCATTTGATCCATCCGAACACCAGTCCTTTCAGAAAAGGCCACACACTGACCAGAGATATGATGAGTCTCACGGAAAGGAACCCCTTTTCGTACCACTACATAATCTATGTGTCAGCATTCAAGTAGTTCATGATTATGGAAAATAAGGATAATGTATGTGTAAATAATTTCGAATTCGGATTGAGTAGTCACGACTCACAGTAGTCCGCAAGATCAGTGGCCTGCCATCCTATTAGTAAGCTCCGAGAGTATATAGGACCTGTAACTTACCAACATAAAGGGGTCTAGGGAAGCCATCATCTTCTGTGGATTTACACTCATCGTGGACAGAACACCGGTGGCAATCTGAATACTGTCCGATACACTCTTTACGTGATCTAGCATTGGTTCTACACTCTCTTGTAACTACAGTCCATATGTCAGTTCAAATTACTCATGATGGCCCTTTACACAGAAAGCTAAGCTGGTAAACCTACATCTTTGTTATATGTGCTCGGAATTCCCTTGACAGTCATCATGAGACCAGCCATTTGACCAAAAACGCGGCCACTCTTACCCCTCAGAAGTTCCAGACTGTCTGGGTTCTTCTTCTGAGGCATCAAGGAGCTTCCTGTCGAGTATGCATCCGCTAATCTTACAAAGGCGAATTCACCAGTCGAGTAAAGGATAAGGTCTTCCGCCCATCTATCCATAAGGTAAATATTGGAGACGTTTAATCGAAGAAATTTACTTTCTACGGGAGACACAGGACTTACCTGCTAACATGGGTCATCAACATGCTTCCCCATTGCATGGCTTCAACCACGAAGTCACGAGAAGACACGGCGGCCATCGAGTTCCAAAGCTGACAAACTAGTTAGAATTGTATGGAGTAAGTTGGATGGAATGGCCTTACCAGTCCGTCAAATCCGAGCTCCTTAGCCATAGCCTCACGGTCTACACCGAAACAGTTTCCGGCTAGTGCTCCAGCACCAAGGGGGCCTGAGGTAGCACAACATTAGCATTAATCTTTAAGGTTATCAAACAGGAGAATGTCGAGGTTTGGTTGCCATACTTTGATTTACTCGCACGATGACTTCACGTAATCTGTCTAGATCAGACGCGAATGCCATTCCATATGACAACAT
The DNA here is from genome assembly GCA_009613015.1 of Mollisiaceae sp. DMI_Dod_QoI. Taxonomy (NCBI): domain Eukaryota; kingdom Fungi; phylum Ascomycota; class Leotiomycetes; order Helotiales; family Mollisiaceae; species Mollisiaceae sp. DMI_Dod_QoI. Next base: position 503,247 of record VXCB01000007.1, read on the forward strand.
CCAGTGGCTCCATCGAACAGGTTGAGCTCGTTGAAGATGTGTATAGCCCCTAACGAGTCGGACCTGTTAGCTTGGTTTCTTTCAGAGATAGTAGTAGTAAATCAAACGTGCGAATGGCGAACCCGGGACTCCGTTCACAAACGAACGGAGGTATGTAAAACACGATATGCTTACGGAACCAAGATATCAATCTCTTGCTCGGCTCTGGCAGCTATGACTTTGAGAAAGTCCACCAAGTAAGTTTCAATTGTCCTTAGCTCGTCTCTTAACCATAATCTCATATCTGTTGCAACTTGTTCATTCCTGCTTCGGCCAGTGTGAAGCTTTCCACCGATCTCCTTGCCAATAATCTCGCCAAGCCTTCTCTCATTGGCAGTATGTATGTCTTCATCGACGCCTGGAATGATCTTGAACGTGCCAGCCACCCATTCTTCTTCAACCTTGTTAAGCCCTGACTCAATGGCAGAGAACTCAGCAGCAGTGAGGATCCCGGCCTTATGGTTTGCGCGAGCCCATGCAATGCTCCCCAGAATGTCCTGCGTATGAAAAGCTCGGTCGAAATAGATGGACTCGTTGTAGGATACCATGAGAGGGTCAAGACCACCTACCAATTGGTCAGCACTATAGAAAGGTGATAGCTTGGAGTTGACTTGAACCAGTAAAGCGTCCTCCCCATAGCATGTTCTCTCCAGGCTTGCTGCCTGGGGCTCTCAATTGCTCTGCCGCCATCGTAAGAGGTTAATTGTCGTTATTCGACGTGTGTGAGGTCAGGAACAAACTGTGTAGAAGGTGGCAGAATATGAGGTTGTTGATTTGGTGAAAATCGGGAGCAGTTCCTGATAAGCAGCTGATAAACACAAAATTTATTTGGTGCAGCCTGCAGGTCAAAAATTAAAGAAGCGAATTAGATGCAGGGATTGTCCACAGCCGGAGAGAGCCTGCACCAACCTAGCTTCCGCCTTGCACCTCAATTGTGGGCCTTCACATGACTTTCCAACATCACCTCACCCCGCCTCGTCCTCTGAAGCACGTTTGGTGCGCGCTGCTGTATTCCTCCCGGCGAAAGACGGTCTTCTTCCGAAAAATCTCTGTAGACCACCCATCCCTTGAGTGTCTCCCATACTCATGGCTTCATTTCCCAACGTCTACACGCATCGAAAGGTGGCTGAGACAGCTTCCAAGGCGTGCGAGATATGCTACAAACCGAGCACGAGCGTCTTGGTGACCGTGGAGAATAAGGTTGGTCATCGGTACATCTCCATGCGTCTCGAATTCTCACCATGCATCAGGATTTCTTCTATGTTTGTCCTGCCCATCTGAAGGACAAAGGCTTCTGTTCTCCCATTATAGACGAGGCCGCGGTGGCGGCCAAGAAAAAGAGGGAGATGGAGGCAGAGGTGCAACGGATAAAGCAAGAGTTCGAGGAGAAACAGAAAAAGAAGAAAGAGAAGGACCAAGAGAAGGAGAGTCAAAAGGACAAGGACACAAAAGATGAGAAGAAGGACGAGAAGAAACCCGAGGAAAAGGTGGCGCGGGCCCTGGAATTATATCTGACTCCTGGACTGACTATCTGCAGAAGCCCGATACTACAAGCAGCCCAGCACCTGACGAGGAGCCGAGAGTATTTGCGCTGCAGAAAGCCTTCTATCAACTGCGAATAGACAAGAAACGGAATGCAGAGATCGCGAAAAGAAACCGAGAACGTCTACAGAATCCGAATCTCTTTCCCCAGGTTCCGAAAGGGCTTCCATGATCTCGAAATTCGAGTATAGCTCTCTCCACACGATTTCAAGTAGGACACTCACGTTGCAGCCTCAATAAGGTAGTCGACAGAATAATGATCATCACGTGATACATACTCCCTCGCAGTCCAGGAGTCAAGAGCCTCCCCTCTCACCGACACACTACCAAATACCTTTCCCCAGCTTCTCGGTCGCACCAAACAATTTAGAACCTGGTAACATCGAAGCAGCCCTTGTCAGATACAGTCAGCGCCGACTGACCACGGGATATACTTTTTCTTGGATCAAGAGCCGAATGTGTTACGCCCGAAATGCCGTCGTCGAATCCCACTAGAACTGGAGTCGTGAGACACGTCATACTTCTTGAAAAAGCAATCGTATGTTCACGGGTCTGGTGCTGACTTGCATGCCCTTGAATGATCGACCCGTCAAGTCGGCCGTCTACCATGTGTCTTGATTTCGACAAGGATGTATTGGCTTTGGCTAGGTCTTGATCGGCTACCCTGTATATACCCTGGTAATCAAGTCATGATCACCGATCAAACTAAACGGCAGTCGCAGGCTGAATGTCAGTCCCCTTGTTAAGGCGGCCGACGTCCCTAACCGTTACAGCAAGCCTCGCCATTATGTCCCCTCATTCAAGGCATTTCCGGCCTTAATCAGATGGTACACCATGCACGTTTTTTTCACCAACTTCGCAAGAATTATGCCCCGTCAGGCGGCAGCGCAATCCAACTGATTTCTTCCAGCCCTGGAGGAGTGGGGTCTCTCCGAATCTTCGCTTCAAGAGGGTGTGCTAGTGCTTACTCTTCAGCCTTCACATCCCTTGACATCAGCCACTTTACTTTGACTCAAAGTTCGTTCTTGACCCCTCTCGCGATGGGAGACTAACAGAGGCACCCCACCTGTCAGCATGCGCTTGAAATTCCAAGATGAACCTTGGACAACATCCAGTCGGCAGCATCCAGTCGGCAGCAACAGCGGCACCCTTCGCGGTCAAAATGGTGTCTCATCAGGTTTAAGATACTCTTAGTACCAAACGGGCATCTGACAAGGCTCTCTGGAGAAGCTCACACAGCTTGGAACTTCATGTTGCACAATGGTGATAGGAGGGGCTTGAGCAAGATGCACGCTTTTCTTCCCCGCATACATTGATACATTGGATGTAAATGTTCTAGTCGAGCTTTGTCCGCGACCCCGCTGAATATTATAGGGCATGATTGCGAGCCCGATACATTAAGACTGCCCGCTTCATATGTAATCACATCTTTAGGCGCTACTCGATCTCCGTCTGTAGTATGCCCACCGATTGAGCACAATTCGCGGTGCTTACTGACCCGAGTTTTGTTGGTAGCTCGATCCACACAGTTCCTCCGAATCAATGGACTGTGTGATATAAAAGCGTTGTTTCGCTCCTCACACGTCGAAGCACCCCTCAATGCCTACGGGGGGAGAGAAAGAGGAAGCTATTGCGAGCAAATATTCATCATCGAATCTGGAGACCGCACCGTGTCTCCACCAGCATGTCTCACTGTGCCGTTTCCGAGGTATGCAAAGCTGCGCTGGTCATCGTCATGCTTGCAGTAGACATAAGCGCCTATCAAAAACTTTCAAACCCATTTCAAGAGACCTGTTTGATTCGATGAGATGTCTCTATTGGCACTTATTCTCGATACCCGAGACACAGCGGCGCGTTCCGGTCGAAATGCTGACCTGACTTGCATACTCCAAATGATAAGCGACTGTGCCGCCAAAATGACGATTCAGGCTACCAGTTTATGCATTTCTCAAGTCCTGAGGCCGTTTCTACATCTTCTCTTACTCATCCTCCACTACCTATAGATTTTGTTTTCCCTTCATTCCTGGGGGTAGCCTAATACCACTGCCGCGCCCTTCGTCGATCAAGTTTCCGTCTCCCGAGGTCTTCATTGCATCCTTTCCCTGCCCTTGTCTGCTCTCCCCCCTTTTCAGAATCTCATCCACACGTCCCTTCTGGAGACTGAAAGCTGGACATACCCAAACACCACAACTGCATTTCATACCCTGCCATGCATAGCGTCCTATCTGCGCCTTGCATTTAGTGTTCGGGCACTCAAGTCGGCCATCTAATAAGCCTTGTTCAAGAGTTGGTCGCATCCAGGAAAGAGGGTGCAGGAAGTGATGTGTACATGCATTGTGCAATGGTGTTGGAGGGAGCGATTCTGTGAGTGAGGATATCGGCTCTGTCATGGGACTAGTCTGCGTTTTCGGAGGCGTGGGAAGGTGGGTGACAAGATAGGGAGTTGTGGCTAAAGTACGGCTGTGGAATGCGGGCGTCAGCATTAATACGTAAAGCATCATGAGGTTATCTCAGCGATGCAGTTATGGACAAATTAGAGTTTGGCGGTGAAAGGCAGAGAATCTCGTGACATTTCATGTCTCTGAATGGAAAGAGGATTGGTGACCTACCGGCATTTCCTACATCTCAACTCAATTTCTCTGCCTGTACTTTGTCTTTCGTCTTGGATTTCCTCGTCTTCAAATCGAACCCGTTCTGGTGCCATACCCGCTGCAAGCGCCAACTCTACTTCTCTCTGGTACAGCCATCTCTGGTATTTAGGATGAGCATCGATGTCACGAGGACAGCCCATCTCTTTGTACATTTCTAGTTGAGCCATGAACCCATCATTAGGCTCTGCCATGGGCCGAGACTCTCGGATCAAAGAAAGTGCCGACGAGACGTTATGATGGGGATATTGCCGAAGCAGGTAGGCAGTGACAATGGTTACTGATCGTGATTTACCCATGGCACTATATTAAGCGTAAGAACTGGGCCATTATGTATTTCAGGAAAGAGACAGCCTATAGACACAAGCAACCAAAACAAGACTGAAATATTGAAAACATGAAACTGGGGCTAGGAGTGCTGAAGGAGATGAGAAGGAACAGTGTAGCACCTGAGAACTATCCACAATAGAGTTAACAGAGCATAAATCCTTTTAACTTGCAATTCAAGGACCAAATATAACATCAGCGTTATGCCCATGACTCTATCTTCACCAAAGTACTGCATATAAGACATTCCGGCAAGAGGAGAGGACTTACCAATGGACAAGAACACCACCCTTCTTTCCGTCTTTCCCATTCTTCAAACCTTCCTCAATCCATTTACCAGTCGTCTCAAATTCTCCGAGCAGATTTTCATCCTCAACGTCATCGACTTCGATATTCAAGTGCTCGTACTTCTGCCAGTCCTCAAAGTCCTTGAAATCATATTTCAGGACAGAGACTATGTGGGTGATCCCAGTGTTCTCAAGAGCAGCTCTTCGTCGTAGGGTAAAGATACTGCAGATAAATAAGCTGTTGTCTAAATCTCTAAATCTCAAAGAAGAGCAGAGTTGAGGAGAACGATGGTCTCATCATGAGCGAAGGTAGGTATGCATCACGTGTTGTGCAAGATATCGAGGAAGGGGGTAGTCGATATTGAAGGTAAGAAGGTGGAGAAGAGCTTACCCTCCAACGTAAAGGTTGTCCACCCCAGGGACGCGCGAAAGCGCCATGTCTGAAGGAGATGGCCTGTAATCCAGTTTGACTATTTAGACAAATGTCTTGCCTCTTGTGGTTCAAGCCCACGTTGTCCCGCTCGATCTCGTCGTGGGGGCTATTTCAGCGCAATGCGCTTCACGGCTTTCTCGCTAAAGTCCAAAAGTATTAAAGGGGTAGATAGGGGATGGGATAGTCAGGTGATTCAGAGCGTGTTTGGGTGATAGAGGTTTGGGGTTGCTCTCTTTGAGCTGCGAGTCCGAGTCTGCAAGTCTGCATGGGTCAAGCTCAATGGAGAAAAATCCCGCTGACACCTCGGCCCAATTATTAATGCCTTAGCGAGTCGGCTTTATTTCTGCCAGGCAACAACAGACTTGGGTATCCTGAAACATTGTGATCTTCCAAGTTCCAAGTTCCAACCTCGAACTGCCGCGATGTTGTCCTTGCTCCACGATATCCACCTCCCTAAAAGTACCTTGTTCTCCGCTGGGAGAATGCTTCCAGTTCGTCAACGAAGCCGCACCCGCACCCGTGCAACCCTCGTCCGCAATGGCCTTCTTTGTGGATTACTTGATGGGAAAATCCCGATGTCTCCGGGGAAAGGTTGTTTTGTAATGCTGATTCGGTGATCTCGTGTTACGTTACTGCTCAAGGGTGGATATCGAGGAAAAGATACACCGAAGATACTTCGAAATGATCTCAGAACGAGCCACGACCACCCATCCCGTCATCCCGAAGCTGGTTCGAAACAGGCTTGACTAAGGAGAGGTGAATACCAAGTTTACGTGGTGGGGAGATTTTCCCAGGACGCTTGAACTCCCAATATATTGTGTCTTGAGCCGGGAATAGGGGGTGGCTACACACCATCACGCAAGCCATCATCCACCATATTCGTGCCCGCTCAACCTTTCATCCAGTCGCTTCATCTGTGGCGTCAAGTTTGTGTCACCCATGGCCAAGATCATCACAGAAAAAAGTTCTGCAAAGCTTATTCCTTGATTGAAGAGTTACCTTTTTACGCTGGAAAATCCAAGTCTTGGATGATTTAACGAAAGTTTTCGATGCTGCAAAGCCAGCAAGGCTGGTCATCATCGGATCCAGGATCTGGTGCCAGACTGAGGGGTGGTCCTGACTCTTGCACGACATCGCTGTCTTTTCTCAGCCTCTGACGTTGCTTCCTTCAGCCGGTCGGCGAAATACTTTGCAGGACGCCTCGACCCAGGCACCTAGATCTTATTACTTAGTCTAGATACGGGCCGTGGCAAGGCTTAGATACTTTTCACGCGGCCTTCGGAACTGGGCCACGACTCGGAACAATCAAACTCAAAAAGCAGGTGGGACGGCCAGCCTCGTCATAGCCTCACCAATGACCACCCAGATGGTACAGTAGTTTCTTGCCGCAGCGTACTCGTATTTAGACTCGCGAAACGTGGTGCCGTTCACGATCTGAGAGAGTCCAAATATACTGGTGTGTTCGCCCTTTGCTAGCGAGCACATGGCGAGTTCTGAGACATGTGACTAATTATGTGAGACTTCTCCTATAGCAACAAATGGGCATGTCATTTGGTTGGGGGCTTGAGTATGGAGCTGTTTCCGTCCTACGCCTCAACGAGGCTTTGATTCGATATGGTTGGATCTGGCATTTGAGATTCCAAGAATCCAAACTCGATACGCCTGCCGTTCTGCCCGGGGCTTGTTAGGTTTAAACGACTAACTCTTAGCAGATCTTCCAGGCTTCTGAAGCAGTCGGCATAAGCGGGGTCGTTCATGTTCCTCGGCACTTTGCTTCGCGTCGTCACGTCTGGGCCTCTGGCCACGCCTTACAAGGCAAAACGCCTTTCCCCCTTGCACTATTCACGCTTCGAATGTTCCGTGGAACAAGCCTAATTTCCGCCCTTATGGTGTGGTGAAAGGACGGTGTGGGCTCGTAAGCCAATAACAGCTAGATTTGAGAACCTCGAGGCCGGTTTGACGAGCAAGCCAATCTGATACGCTTTAGTCGTGCCCGCGCGGCAGTCACCGCCAAGTCTAGTCGCCATCAGAGTCAAGTCTGCGAGTGTGCAAGCTCTCACCGACTCTATTTGTTGTGCGGCAAAGATAGCACTGCGAAGGATTCTGACAGCATGATGCTTCTCATATTAGAACAGGACATGCACTGGCCATCCGCGTATTTGGTCAATCAATCTTCGTGCGCTTGTCCTCACTCGCCAACATCCCCATTAAGCTATTTCCACACCCGCTTAACCCTTCTTTGAAGTTCAGTGTGGAAGGTCGGTCGCTTTTGGTGCGGCCCCTTTCGGTTCACGACTTCGAATCAATCAGCGCTCAGCAACCAATGCGCACCATACTTCTCCGGCACATCCCGCGGGCCTTCTGCATGCATACATGCGCCCTGCTAGTTTATTGCGCAAGGATGACGCGGAATTTCTTTGATGGTCATGGAGAGACGCTTGCGTGCTCGACCACGCGAGAGAGCTGACTTTCCAGCTCTGGACATCATGCATATGCATTATTAGTTGGGCTCTTTTCATGTCTCGTATCCGTCAGGCCGGTAACTGATTAGATCTACTGACAGAATTGGCTTTGGGGGCGGATGTGGCGATTTCTTGCCCGCAGGTACGTATTTCTGCTGAGGAAGTGCTGTGCCTCGCGAAGGAGGGGTACTTCGAGCTGAGAAAAGTGGAGGTGCAGGCATCTAGGGCTGCACAGTAGCCTTGAAATAGTTGCCTTGTGCAGTAGCGGGCACCAACTCGAGAATATTCGGCTTTGATTGGTCTTAGAATTCTAATCCGATGCTTGGTAAGGCAAATGCTGGGAACAAGCCTGAGATACGGCGCGCGCCACGAATCTCGATGCGTGCCGGCATCACAGAGCAAACGCTTCAGCTCGATTGATTGATTTCTGAAGGCTATTTCAACAATTGCAACTTGCTTTTCGCGCTACGACTACCATTAATACCACCCCTATGCTAAAAGGAGAACACATTTTATTGGTAGCACGCATTGGGGTGACCAACAGCGTAACTCTACCCTTTGAGGGGGATGCAATCTCGGCGACGACTATTAATAAGGCTGAGGCGTGGGTCGCAAGCCTCTTTAGGATAGTGTGGCGTCCAATGCCTTTGAGGAGTTGGTTGTTGGCAAGGGGCAGACCTTTCAATTCTCGGTGACAGCGTCCCGTCTGAGAACGACATCTTGGATTCAATGACTGGTCAGCGGTTCCGAATGGACGGGATTCTTTTGCATCACGGGAGGCAAGCTCGGTGAGACGCTGGAATTTGCGAAAGCGGGTAATTCGTGATGAGGCGCTGCGACAAAATTGATTTTGATACATCCGTCATGCGCACGGAGATACGGATCGGGATCTATTGCCTTGTCAGGCTGATCCCGAGAACCCCGTCTCCAGCTCTTTTGGGATCGGCAGGCCGTCCGCAAGTTTGACGAGGTCTGGAAAGCCACAGCCGTTAGCCATGCATCTAGAAAGATTCTCAACCTTGCCGAGGTGTGGGGCAGCAAAGTCGACGAACCAGATCTGCTATCCCTGCTTTCTAACTCAAGGACGCGGAGCTTATTCCTTGGTAATATAGTAGATACCTGGAGTCAATACAGCAAGAGTGGAGAAACGACCATGATGCGCAATGAAGATGTCGCTCATACAACGATCTTTCCAGAGTGCAAAAGGTAGCTGAGCTCTAGCCTGTCTGTGTTATTGGGGTGGTTAGGCGCTTTACTCGAAAGACAACTTCCAACTGATGATCAACTTCATTAACTCTTGGAATAACGTCCTGAGAAGCGCCCCAATAGTGTGCCATTGTCTAGAACCTACCCACTTAGAGAAGGCGGCGCTATCCATCCTTTTCTTACACAACGTCTTCTAAGAGCAAAGAGCAATTGGCTCAATGATCTTGCGACATCCGAATTCTAAGTCGCTTCACTCAGGGGTTCGGATCACGAGACTGGATGTCGGCATTCCGATGCCGAGGATCTCACCTCACCGGACGACTATTCTCGGGGTCGGAGTTCTGGACTGGCCGACTTGCATAGCAGTCAAAGGAGACAAGAGCAAGGGTAGCGACAACCATATGGACCGCGATGTGCTTTGCGCAATTTGTACTGTAAGAGATTCGGATAATACTTGTGTAAGTTTCTCTACCCATCTTAACTTATCTTCCAGCATTCCCATCGCAGATAACCACCCACAGAAGGATCGTAAGGCTACTGTAGAATGAACTGAAGGTAAGCCGAATCGTCGCCAAATTTTGTGAAACATAAAATGACAAATACATCACATTAGGAAAGTCCGACTGTCTCTGATAGCGTGTTTGAAAATGCCTACTCCGTATTCCCTTTGATGATAGACATCGAGATATGAGCTCTGGGAACTTTCCGTTCCAACGGATGCCATCTCGCATCTCGTCAAGATTTCTTGGGATGCGATCAGGCGAATGAGGTCGGCAGGTAAAAGTTTGCCTTCGATTCGTAACGCGGGTCCGTTTTTTCTGTACTTCGAAGGTTCGGATGGTGGCGCAGCAGAAGATCGAGTGCCTCTCTGCATGCAGCCAGTTTAAATACCACTCAGTGATTGGCAGATACATTCCATGATCGTAATATAGCCAATGATGGTGGGGGAGAATGGTTTTAAATCACACCGTCGATTAAAGACAAATGGTCGGGCTTCTCCCTGGCTTTACGGCCACGACCACGGCTGTTCTGGTTGAATTCCGTCTACCCCCCTAATTTGCTTCTGAGGGTAGTGTGTAGTAGTAGACCCGCGGAGCTCAAGAAAAACCTGATGATGGAGAGTGGTGTCTAAAGACACTATCGTCTCAGCATGGAGGGCGAGTCCCTGCAAGGCGCACAAAGACAATCAACTTAATCAAAATAAACGCTGGATCTTCAGCTGCCCGTACTCCATAAGTAAAAAAGAAAGAGACGATCGTACCGTCATGAGCCAGTCACCCTGCAGAGCAGCACTCACGCACGCAGGACTCTTCCTACGGATGGGAAGGTCAGACTTTTACTGGTGCAGGGAGCGAGAACTTGAACCGTGAGTACGAGCATCACCCACCACCCAAGGTGGGACGGAGGGATAGGGCTGAAATGTCGATTGCAGGAAGCGAAACGCCGCCGACGGCCCTCACACCCTGTCGACTGACCATTATCGCTTTGACCCCCTCATCCTTACCCTCACCCTCACCAGGCTCACCCTCACTCCCAGTCTCCCACCCTCCAGTGGTTGGTTGTCCCACTCTGCTTCTGCCACCGAGATTCTCGGGATCCTGGACCCTGCGGCCGCTCGTTGCGTTCCCTGTCGTCGAGCAGACCCCGCTGTTTCGAGGGCCTGCGACGATTTGACTGCCCTCCTCGGCCCGCATCCTTGCTCGTGCATGGCAGACGTGCATGTCTGCTGTATTCGACGTGATCTCTGGTGAGGGCGCAAGTCGTCGCGAAGCGTTCAAGAAGCCTCGTGCAAATCCTTTCTGCAAGGCGACAGTGCAATGAACTCCTAGTACTAGAGCTTACCGACATCAAAATGAGTTTTCCAGTTCCGTTGATAAGATTGCATTACATGTTGTCGAGGTGCGAAGAAAGGGCGGTGATGCTTGGAGGAATACGTCAAAAGTAAGCACTGAAAGGGTAAGAAAGCCTTTCATGTCATCCAACAGGCCACTTCTGTCGACAGCTCCCGAATGCCCACATGGGAATGCAATAAGATAGAAAGAAAGAGGAATGACGGTGAGTACGCCGTGCACTTGCTCTTACGAGAACAAGAAACCATTTACGTGGGCCAGATCCGCAAGAGATTGCACGAAACAGGCCACAGGGAGGAATGCACCAGAGAGATGACCAGAGTTCAAGAAGCAGACGGGCGGGATGATGCGTGAACTGAAGAGTGGTAAGTGCGTGAAGAGAGACTCTGGGATGTGAATCACCAGAAGGTCGAGGCGGATCTTAAGTAACATTCGATGCCATTTCGCAAATCGCACTCGACTCGTGGAGACTGTCAAAGACACATCGAGGCTGCCCGGCTGTCAGCCCACCTTGAATCGTCGAGCCCCGACTCTGCATGTCTTGAGCTCTTTGGCTGAGCCCTACATGATAATTTGCAAGAATAGGATAAGACGAGAGTCCGAGAAAGGGAGCTCAAGTCAGATCCTGTCCCAAGTACGATGACGGCGCTAGCTCTTTAGGGCTAGAGAGGGGTGGCCGGAGCCGTCACTCGGTCCGCGCCGTCTTCTTGCCCTGCGCGCTGCGAGCTGCGAGCTGCAAGCTTCTTGCGTGCCCGGCGCAGCTCACCCTTCCATCCTCACGCCTCACCGTAAAGTGCAGTGCAGCGCAGCGCAGTGCTTTGGCATTCTTCTTGCGACGAGATCTGCTCCAATTGCTTGCGAGCGAGCACTCAGCCTAGCTTTCTGTGCAGCACCGCAGGCACCGCCAAACTGGCTAACCCCCCCGAGCTGCACACAGCACCAGCAATTATCCGTTCGCGGGCGCAACACTAAGGCCCACCTACCACCAACCACCACTCCTGTCTCGAGGCGCTCCAGCCAGCACTCCAACCTGCTACCGTCCGTCACCTGCGTGTCCCGAGGATCTGAACACGCTGCTGGGGCTACCACTAGAAACTAAGGTTACTTGCTGCTCCACCTACGCTACCAAGCTACCCTCCAAACACCACTACGACCACGACCACGCTCCGCGCCTGCCAGCCCGCCAGTCCATCCACCATCCCAAAACCAGCCTCTTTCCGAGATTTTTCTAAAGTCCCCCAAGTCCCAGGTCCCAAGTCCTCGCACGCCCTCACCCGCTAACCTGTGCGCGAACCTCCCACTGTTTTAAGGCCTCTACTAGTCTACCAGGGAACTCTACTTTCATGTAGATTTCCTCCAACTCCACCTCCATATCCTAAGCCATCTTCCTGGCCCAGCTGGACCCAGTCTCGCCTGTCAGACGCCCTGACACCCTTAAACCCGAATACTGGATCGATGCTCACGCCTCGTCGTTCAACACAACCCTACCAGACTCGACGCCGCCGCCCAGTCTTACTCTCCAGTGACCTCTGCTGCTGCCCTCTCTTCTAATCCTCCGATGACATAACATTTACTCTACTCGACTGCCCTGGAGGACTTCTCTTTTTTCTTTGTATATTCTGTTGCAATAGACATTCATGATTTGCCTCCGTTCTTTCCTACCTGTCGGCTCTACCGAGAACCATCGCCACCTCCCAACTGAGACTTCCTAGAAGAGGTAACGCTGTACTTCAGTATTCATTCTTTCAGCTTGTGGCAACCTCGAGTTCAGCATGGACATTCCTCATCGTGGTCCGCGGCCTATAGCCCTACCAGAGATTTATGTTCATGACTCCAACCCCTCCGACCGATTTCGAACCTCGAGCAGGTCGAGTTCGTACAACTCGATCCCGTCACCTGCGACCTCCTCTATTCCAATGTCAATACCGAATTCTAGAGACCCGGGTCCTCCTCCTCCTCTACCACCACCGCGCCATCTACAAGACATCGCCGACAATGGAAAGAGTGGGCCTGACCTTGCTTGGAAATTTGGCAATTCGCATGAGTACAACAGCGATTGGGGCGGCTCAGTATCTTCTGTACCTCCAGGGTCAAGTCTGTATGGAAGTTTCATGGGAAGACGGAATGACGAGCGATCAGATCGTCGCGGGAGTTCAATATCAACAATTAAATCAACTGATTTCAGAGAAAATTCATATCCCAGATTAGATGAGGGCTATGCTAGTCAATCTGGAACGAGCATCGGATCAAATATGTTAGTTTCGAAACCCTTTTTTAGTACTGCGAAATCCTGTAAGGATGTACGGAGCGGGCGTTATTAGCTTTCTATGCCGCCATGTACATCTTGAATATATGAAGCGCTCTGAATCATTTGTCCAGGAATCTGCTGACAGTATGTTTACCTAGTTCGAAATATCAAGATTCGATCTCTCCTGTGATTGGATTTCAGAGTTCAGTCCACGACAAATACAGAAGCAACAATGCACAAGCCTATGATAAATCCTTGCTGCAGAAATTGGATGCCAGAAGGGGAACAGACAGCTCTACTCCTCCAGGCTACTCGAAGCAGTTTTTCAGTTCGTCGGCGAATGATACCTCACCCACCTCGCGGATAGCTCAAGAACACCGACACCCCAGTCAATTGAAGCCACTCTCACTTCCGATTCTGACGGGAAGGCCAGGTTTCGTGGAAAGTCCTCTGAGTCGATGGGCGGCAGATACACCTCTCTCTGGAATATCTCCAGGTGCAAACTCATACTACAAATTTGGAGGCCAAGGCCAATTCGATCATCGGTCGCCGAGTGATACAGCAGAGTCTGATAGGTCTCCTTACCCATACATCAAGCGCTCTGGGAGCGGATCTGTACCGGACGATGCTTCAAGTGTTACAAGCAGGTCTAGAGAGAGCTATGATCAAAGGGTATCTCCTGATCACGATTCAGATTTCCAAATGGAAGATACTGGTTTCACGCGTCTACATATTGACGACTATTCTGCTCGGTCTGATACCTACTCGCCTGGCGCTTCGGTTGGCCAAAAGAGACGTGCTTCCTCTCCACCTGGAGATGCAGATGGTCCGTCTTTGCATACTGTGGGTAGCGCGAGCGATCTCTTTCGGCGGCGTGAATCTGGCTCTCGAACATCTCCGTCACCTCGTTTTCACTCGACCTCTGGATCTGTATCCTCTACGGCTTCTGGCCCAAGAAACAACTCGTATACTTCCTCATTGTCAGTCGCTGGGAGCAGCATAACGAGTATGAGCTCGTATGGCAAAATGTCTCCTGGCGCGGTCTCTCCGGGAGCTATGGAAATATCGGACTCGCCGTACATTACATCAAATCCCAGTCCCCGCGCCTCCCTCTCGAGATCAAATCATCAACGCACTCTATCAGAGTCTAGACCTCTGCTGACTTCTCGAAAACTTTCCGATCATACTAGCCAGTCTAAGAGCAACAGTGCGCCAAAGATACAAGGCGTTTTCTTGTGCGAATGCTGCCCAAAGAAACCCAAAAAATTTGACTCTCAGGAGGAATTGAAGTATTATATACCCAGCGATCATTTTAGTTATTAACACTAACTTAATCGCAGTATTCATGAGCAAGAAAAGCAATACCAATGCGCCTATTGCTGTAATCGCTTCAAAAATAAAAACGAAGCAGAACGACATCAAAATTCTCTACATCTGCGACGTCATTCATGGTCTTGCGCGGCCCTATCAGGTTATGCAGCAGCTTTCCACAATTCGCCAACACGACCGAATGAAGCTGACACGTGTGGATACTGCGGCGAAGACTTTCCTCGTTCTGGTATCTCTTCACCTTCTGCATCAGGGCTACCAATCGCAGTTGCGACAGACCAAGATTGGGAATTGCGTATTGGCCATCTACAAGAAATGCACAAGTTTGGAGAGTGCAATCATGCGAAGAAATTTTTCAGGGCCGATCATTTCAGGCAGCATCTAAAGCACAGTCATGCAGGTACAAGCGGGAAGTGGACAAACATGCTTGAAAATGCGTGCATGAAAGATGAACCACTTCCCGAACCAATCCGAGGGCCGGAAAGAGTCAGCCCGGGTGCTCGAGTTGGGAGGATCAGTGAGGAGGAGGAGATTCTTTGAGGTTGAGGACAAGGCGCATCCTCGAAGGCTTCGAAACCCAAAAGATCATGAGCTAACCAGAGGCGGCGAGGTCAGGATGCGCAGAAATAGAGAAGAGAAGGAGATTTAACGGCCGTATATAAGATACCCGGTTTACTGTTTCCATGCATTGCTTGCATATATTTTGTCACATCGTATCGGCGGATTTCGAAACGAAACATGATGCATATTTCTCATTCAGCATTCGATATACCTTCATAAGAGGAAGGACAATTGCATACAGCACTGCATTGGCGTCTGGGCATAATATCCCCGTCCGGTATTGTTTGACGATGGGTTGGAAATCAATGGGTAGGCGGTCATAGGATGGTGCATTCTGGGTTGGAATGTTCACAGGAGTTGCAGCGCAAATGCTTTTTCGCTTGGCCTTAGCGAGTCGCTATTTAGGTTATTAGTATACCGCGAACGATGCTAATCAGCTTAAACCAAAGCAAAACAATGAAATACGATATCATAAAGTATACCATTTCCTTTTGCTAATTGCTTTCGAGGGATTTCAGAACATAAATCTCGGTCACGCTGCTTCTCGAGCTTTGGAGCAAGTGCGCGTTTACCTATTTTATCTTTTGAAACTAATGTACGGAGGGTCGTTTAGTTAGCTCGCTGCTCCACAGCGGCGAATTTTGACCTGGATATGAGTCTACTAACCTGCGGATCCCATTTATACAATTAGTCCTAACACTAAATACCACACCCAGCATTTGCCCAATTAGGGCAGCCAATAAAGCTTGTTCCGGAGAATCACTAGCTATGTATGTGAACTATAGTGAGCACTCATGCAAGCAGATTACTACAATGCAAAGCTTTCGAAGCAATTATGCAGCTTACTAAATGAAGAGAGACATGTACACAGTATAAGCGAAGCGCTATATCTAACATACAAGCGATATTTATTATAATCGGCTTCAAGCGTAGCAAGTGTCTAGAGCCACATAAATTACCTCAACATACATGCCTAGCTCTACTTGATTATGATTGACCATCACTCACGTTCACTTGCATAAGGCTGAAGTTTCCTCAACTAAAGTGTTGCTCAAGTTCTTTCACTGTTTTTGTAGTCGCCTTAAATACAAGTCGTTAGGAATACAGGTAATCTTAGTTTCACTGTTGTTGCCTTATACCGTCAAGATTGTGGCTAGATGGGTGATTTCCTCAAAAGATAGCCATTGCATTTGGTGGCGAACTTACACCTCCTGGCATGTTTAGCGGCATTGAGGTCAGGAAGAACGACCATCGGCCCAGTGCTAGACATAGCTTTGACAGCGCTTCAAGGTCAAACATCTCGCCTGCAAGTTATGGATTAGCCCCATTCACGTCGAGATCTCTCATCACTCCTCTTTCAAGGAAATACGTAGCGGGATTTACTGACCGATGGGCATCCCCCATCCGCCAAGAAGGTACTCGTGCATAGATACTTTGCCTGGAGTGGGATAAACCTTTCATGAAGTTTCAGTTCAGTCCTTACGGAAGTGACCCAAGATGGTCAATGAGAGGTGATTGTATGTGCTCTTACCTCCCAAGAGATCGCGTCACCAGCGACAGCAGTTATCCCACTGTCCCAAAGCCATTCCAAAAGCTCTGTACATGCCTCCACTCCTGCATGTTGTGGTTCTTCCTGAGCAGCATATTCCTGCTTTTGCTGTTCGGTCATATTATCCCATTCAGAGATCACTCCTGTGCGGATCAAGAGGATGTCGCCTCTCTGTGGCGTGATTTTGTAGTCTTTACACATGGCGAGGATGGTTGAGAATGGGATAGAGTGGGTAGAGAAAGTAGAGTATATTATAGGTGGAGATTGAGAGGCTGTCCAGTGCTTGTAATCTAGCAGAATGCCTCTTCCTATAATTAAGAGAAGTTAGGCCTGAAGAGAAAGTCTGGAGGCTTATATCCGCATGCATGCAATAGGAGAAAGAGTCCGAAAGAGAAAATTGGGGAAATGGGCTAGTGCAGGCTAACGACTCACCAGCGATCCCTTCTGGCGCCCAATACTGAAGACCGATTCGGTGATTGGATGCATCCATAATTTCTGCCTTCGTAGTTCCACCGTAGAAGACTCGGTCTTGCGACTTGGAAGAGTCTTTTGAGTTTCGCGGCTGCGAGTAATGTCGAAAGCCATCCCACTGGCTACTTTGCTGTGGATTCATGTTGTAGGCGTCATCAAAGCACGCTCCAAAACCACTTCCTCCAGGACCTTCCAGAGGGATAATCTTATGCTCAAATTTCTGTCTACCAAATTGAGAATACTCAACCTTCCTCATATCCCAGCCCAACCCAACTCTTTGCCCAGTCTTGATTTCTGACGTAGCTGCAGCTGAGACGACTTGTGGAGTCAAGAGGGAAAGTCGACCTGTCGAATATAAGTACCTAGGCAGGCTTGTCAACATGTTTGGTCTCGTGATCACATACCTATGCCTTCAAGAGAAGAAGACGGAGCTCCAAGCCAGACTCGTTTGGGGTTTGGAAGCTTTGAAAAGGGAGTGTCATAGATTGAAGTAACATAGCGAGCAGTCTCTACGTCCTGCTCGGGTTGGTGGGCTGGATTGGTTTGCATGATTCTGGACAGCGAGAATGGATGATGGGTTTGAGTTCTGCACCTAGGATCAACTTTTCTAGCGATATCAAAGGTTCAAATAGTGTGGGCTTTTGATCTCTTGAGTATTGCCGCAAATCCTAGATGCACGACTTTTGGGGTGAGGAACAGATATTTTGTAATATATCCGCACGAGTGACGAGACTCTTGAGGTCAAACAAAATATATCTGCTAATCCCCACTTTTGATATATCCGCTCGGCACATCATCAACCGAACCCCTTTTCATACAATTTAGGGGTAATGAGTACTTAACGAGACTATGACAGCTTCCTATATTTATATCACATCATGTCCCAAGGAAAATTAATTGTTTTCGCGGCCGTTTCCCATACAAACAATGCGCGCTAATTCCATCGATGGTGTGTAATTTCAATGCAATCGTCCACGAAGGCATACTAAAAACTTCTCGTAGATCGATCAGAACGCTTACAGGCCTAATTCAAAATTATGAAAGGCTCATAGGTCCTAATTGACAATTTAATGCAATTTCAAATATTGGAGTTTATCATCGAGCTAGGAATTCTCATATCTAGTCAGAATGATAGGACTTCTGATGGCTAGGCTGTATCACTCACTTATTTCTTGCTCGTTCTATTCCCCTATCTACTACGATAATATTGGTGCACGACTTGATATCACTCTTGTTCCATCTACTTCTCTTCCAAAATACTACTCTCACTTTAGAGTAGTGTTCTAACCTGTGCTGCGCCTGCCATTCGGAGTATCAGGAAGGTGTTCAATACCTCCGTGACCGGCATGACCAATAGTTGCTGTAGCCCACTTCGCAGTCGTACCACAATATTTCAGCTCTGTCACCCGAGCCAATATGATCAGAAAAATGTCATAAGCTGCTCGTGAAATCCGTTACTGAATATTGTCTTTCCTCCTGCATGTCTTGCGCTTCTTCTTGCGGGGTTAATTGGACTATTACGCTCCTCGTGGCTACCCAAAGTCGGTTACGGAGCCTCTATAAACCATGCATTGTCTAGCGCAATGATGTGAAGAAGGTAGAATGGATTAACTTGTTTGGGCAGATTGTGTTCGTGTAGGTTCTACTGGTAAGATAGCAATAGTTTGTCAAGCTAGCTGTGTAGATGGATGTTAATTATTAATTGCCTTTTCACATCAGCATCTATCAAAGTCTCATCAGTAAGTATAATGACCTCTTTCAGAGCACAAACAACATGGCATTCCTCTTAGCTATCTGAAAGTAATATGAGATCGGGAATTCCTAGGACAGGGACGATGGTCCGAGTAGACGCCTTACGGAAACATCAGTAAGGATGAAATAGCCTAGGTAGCTGGTTGTGACTGTCTTGACACTCGGCTCCCACGAGACACGGGGAGACAACAGACGGTACCAATTGACCTTCAAAAGGCACTTTGGAGAGCGCAGCTTTTCCTTAGAAGCAAGCGGAAATTCCGATGCGGAATAAATGAGGTGGAATCCATTAATACATTTCAACGCTGAGCGAAGAGTGCGTATGATAAAAAGATGCGAGTATCGGGCACGAAAGGGAGGGCAAAAAGGTGCTCAGATTGGATGTGTCCAGCTTTACAACAAATGCGAAAATAAAATGAATGGCTAGATTCTTTTAGCAATTGAAGTTGATTTCGGGGCAATGCAATGGCAAAGAGGACTGGCAAGCTCTTTCCTAATCCATTTCTCGGCCCGACATCACCTCTCTTTCCCTCATCGGCATGTACAGCGCGATTCCTCCTTAGAACTGCACGAACCGGGGACGCGCTGCAACGCACACGAAAACTAAAAGAGCAATCGAATACCCTAAAGACTTCGTGATGGAGTCGTTCTTCTTTGACTTCGCGGTTCCCACACAGGCAGCTGTAGATCTGGACTTAGCGAAGGATGCAGGTGAAGGCATTACGTTCAACCACAGATATCTGAAAGAACTGGTCGATTTCAGTCAGACTTTACAGCTTATGCCAATCGAAAGAGGTCGTGACGAGGACGCCAAGATAGATTTCAATGAACTGCTCGAAAGAGCTGCTGAGGCGGTGATGGCCAAGGTCAACTTCGCACTCACTGCTGGGGAAGTGGTAGTCTGGCACCAATTCTTCCACCGCGTCGCGACGTGGAAAACCCTTCAATCCGATAGTGCAATAGAGATGAAGATGGGTGTGCAAAAGATACAAGAGAAATTGGCGGCATGCGAAAAAGCTGGACAAGATATGTGGTTAGATTTCTCAGAGGTCAAGGATCTGCACAACTTCTACATCTTTCTCAAAGCTAGCAACAGGGCCCTTCTCAACAAATGCAAAGACCCTACTCACCCACAGATTACGGCAATGGAGAAAGTTTCTCGCGTAGCGACCTCACGAAATGCTGCCCAGGTGTACCTTGATTCAGAGGAAGTTTGCTGCATTTTCAAACTGCTGAAGAGTTGCCCAGAAATAACCCCATTACCCTTGCCCAATGGCGAAGACACCAGGAAGCAACAAATCAAGCCGAACGTCTCGGACGGCATATTGCAAGGAGTGGAGGCACTTCGGGCGACGCCCGCTCTACGCAATGACCAGGCCAAGGAAGAACAGCGAAAGCCATTGGGCCGCAAAGATGAGAATAAGGGAATGCAGGCATCTTCGACAACAACCGCTATCTGCGCGGACAGTTCGCAGAGCAAGAAAGATCAATCCAAGACTGCCGATTCGAAGGCATCGAATACAGTGATTGCCTTTGACGACAAACTCAAAACCCTGGTGACTAAGTACCTACCAGAGATTGTACCGAGCGTCCTCGAGAGCAAGGAACTTCCAATACATCGATGGATGAATCATATCGAGGTAGCACTAGGGAAGCTCGATGAAAAGGCACGGAAGACTCAATTGGAACTCGAACAACTTAGTGGCATGATGTTAGATGACGAACAGGAATATGAAGAACGACTCCAAGACGCGCGAGATGACTATGCAGAGCTAGAAGAGGAGACAAAACATAAGATGGCGAAGCTTGAGTTGGAACTACAAACGGCAAATAACCAGCTCAGCAAGAAGGCATCGAACTATGAGAAGAAGTACGAAGAGCAACTCCAAGTAGAGCGAGATCTTTACGCCAAACTGAAGAAAGAGACAGAAGAGAAGTTGGTGAAAGTGGACTCGGAATTGCAAACTGCAAACAACAAGATTGAAAAAGCCAAAACTGAAGTCACTAAGCGTGAAGCGAAATGGGCAACTAAGCTTCAAACAAGCAACAATGATGCTATTGCGTGGAAGGACATGTTCGATGCGGAAGTTGCTGGACATGACGTACTGAAACTAGACTATGAGGCTACGTTGCAAGAGTTGGCAAGTTTGAAAGTCGAGTACAAGAAGATCGCGGAACGGGAGACAAAGTGCGCTGCCCTCGAGAATGAATTAGCGGTTCTCAGGTAAGAATAATCCTGGAGCATCTCTCATTTCTGGTCATTGCTATTGGTCTATGCAGCCACATGAATATATCTTTGCCCTGGGTCACTTTCCTTTATAATTCGAAATGAATGACTGTTGAGGCTAACTCCGCTTCCCTGGCAGATCCTCTAGAACCAACCCGCAAGTCGAAAAAGACAACATAGCCAAAGCTGTCCGGAATGCCACTGCAGATAAACAAGCCAAACTCGACAAGGCTCAAGCTGGTGTAGCCAAGCTGCGAACTGAGTTACAGGAGAAGCAGGCTGAATTAGCTAAGCAATCACAACAATGCAAAGAAATCGTCAAGGAGAAAGATAGCCAGATTTCCCTACTAAAGGATAGTCTCGCAGCTATGGAGGAGATCCTCAGTAAGACAAAGATAGATCTAGAGGAAGCCCGTCACCAGTCGAGTCCAGACCCAACAACTACTCAAATGCTTGATGAAGAACGGATTGAATCAAAACACTTGAAGAATACGCTAAATTCCGCAGCCGATATCCTACAAGCATTGGCATTGCAGTTGAGGACTTAGTCAGGACTGCGACGAAACTGTACTATCAATTTGCTTTGAAGAAATGACGTTGGCTGCATATAGTAGTTTCACAAGAATTGTGGCATGGCTAGCATGATGACAGCGGTAGAGGAGCTATACGTTTTCTGAATTTTCCTGCTTATCTTATTCCAAGCTGAACATTTGCAACCTCGGTATCACGCTCTGTTTAAACTGAGCTTAAAAGGAATTATGAGCATGGCCCGGGAAAGAATAGAAACCATTTAAACGCAAACCCGGTCTTTTTCTCTGTCTCAAATCACGCAAGACTGGGACGAGCAGTAGCTTTTCGACACGTGTTATACTACCGCATGTCTAATTCCTCCTAACTCTTCAGTCTCCATAGGCCCGCGTTGCGGAGGACAATGAGACGAGCCAAAGACAAGATACATGGATATCATATCTATGAACAATAAAGCAACTTTTGAGACTTCTCGGTCTTACTTTTGCAGAGGCTCACCGTTCTCGGCTATCAGAGACTCCTCCGTCTTGATAGGTCCTTCACCAACAGAGGTCAAAATGACTCTGCTCACACCGTCCTTAAGTACCTGCACCGCCCTAGCATCTACTACATCGGTGTCCTGGATCTTGATTTCTCGCCCTTGCCATCCATCAAGACTGCCTAATGCGCCTTTCAGTACGCCGGCGACCACATCATAATTCTCTTCCTCGAAGTAAATGACAGCATTTGGACCTGCATCAAAGGTATACGCTGCAATGATCTTTCCAGCCTTCTTGTTGATGTCCTCAACCACTCTGATGGCTGCCCTACTGACATCATTTAGATAGAAGATTGGTGGGAATGTATCCAAGCAGGTCGCATGGAAACTGTTGCTGTCCATCATTGTGACTTTTCCAAAGCTTTGGAAATCCTTTTCCTTGATCGCCTTCTCCATCAGTTCCATATGCTTGGGTACCACAATCTCGGCTCGGCGTTGGAATAACTCAGATGTTGCAACAGTAATCTGCATGCCAGAAGTACTACTAACACCCTTCTTCTCTGCCGAAACTACCAGGATGAGAGCTCGCATGGTCGGCCAGTGTGAGGCAGGAGCAACTTCCACAGCCACACTGTCTGAGCCGTCCGCCTTGCTACCCATCTGCCATGCCACATAGCCACCAAATAAAGATCTGCATGCACTGCCGCTTCCCTGCCTTGCGATTCGTGAGAGATCTGTTGGAGAAGAGGGTAGTTCGTAGAGGTTTGCAATGGCGCGCACGAGAGCTGCGAATCCAGCGGCAGAGGATGCGAGGCCTGCTGCAGTGGGGAAGTTATTCTCGGAAACGATGCGGAGAGGGAGGGTCGAGAGTTTGGGCAGAGATGGGTCTGAGGCTTCGAGAGAGGAACGGAGAGCGCGCAATTCGCGGAAACAGGCTTGAGTGCGTGCGCCTGTCACATCTTGGGGGGAGGAGTTTAGGAGGAGGGTATCTTCAGTTCCGAAGGAGGCAGAGCATGCTGCGGTGGTATGTGTGCGTAGATCGGCTTGGGATAGGGTGACTGAGACGGAAGAATTGGTTGGGAGATTCAGTTTGGGGTCTCGTTTTCCCCAATATCTGGACCTGTCAGTAGGTTGATGAGTGCGGGGGAGGGGTTCTGACTTGACAACTGCAATGTTGACTGGAGCAGTAGTGCTGGCCTGGTAGATCCTCTTGTCCGCCATTTTGTAATGACCTATTGTTGCAGAAAATTAAGAGCACCTCGTAACAATAATTGAAGCTCAACGAACAACAAAATGCAGAGATCTGCTAACTTTGTTTCGTGGTCTCGAACAATAAATTGGAGGCGGTCAACCCAACAGGGGCAAGTTCGCGATGTCCAATCAGAAGACAGATAATTTCAGGGTCTAAAAGATTTATGCATCGGATCATCATTCGAGCTCAAAAGCTTAATTTGCATCCGCCCATAACTCATCGAAAGGACAATGGCGAAAGAATCGGAAGCTCCTCCAGAAGCATGCCCGGTTGATCATGCTACACGAGCAGCATGGCTCAAATCTAATGGGTCCAGGCCAGCTGTTTTCCCAGGCGCAACCAAAGAAGCCAGCCAAGCAAGTCAAGGGAACAGCTGCGATTCCAGCACCATTGACCAGTCGCCTCCTCCAAAAGGCATTTTCGCAAGATTCACAAGTTCGGCTAGTCCCACGGATTCCCCAAAGTCTTTGGCGCTGAGCCGAGAAGTTTCGTCAATTCCGAGAGCGTCTCCAGTAAATAATGATGTCGGAGCCAAACCTGCGAACAGCGAGAAGGAAAGTGGCGTTAGTGAGAGTGGAAACTGGATATACCCGTCAGAGAAGATGTTCTTTGAGGCAATGAAGAGGAAGGGATATAGCAGTGATGCGAAGGATATGAAGACCATTGTGCCGATCCACAATGCTGTGAATGAGAGAGCTTGGAAGGAAATAAAGGAATGGGAACGGCCTTGGGGAAGTGAGGAGAAGTATGTTCTCTGATCCCTGGACTTTGGAGCATTGCTTCGTGAATTATAAGCTAATGAATATATTAGGTGTGGTGGTCCTAGACTGCACTCTTTCTTAGGTCTCTCGACAACGCTTAGTCCCAAAGCGAGGTTCAATACATTATTGGGATACACTGCTCCCTTCGATAGGCACGACTGGGTTGTGGATAGATGTGGAACGAGAGTAGAGTATATCATCGACTTCTATGCTGGAAGAGACGAAGGCAAAGGGAACGGCAAATTGAATTTCTTTCTGGATGTAAGACCAAAGTTGAACACTTGGGAAGGATGGAAGATGAGAGGTGCAAAATTAGTTGGTCTGGTATAAGTATATATTGAGGAACATTTGGCGTTGGTAGGAACAGGTCATCTAGAACATCGCCGCTTCGACGGAACTGCATAGGATGGTGTTTCGGGTATAATTGGTTGCTGTATGATACGTAGTGTATATGGAAGACTTAAACCCAAAGTTTGTATTCACGAAATAGTTGTCAATGCCAGAGCTCCTATGATAGTTTACAGTTGTGTAAGAAGTCTTGAACTGACCGCTCGGAAAGTTGATAGAACTTAGATTTGCACGTGCAACAGAGCTAAACCATATAAATTCCTCGTGGCAAAGATGCTTGATTTGGTTCCCTCGCTATGTATACTTCTTATGTTTTAAATCCCGTGGGAGGACGCGGCCTCTTGATTCTTGTCCCTGAATGTGTTTCTAAAGCAGATATTTCTGTGTTCCAGCCAGCTCGTCGCAAGTGCTCTAGAATATCCTGATCAATCCAACGGAGCCTTTTGAAAGTTCTGTCTAGAGCATCCAAGACGGTCTCGTCGCTTTTTCTGCCAAATTTGGCGAGATATAAAGCAAAGAGCCCTATTGCCCAGAAATTCGGAGTTAGTATACCACTTTCATACTTTTTAGAACAATAGAGCTGCGGCCCCAGGAGCAGGACGCTAAGTGCACATAGGGAGGAATACAAGGTCGCTAGCATAGAGAAATACGAAGGCAAAGGGAAATCGGACTCACAAGCACGCAGCTCAGACTCAGCGTTCGCTTCCTTCTCCAAGACAACCAAAAACGTCCTGCTTGGCTCATCAAACCAAATAATGTATGGAGCCTTGTCGAAAATCTTTAATAGTCGCTTAAAATCCTGAGACGGTTCATAGCTGCCCGTCACTCGATTCCTGCTACTGAAGCTTCTCAGTAAAGTCTGGAGGCCTACTCCCACTTTGCAATATCCAAGAACTGCACCTTTCCATCGCAAGACTCCATCCCTTTCGAAAATACGTTCTTGGATCCGTACATCATCTGGAGTTGGACTAGGTACCTTGGCAAAACCGTCGGGTTCTCTCCGCAGGATGCTAACACCTTCTTGTTCAATGTATGCCAAGGAAGCTGAGAAAGCAAGGTTCGCTCGTTGTCGATTGAGCGTCCGCATACAGACTGCACGAACTGCAAGGTAATTTGTCCCCAAATGTATAGCTAACAGGAATATCATTGCTGTCCAAGTTGCCCATTTCGTTGAGATGTGGGAGACGACCAGACTACCGGCCAGCATGCCTAGGAGAGAAATGATAGTCTCCTGACTTGAGTCTTTCTACCTTTTCTCAGCAGATGTATCACGTATTAACAGGGATCACTAACTGCATTAAGCTCCCCAAGATTGCCCTGAGTTGCAAAATGAGCACTCAACGAAGCCTTAGAGCTCCCGGCTGCCACACCGCATAGCGACCTGAGCACGCTCGATAGACTCAATAAACCAACTCTCGATGTCTTTGGGAGAGCAGGAGATAAGCAATCTAGTATCATGGCGGCATCGTTGAAGATGTCGGCTGCTAGACGATACATTTTGCATTCAGGCTCGAGTGAAGTGCCGAGTCGATGGGCAAAGAGGATCGTTGCAATTCTGCCCATGCTCTCTTGAAGAACGGAGAGCAGCAGTGCAGCTGTTGGAGATGCACCTGAGTCTCCAACACCGATTCCTACAAATGTTAGAGGATAGACTGACTGAGCTAAAGAATGGTCTGCCTACCTTCTAGCACCGCTCTCGACGATAGCATGCCCGCAATGGAGCTCGAGAAAGCTTGTAATGAATCCTATTGGCACTTAGCTCAAGTTTTTTTTTTTAGCCCATCCCGAAGATACATACATAAATCTGATACCTAGATACTAGATTAGCATGATTTAATTACATAGAACATAGTTGATTTACTCTAGATAGTCACTCGTCACGCTATGAGGGTAGCCCGCTGGCAAGAACGCATTCAAGATACTCCTCGCATAGCTAGTCGAATTTTGAGGAATCTGCGATGATATCAATGCAGGCTCTTGATATAATCCAACAAACTGATCTCTTACAACGACATCGACCCTGCTGGCGTTCTCGCCGAACGGACTTGTGATATAGGTCGCCACAAGATTGTTCGCTTGGTCTGTCTCCGTGATCTCAATTGAAGCACCCATGATGGGCTTTTGTGCCATGATGAAAGTTTATTTTGAAGATCTTTTCATGTTCTTATTATTATGAATTAGTGACTTGATTGTGATTTTGATTGTTGACGAAGTTGGCCTGGAGTGGAATGAATGTGTAGGAGGCTACGTTTCGTCTCCAGAGTCGAAGCGAAGTTCTTTATAACAATAATCCTACAACTAAAAACTTCAACTACTATTTAAACAATCTACTTCCACAGGATTTCACAATCGCGTATCTAAACCAGTGATTTCTAGGTAACATAAATAAGGTATCGAAGATATTCGCATATCACGTGATGAATGTCGAGGCAGAGAGAGATGAGTATAGCCCAAAGTGCAATATGGATAATGCTGATAAACATACTCCGGAATGAGTCTACAATACTCAAAATGAAAGCCATGTAAAGTCCAAAATGCTGATGATCCCGGCAAAGCAACCATTTCCGACCCATGTCTTCCTCCTCACCAATTCGTATCCACATCGTACACTTCATGATTCCAATTGGGCTCGTCTTCATTAGCCCTACTTCATACATGCCATGGAAGCAGGTTCTCAGTAACCTCTGACAGCTGCAAAGCAATTCGCGTTCTCGTGGGGTATCGTTGCTTTCTCCTCTAATTTTTTTTAATACAGAAATCCTCGACATTGGCTTGCGGCAGCTCAGCAGACTAGTGTTGCACCTCCTGTCTCAATTGCATCGATTTCCGAGAGGTCAATGGGCTGCCGTCGGAATCGTGCAGGCAGCTCATTGCGGTCGAAGTACTCGCCCTTGGCCGGAGCCACGGAACCCAAAGAATGCCCCGAAACAGAGCCCAGACTGCCTTCTGCACTTGTGTTTACTCGTCCAAGAGGACCATGTTGTTGTGCCTTCTGTCTGTAGGAGGAGAAGGACGCCGAGGACTTTTGGGTGAAATCGGCTGGGAGTTCGTGGGTGGGAGAAGCTGGATGAGCATGAGGAGTGTGGTCCACGGAAGCTGAGGAAGAGTCAGAATATTATCTCCTATGTATCAGAGGCAGTTTTGGAACCATACCTGGGATTGATCGCTTGCCAATGAACTTGATCAATGGCACCCGTTCAGGGTGAGCCGCGGCGCGGAGAGATTTGGTTGCGAACATGGTGATTGTGAAGCTTGAATGAAGATGGATTACGGTAAAGCTGGCGACGACAACGAACTGCTGAGGAGGGCGGCAATGGGACCGGAAGTGGTTCTTAGAGTTGCGCAATGAATCAAGAATGATAAGTAGAGACGAGTAGTGGGATGAACCTCTAAGTAGTGTGGTTGGGAGGAAAGCACTAGTGCTTTTAATATGGGGGCACAACTCTAAATGGCCGCCGATTCGGCGTCCGTTCTGCAGCACTTTGCAACACAATAAGAAAAAAAGTGAGCTGGCACTGCGAGAATCGGCTGATGCCTACAAATCACTCGTTGACGCGATTGTTCCTCGTGGTCTCGTCAGACCTGATAGGGCGGAAAGAATTCTGATACCACAGCCTGGAATGTTCAGGTTTTCACATGCGGGCTGGAGATACCGATACAGTAAAGGCACAGGGGAGCTTGCGAGCTGCATGCAGCAGAGAAAAATCGACTGATCTGTCGCATTCGGCGCATCCCGACCAGCTGTGCCTGCGACTTGCGGAGAAGCTGCGAGGATTGGAAAATTGGAGAAAATTGGAGAAAATTGGAAACGGCAGAGTCTCACGCCTGCAGGCCGTGAACAGAAAATTTCTGGGGTTTTCCTGTCCTCCTCACACCATTTTCATTGGCCATGAAGCTCTCCCCCCACCATTGTTCATGCATGGAAGCACGGAATCCTTTCCCTTTCGTGCGAACGAGGCTTGCCTTCCGCTGAACCTTCCTAGATTCTCCCCACCAGACTCTGCATGGCTTCGTGGGACACAGGCACCTCCATTAATGCGAATTTTCGATTCTGGCGAGCACAGCGCGCCAGAGATGAGACTCACAACCTGATTACTGTATAGCACCTAAGCGCGGCTTGCCGTATCCTCCAGTGAACACCTCAGTATTCCTAACCTGAAAGTTCCTTCAGATTGCCAGACTTTGAAGCTATTTCTGGCACAGTAGTGTCCTGCGAACCCCAACCCCTGAGCCTAGCTCCGATTGGCATCAAAAATGAGTCGATGCACCGCACTTTCGTCCTCGAAACGTGGGGAAGGCTGTTTCGTCCTTAGAATCAGCCGTAGTGTCTCGAGACAATTTGGGTAGTTTGCATCTGAATGGTTACAAAATTCCTCGTCATTGCATTTTCCTTCTTTGTATTTCAAGCTTATAATATGCGTCATTGTCACGTTCTTCACTTTAGATCGCCAGACGTCCTAAAAGTAATATGCCTTTGGCTAAACTTTGAGTGTTGGTCGATTTGGCTTGAAGCCGCCCACGAAATAGTGAAGTCACCCCTCTTCGTCCTCTAGTAGTAAGTATATATCGTTCTTCAAATCTGCTGGGACTAATCGACGCATCCACCACTGCTTTATGAGGAGTTCAATCAACATATTTACAATAAGCTGCAGAAGTGAACTTGTGGAAGCTGATGAGAGATCTTCGAGGGGCTCAGCTCGAATACATTCTCAGGAACTACTGAAATATGTATATTTAGACTGGAGGGGTCGAGGCGGCATTCGATGGTGGCCGCAGTCTTTCTTAACATCCCATCTCTCAATAGCAGAAAATATCTTGGGCGAGCAGGACCGCTTGGCAAGCCAATACGCCCAAGCAAAACTTATGAAATGAAGCCGATATATCAGGACTAGTATTTTTATTAACTTCTAGACCCCACTTCTCAGCCCCGCATTCTATTCTTTCAATGGAGCTCTCGAGCTGCTTACATTGTGAAACAGCTTATGCACCACGAGAGCTCAAACGTGACCTACCGCTACGTCTTAATCCGCAGGGGCAGCATCAGACTCCTAGTCAGCTTAGAAATTAGAAGTATAATCTAGCAGAACTCTAAAATTCTGGCTTCGCAAAGTGGCACTTGGGCACGCGCTAAAGATTCTTTTGAACAAAAAACCTACTTACTCTGGACCTTTTCTAGATGTTGAGCACATTGACCTCCTCGAGTAGTACTCTATTAAAGGGAAGCTTCGGCATCACGGCAGTAGGAGGACTTCCAACCTCGCATCGACCATGGAACAAACTATGAAATATACGGTGTAATAAGACTATAACTATAAGAAATCAAAGAACATAAAGTTATGGATACTGTAAAGTTACGCTTCTGTTCTGCAATGTTGGCCAGCACTGGCGAGGCTCATGATACAATGAGCGAATCTACCGCGCTAAAAAGCCCCGTTGATTGGGCTGAAGAATTGATGGGATTGCATTGACGCGCTAGACGGCACGGAAAAGAAAGTGCTGTCTTCGCCCTGCTTCATAGCGAAGCATAGCAATTATCTCATGAACTTCTTTTGGATGGAGCCTGGTGATAGACTTTTGGAGGAACTACTTTTGAAGGCAGTCTGACAGGCGTTCCTGCCTCCCAAAAGCCCTTACCGGTTAAGCGTGAATCTCTAATTTATCGTAATGGTCTCTGTCTTGACGCCCCCTGAAGTTGTTTTTTAATTTTGTTCTCCTGGGACTGGAGCTGCCGAGAGTCCTCAGAATTCAGACATCAATCCTTGCCGATGTTCGATCTGATTGGTTGGAAACTCGGTTGGACCTCTCCCACCTCAACTTCAAGTTTGCACCGTTTGAGTATATTATTTTGACTATCATGACTTCAGAATAAAATTTTGACATCGGCTTAGGTACACTCAAGCGTGAATGCACCTACTCATCTCTCAAAATTATCCTCTATTTTGCTACACCTTTAAAATCTATTCGCACTGTCAGCCTTCTCCCGATTGACATTCATTTTTGTCGAGCCCCTCTAATTCAACATCGAGGAATAGTTTCATTCCCTTGCATTCGAAAATAGCGCCGGGTCGGTCCGGGGTTTACTGTGTATGGAATACTTTTTTAATCCTATATCTTTTACCACTCTATATCACAGCTCACACCACACAGGTCACGCGAAACCATGCATGAGCTCTTCCTTACCACACATATTGGCAATGATGATCTACAAAGAGCGCTTCGTATCCTCCAAGGATATTGCGGCATGAGCCCTGTTAATATTCTACGTCGTCGCCTGACTTGGGAAGGCCCACGTACCAGAACCCCTAAGGGAATAGATCCGGCTTTCATCACGAGGCAGCCTCCGCCTAAAGTAGGGCAATGGAGAGGGTTATCAGAGCAACTAGCTAGGCAATCATACGTCCTGACCTTGATCTATGATGTCGACCGTGAACAATTTGGGCAGACTTTGACCGAGTCAGACGTGGGGAGCGGCGCAAGCCAGTATGTTATTTCATTCCCTACTTTTTCTACGTGCTTTTGGATTGGACATCACACTCTCAGCAAGCTCTAACTTCATGTTCTTTCGCGTGGCAATCCTTTCAAAGTCTGTTAGACTTTGGAACCCCTTACGATTGTTGAAATTCTGGGATAGCTGTAGTTGGATTTTCTTTACGAATTATTGCTCCCTGCTGACACACTAACTAGAGTTTTCGATGGGGATCAAATCCCTGGAGTTCTTAGATGGAATGATCTTCCTGATCCTGCTAGCACCCGTCCAGTCAATAGTCGCTTGATTGTGAGCATTGAGAATGAAAAGGGCCTCTGTACGGTGTTGAAATCTATGAATCACAGGTAAGTTGCGTCTCTTCTCTACTCAAACCGGAAACCGGTGTATCTGAATATGGCCTCAAAGCTATAGGCATTGAGGAATTCCTATGATGGCTGGATTCTTGATGACTTATCTGAGAGACCTCTAACTCCATTTAGATTTTCAAAAGAGGTCATCCAAGAGTGCAACCGATTTGTACATGGCAACGTAGTTTTCGAGCTAAATCGCTACTTGGAGCTGCCAACCAACGGGACGGCTTCGAGTTTCCGAAACGAGTTGCCTCCCTTTGAGTCCCTAATACCCTTTGATGCCGATAATAAATGGATATTGACAGCTAGCGTGTTGGTGTTGGACGGAAATAATCCAGAGCAGATGCAGAAAGGGATCGATGAGTTGGTTGCAGTGAAAATCGACTTTGAGGGATGTTTTGATTTTCAAGCTCTTGATAGACATATTTTTGATACTAGAATCAAATTCTAAGGCATCTTAACAAGCGAGCGGTAGATTTGGGAGGGGTTGTGAGTTAATCGGCAAGCATTGTTTTCGGGTGGGTAGATAGACCACTTGGTCTACGGTGTTCGACTATCTCTAGTAGTTTGTTGCTCCCAGGGCTTCGGCTAACGCTATTCCTGGAGCTGCTACTAATACTGAATGAAAACTATAAGTCCTAGTCTGTTGCTTAAGGTGTGCCGCTTCTCAAATGTACCGAAACATGTGGAACTTCTCTCAAAGAGTGAGAGCTTGCAATGTAGCCAAGCTCTAATTTCCTCGCGGTTCTGAGCCGATAATGAGGTAGTAAGAAATCCAATGGCAGCCACTTCGTATATCACGAGAGACGACAAGTGCGGATGTCCGGGAGACGATAGATTCCTGATTCTACCATAATGTATTGCCGCCACTTCTATAACCATACAATCATGCGCCCACTCTCAGTTCCTGCTCTACTGGTTCTTGTACGTCTGCCAGACAGCGACGCCGAAGGGTGCACCTGCCATAAATATCAGTCATTGCCCTCAAATCGTATGTTTAGAGACCCACCAAAGCCCACAGCCATGAAACCCCAGTATCTCAATGCAAACCATTTTGTCAACGGGTTGAAAGGGATGTTACTGCGTGGACCTTCGGGATAGTGGTATGGCGAGGAGAGATTCGCTCTGGTGGAGTGGAAGCCTCGACGAGCGACCATCGAGGTCGTGCTGGAGGCGCGAAGTGCTGCTCGGGATAACATCTGATCCATGTCAGCTATTGAATGGATTGTGAGGGATCAATTCTAGCTTGGCAGAGCTTTACCTTGAAGAATTGATTGTCTGAAGATTCTCAATTCGTGTGAACTGTCGGTTTGAGGAGGTCAAATAGTGGTTCGATTTCCCTTGAGAAGCTTATTCGGGAGAAGACGTCTAGCGCCGGCAGGGATGTTCCGCTAAAAGTTCGGCTCTCTATTAAAAAAATACAAATATCCAGAAAACTCAAGATCGTTTCGCGACCTCCAAAGTTATAATGATCTGATCTTCTGAAGGAGAGAACTGCGCACAATGGACGACCTGTTCGGAGTTTTCGAGGAGAACGCCCAAGGCGCACCTACAGAAAAACCAAAAAAGGCGAAGAAGGAGAAAAAAGACAAGAGCAAGAAGAGGAATGCGAATGGCGACGTGAAGAAGGTCCCCGGCGATCAAGATGGCGACGCAGAGATGGTAGACGCGGAGACTGCCAAGGATGTCCACGATGATGAAGATAATGCGCTTGTGGAGAAGAAAGATACAAAGCGCCGCCGACGAGAGGAGGAAGCAGAGCCAGTCCTCACCGACGCCTTTCAGACCGAACAATCGAGAGAAATAGCGGCTTCAGCTGGCTTGCAGGCTAAAGATGACGGAGCGCTGGTACTTCAACATAACATTCAGCATCAGGTGTCCCTGCCTCCAGAGTATGACTATGTGCCGATATCACAACACAAGTCGCCGGCAACCCCAGCTCGCACATGGCCCTTCGAGTTAGATCCTTTCCAGAAAGTCTCTATCGCATCGATAGAGCGAGGAGAAAGCGTACTGGTCTCGGCCCATACCAGTGCAGGGAAGACGGTGGTTGCAGAATACGCCATAGCCCAGAGCTTAAAGAACAACCAGAGAGTCATTTACACAAGTCCAATTAAAGCATTGAGCAACCAGAAGTATCGAGAATTTGCTGCAGAGTTTGGCGATGTAGGCTTGATGACTGGCGACGTGACGATCAATCCGACAGCCACTTGTCTGGTCATGACAACGGAAATTTTGCGATCTATGCTGTATCGAGGCTCAGAGATCATGCGCGAGGTAGCTTGGGTGATTTTTGACGAGATTCATTACATGAGAGATAAGACAAGAGGTGTAGTTTGGGAGGAGACTATCATCTTGTTACCTGATAGGGTCAGATACGTCTTCTTGTCTGCTACTATTCCAAATGCTATGCAATTCGCAGAGTGGATCACCAAAACACATCAGCAACCATGTCATATTGTCTACACAGACTTCAGACCAACGCCATTGCAACACTACTTTTTCCCGGCTGGTGCTGATGGCATTCACTTGGTAGTCGATGAAAAAGGCAATTTCCGAGAGGATAATTTTCGCAAGGCTATGGCTGCCATCGAAGACAAGAAGGGAGCAGATCCGGCAGATATCGATGCTAAGCGAAAAGGCAAGGGCAGGGACAAGAAGACGAATAAGGGTGGTAATAAGGAAACCAATGACATCTACAAGATTGTCCGCATGATCATGGTTAAGCACTACAATCCTGTTATTGTGTTCAGTTTCAGCAAGCGGGACTGTGAGGCATATGCATTACAAATGAGCACCATGGCTTTTAACGACGAGTCTGAAAAGGCTATGGTTACGAAGGTTTTCGAAAGTGCGATTGAGTCGCTGTCAGAGGAAGACAAGACTCTGCCACAAATTCAACATATCCTACCACTCTTGCGCCGAGGGATTGGAGTTCATCATTCTGGATTGCTGCCAATTTTAAAGGAAACCATTGAGATATTGTTTCAAGAGAACTTGATCAAAGTCCTTTTTGCTACGGAAACATTCTCAATTGGGCTGAACATGCCAGCAAAGACGGTCGTTTTCACGACCGTGGAGAAATTTGATGGTGTTAGCACGCGATACTTAACACCGTCAGAATTCGTTCAAATGTCTGGACGTGCCGGTCGAAGAGGTCTTGATGATAGAGGGATCGTTATCATGATGATTGATAGTAAAATGGAGCCTCAAACAGCAAAAGAAATTGTTCGAGGGGAGCAAGACAAGCTTAATTCTGCATTCTACTTGGGATACAACATGATCCTAAATTTGATGCGGGTCGAGGGGATTTCTCCCGAATTCATGCTTGAGCATTGTTTCTACCAATTTCAAAATACCTCGAGTGTATCAGGGCTGGAAAAGGAACTTCAACAACTCCAAGCAGAACGGGACAGTGTCACAATTCCTGATGAAGCTACCATGAAGGAATATTATGAGTTACGCGAGCAAATTGCATCCTACACAAAGGATATGCGTGATGTCATCAACCATCCTAATTATTGCTTGCAGTTCATGCAACCTGGGCGTGTTGTACATATCAAGCACCGGGATTTGGATTTTGGCTGGGGTGCAGTGGTCAAGTTCGCTCCTGTTCGTTCTGGCAAGGGTCAAACAGCAGAAGACATTCCCCCTCAGGAATCCTATGTTCTTGACATTCTGCTATCAGTCTCGGATGATTCTGCCGTCGGAGCACAGAGTCAAAATGGTATGCCACCGGGAATTCGACCGCCCGCTGCTGGTGAAAAGGGTAAGATGGAAGTTGTACCAGTCTTCTTATCTTGCATCGAGGCAATTGGCCATGTCCGAATTTTTTTACCTAAAGACCTCCATCCAGCCGACCAAAGAAATTCCGTCCGAAAATCGCTCGAGGAAGTCAAACGCCGTTTTCCTGATGGCATCGCGATCCTCGATCCTATAGAAAACATGGGCATTACAGATGAGTCCTTCAAAAAGCTCCTTCGCAAAATTGAGGTTCTTGAATCGAAACTCCTTTCAAATCCCTTGCACAACTCGCCTCGCTTACCCGACCTGTACAATCAATACGCAGAAAAGGTTGAGATCGGTCGAAAGATCAAGGAGAAGAAAAAGGCGATCACCGCTGCCTTGAGCATCATGCAGTTGGATGAACTCAAATCTCGCAAACGTGTATTGCGGCGTCTTGGATTCATTAACGATCAAGAAGTTGTAGAATTAAAGGCTCGAGTCGCTTGCGAGATATCCTCAACCGGGGATGGCCACGAACTCCTTCTCTCTGAGCTTCTCTTCAATCGTTTCTTCAACGAACTCACACCTGACGTGTGTGCGGCAGTGCTTTCGTGCTTCATTTTTGAGGAGAAAAGTAGCGCAGAACCTCTCAAGGAAGAACTTGCAAAGCATTTCAGAGAAATCCAGGGCCAGGCTAGGATCATTGCTAAAGTGAGTCAAGAGAGCAAGCTCCAAGTTAACGAACAAGAGTATGTCGAAAGCTTTAAGTGGGAGCTTATGGATGTTGTGCTGGCCTGGGCTCAGGGCAAATCTTTTGCAGAAATCTGGTATGTCCACTCATCCATTTGACTCTTATAGATCATGATTGACAAATTATTTAGCAAAATGACAGATGTTTACGAAGGATCCCTTATCCGGCTATTTCGTAGACTCGAAGAGCTACTCAGACAAATGGCTCAAGCCGGCAAGGTTATGGGCTCTGATGAGTTGGCTGGAAAATTCGAGGAATCTCTCGCAAAGATCAGGAGAGACATCGTCGCAGCTCAGAGTTTGTACTTGTAATTCGAGGGTGACACCATTCTTTAAGGATATAATCAGAATATGCCTTGCTCAAAGCAGATGGCAATGCATGGCCTGGTCGGAGCATGGAGTTACTTGGTGTCGCATATGGCTGGGTTATGTAACTGGCTCTACAACAGTCTGGCGTTGATGTCTGCTTCTTACGTGGACAATCGACGACCCAGACAGTCGTCCTGGTCAGGATATCTCCTGAAAGATTTATATGTCTAAGTACTACCTTCTTGTGAGATATCAAGGATCACGCCTGGAGAGATATTTCCAATGAAGTTGCGGTGATCAGATCCGATCTCTAGTCTCCAGCTGTCCCAATGAGAGTACGTTTTTAGTTTCCACCTTTGTGGTGTGACTTGTTTAACCTTGCTCAAAGTCTTACCCGCAGGTCGCACAAGATCTTATTACAGGGAGCGGCAATCTTGATAACTGCGTGAGAAAACCTTGTTTCAGAACCTTGATCCTCGCCATGCATGCATATGATTCACTCCCCGACGCTTTCTTTCCTCCGTCGACGAATTCCGAAGAAATGAAGATAAAGTGGAAAAGTGTCTCAATATATGCTATAGTGATTTGGGCCTTGGATCATAATGTGTTGCATCCCTTGGAGCTGGCAACTTCGACTTGCCTATAATGAATAGAAGAATATGGCAGAGTGTGGCTTGATCGATAAAAGGGGAACTTTCGTACCGATGAGCAGGAAAGCCGCAGGGTAATCCCATGTTCATGTGGTACCGGTAATAATGACCCTGTTATAGGTCAGTAGACAAAGCAAACAGTTTCTTTCCCGACCTCGTTTGCTGCAATTGACCTGCCTTGACATCTCTGATTGTAGTCCCGTCTGCCCCTGAATTGCCTCCCCCGCCAAATGCGCCAGCTTATAATTACTTCTCCAGCTCCAGCCTGGTGGGGGACTCCCTTCGATGCGGCAGCCATAACCCTACCGCAGGGCCGAATATCTCTGTGAAACAAGCCTCTTTCCTCTTCTTGTGCTGGCTTGGGCTGATGCATAGACGATACTGTTAGCATCCGGCTTGCCCTGACGAAGACGGCCCCTGATTTGCCTCTTTCCATCAACATCCTGGGGGCTAAAGTGCTGGCTAAACTTTGGCCCTATCCATTTGGGTGCATGTGCAGGACGCCAGTCGGTTCGCTGCACACCACCACGCTCGAGCAGAGATATTGCAGTGCCTTATCACTTGTTAGAATTGTCGTGAGATATACATGGCAGCGTAGCATCGCTCGTTCAGCCCGAGTATCGCCTTTTGCTCATCTGCGGCCTAGATCAGCAGTTTCCCAACATTGGAGGGTATGTTTGAGCGCTTTGCCGTTCGCAAGTGTCTCAGCCCGAGCCCGACATTGAATGAAGGTCTGCTGGCGCTGACATATTTTTCCCTCTTCGTGTTGTATGCTTTCTCCGACATCCTCAGGGTACGATACGAGCTATGCAAGAGTGATCGGCGTCGAGGAAAGAGGCCGATTTCGATACCGTAGCTACGAAGGTTCTCGCCAATGCATCTCAACCTTAACCATACGCCAGTACGATATTAAGACTTGCTCAGCCCACATTCCAGGAACAGGAGCGGTCCGAGATGTCGAGACAATTTTGAGGTGTTGGTGTTTGCTCTCTTGAGTCTTGACCGCTATTGACTTCCAAGATCTACGAGACCCCTCGAGTACGGACCAAGAGCCAGTCCGGCACCATCTGGTGCATCCCCACACTGCCAGCGAGACGACGACGACACCTGCTAGCTTGATCTTGACCTAGACCCTGAGTTGACGCCTGGAAGTTCGTTTTCCGAGAATCGTACGGTATTCACCTGCAATCTGCACGTCGGAATCCACCTCGCAAAGAGCCACTCGTCTTCGACCACAACGTGGATTTCAGGACAAGCTTTTCGATGTGGCCCTAAGGGTTAATACCTTTCACAAACGGCAGATCTGCCAGTTGCTTGGAACCGCAGCAAGCTCCATGCCATGGACTCCAATTCAGCACCTTTGGCAGACTACTTCTGGATCGCTGGCATTGACTCGGTCTCCTACAGCGATCCAGTCTTTGGGCCCTCGAATCCAAGAGACAAAGGCGTCAATGGCACCGGCCCACCGTCACCCCAAGTCGATGCAACGATAGAAGAAGGTAGTGAAGGGGAAGCACCTGCTCTACCCGCAAGTACAACCCCACGAGCCACAGCACGTCACTCTCGCAACAATTCTTGGAACAGGTTGAGCAAGACTCCAAACGATTCGCGGAACTCGATTCAAACTCTAGATGACCTTGACAACACGAGGAGTAATAGGAGCAGTGTCACGATCAAGGGTCCTACTACAAATGGAGGAGGAGGAGCTCTGGGAGATTTCAATTTCGACGAAGCTCTGGTAAAATTTGCCAACGAGAGGGAGAACTTTTTGGACGACTTGAGTTTCAGCGCCGGGGCACCAATACAGAAGCCGCCGCCCATGACAAATCTCAGAACAGAGAGATTACGCACAGAAGATGCCGAAGGCAATAGTGGTGGGGCGGGCAGGAGGAGTCCTCTGAGAAGCGTTGGAGGCAGCATTCGACGGCGAATCAGTTTTAGGGACATGAGCAGCGTGAAGAGGCAACCCTCCACCGTGCAAAGAACTAGTAAGTGAGAGCCCATCTTGAGTGGCTGTATCATTCATGCTAGTCAAATGACTACCTGGGAACGAAATGCTAACTTTGTCCTTTCTCAGCCTCCGTACGAACATCAAGGCGAATGAGCAATTACAATTCCGTCATTCCACCTCCTGAACCCTTGGACGCTGACCCTGAGATGCATCCTCTGAAGAGACGCTTCGAGCCCGTCCTTTTAGACAGATATCCTGCAAAAAACGCAACTGAGGAGGTCAAGAGAAGAGGTAGATTCCCAGACTACGTACCAATGTTTGCTTTTCCGAACGACATAAACATAGTATCAGCGGATGAGAGACCTCGGTCAACTTGGCACGGCTTTGCTATGACGTCGGATGACAACTCGAAGATATATGGCATTACTGTCACGGTTTGGATGCCGTTGAATCCAGATGCAGCTGCTAACGTAGAGAGACGATGCGAGCAATGGAGGATGAGCCATATGACGAACGAGGAGCGAGAATTGGCTGCTAGTTTAGGAGAAAGACTTGCAATGGAACGAGCTAATCTCTCGCAGTTGCTGGCGAAACTCCCGAGTGTTGTTTCTGGTTCAACTGCCAGGGAGGCTTTAGAGGACGAAATTAGTACCGTCGAAGAGAAAATTGGTCTAATGGCTGACATGCTAAGGCCTGTTCGTCATGGAGCAGCAGCTAAAATCGATGGTCTCACTGATGGCGAGACTGGACTCTGGATACCCCGTGCATATGGAATACTTGGCCGAGATTCAAGCCTCACCAGCTTTTGGAAAGAGTGGCTGAGGGCCATCATTGTTCCCATGACGGATAGTGCTGTTTTGCGAGTCCCCGCAAGCTCTCCCAGGGTTGGCCGTTGGCAACCTTTGGAGCGATATGTGATCAATCTATGCACTGAAGCATTCAGTCCAATTTCTTCAAAGACCCAGGTCGAGCTTGCTGTTCGGGAACTCAGGCTTTTTGCAAGAAAGGAGGCTATCAATGAGCTCCCAGACTCTCGGAATGCAGATTTGTATGCATTATTTAGGTGCCTCAGCATCCAGAATATTGTATCTCTCTTTGAATACGCGCTCTCTGAGTCTCGTATCATCTTGCTTTCTTCCCACACGGCTATGCTGCACCTTGCAAGTAAAGCGTTGGCAAGTTTGCTGTATCCCTTGAAATGGGCAAGCATTTTCATACCTGTCTTGCCTGCCCGATTACTCTCTGCACTTGAGGCACCATGTCCATATATTGTGGGTATCGAGAGGAGATACGAAAACATAGAATTGCCAGAGGACGATTTTGTTCTGGTAGATTTGGATCAGGATATGGTGGAGTCAATTACGCCCCCTGTACACTTGCCACGACAGCAGCGGCGGAAGCTCGTTTCCTTGCTTCAACTGGCGGCCCCTCATCACAACAAATATGGTGTACCGACAGGCCCTCCACCGTATGCTGTCGAAACCTTCCCTTACAACGCTTTTTCTTCCGAGAATGAAGCCATCTTTACACAGAATAGTCCTCACAGCACGCTTGCCAAGTATGTGAGCCAAAATTCGACGACCTTCGGCGAGCCAGATACGATCTCATCCAAGAGAATCCCCGTTTTCAATGCCTTCTTGCAGACGAAGAACGATCACAGTAGAACCGAGAGACCTTCTACAAGCCGGTCAAATAAAACGAGCCCTCCAAATTCTGTGTCTCCAATATCGGGCAACTTCCCTCCTTTACCTGGCACACCTATTTCTCGTAATGATTCTGGGTTTGCTCTAACAGCAACATTGAAGGAAAAGAGATCTGGCCATTTTGATAGCTATTCCAGGCGCAGCGCATCCTTCGGCGTTGATCGACAAACCACTCTAAGAAGACCAAGCATTCCATTCAGCAGTGGTCACTCTGCGAGTCTCTCCACGTCAGCACTATCGATAGATGCAAAATCCACGTACGGTTATGCTCCGTCAACATATGCTGCCTCCACGCTTGCTGCTTCCACTATCATGCCGAATATGCTGATGCAGCCTGTTACTAATACCGATACTACGGTGTGGGTCGAAGGACATTGTTTCATATTGCAACGCAATGATGCAACATCCATCTGCTCTATATGTGATGAAAGGCCTGAAGGAGACGGGATTTACAAATGTAGTGGCTGTACCACCATAGCACATGGTCGCTGTCTGGACCACTGTGCCCTTGTATGTCCTGCTGCATTCCATACTGACAGGGTCCGTGCTGCATTCGTGCGATGCTTCGCCAGTCTCTTCTACACATACCGCAAGCATTTAATGCGACCAACGAAGGAGCAGAAGAACAATGGACAAATATATGGTTTTGACATGGATGGGTTTGTGAAGAGTTTGCCGCACGAACAGCAGGAGCACGCATACATGCTAAAGCAAACGCAAGGTCAGTCTTCAGAAACAAGATGTATGAATCCCAGCTAACCGGACTTTCACAGCCTTTAATGAATTCATCCACGAGCGTGAGACCACTCCTGCGGATTCTCCAGCAATCCAGCTTTTCGACAGTATCATTCTTGCTAAGAAATCTCGCGGTCGGACCTCATTTTTTGCATCGAAAAGCTCGAAGTCCGCCTCCTTGGAGGACACTTCCGACCATCTCTGGAGAAATGCTGCTGTTCCAACCCCTAGCGCGAAATTTCCTGGAGATTATAGAAGCGTCGTGTCACGTATACCCGCTCAACTTGACATAGGTCTGATGAGAGAACCGCGCACGATTCAAGGCGTGCCTAGAATGGATATGCCTGGCAAGCGAGTAGGGAGGAAGGCTGTGCCAAGTTTGCTCAGTGGTAATGCCAACCGTGGAGTGTGAGGCGAGGGTGCAAATGAGAGAGCATCTTGAAAACAAACAAGTGAATAAAAGGCAATGAAGCCATGAAGCAATACTGTAAGATATCATGTTGGTACATCATCAAAAGCGTTGTAGGCAAGGTGTCGGAGTACATAGGTGTTTTCGGAGGGCACAGCATAGATCCGGGCATTTATTGGTCTGGTGGACAGCGATTGTTTAGTAAAGTAATGCATTAGCAAATTGCAGAATGAGAAGACGAATTTGGAGTATCTAGGATCTCCGTACAGCATATTTCCTTCGATTATGTGCTCTTTGGGTTCTAACTATCCTAACCAAATTGCAAAATAAAACTGTGGAACAGATTCAACAGAAACGCCTCGGATTGTCAAATGAGATCCATGAGTTGCCAATTATATATATACTTCCTGAAGTTGGAATAATCGATCTATGTCTGTGCTTAGATTTGAGATGCTCATGTCGAGCAGTTTCAATTTGCAGTATAGGTTATGTATCTCGTATGAGGACTTATACAGTTCCTTTTTTGAGTTATTCCAAAGCCAGAGAAGTAAAGGTTGTTTGTTTAGATATGAAGCTGCGTACACGCAAGTTGCTACCTACCGATAACAGTGATCGCAAAAGTCAAAATTCCCCTCAAACTCTGGTGATCTTAGCTCTGCGAGATGTAAATGCTTCGGATGTGGTATGCCATCAAGAAGACCTTGAACGAGGTATTCGAGTTTTGCCACAAACATTGGGTGCGAATGAAGAAGAAAGATGGTAACAGGGGCGATCAAGACTTCGAGATAGCTAGTATGCCAGAGGGAAGAACGAAATTTTCATAATATTGTCTGTACAGACAATATTTTCCCCGTGGATGCTAGACGAGCTTTGGAGGGGTCTAAAGCTGAGGGTATGTGGAAGAGAAAGCAGTCGAGAATACGATCGAGGACAAAGCTCATAGATGGTGTTATCTTGCATCAACAATTGTGAACAAGCATAGTACTCAGTCAACGCGTGACGAAAAAGGCAACCAAAAAAAAATTCACTTTGACGTATTAATGATTTCCCATATATCATTCTCTTTCTAGACCACCTACTCAAGAACAACCATACTCGACTCTTTTCTTTACCCGACACAAGAGCCAAAACACTCGAATCCCCACCACCATCGCAGACAAAGAAACGCCGCCTTCGACTACCAGCATCCACACACAAAGCAAGATGAGCACCAGTATTCGAACCGCGCAGCGCATGACGGGTTCAACTTCAAGCACAGCCACTATGGCCTTCACCTCCGTACACACGACGACGACGACAACGATAAGCACACACCATGTCTCCGCTCGCGGTATGCCCCAAGAGGTCAACGCCCTCATCCGCGAGCTCCATCACTCCTTTACAGACCATCACCCACGCATCGTGAGCATCTACAGCCTGATCAACGAGCTCAACGCCATCATTGCCAAAACTAAGCATATGGACGGGCAGAACAAAGCAATTAGTGAGGAAGCTCGGCAGTGCAAGAGCGAGGAAGAGAT
The DNA here is from genome assembly GCA_009613015.1 of Mollisiaceae sp. DMI_Dod_QoI. Taxonomy (NCBI): domain Eukaryota; kingdom Fungi; phylum Ascomycota; class Leotiomycetes; order Helotiales; family Mollisiaceae; species Mollisiaceae sp. DMI_Dod_QoI. The sequence goes on from VXCB01000007.1 coordinate 546,135, forward strand.
GGACGTACTTCTACAGAAGACGAGGGAATTGAACAAGGAAAGGGAGGACGTTGATAAGGAGACAACAAGAATCGTGGAGCTGTGGAATGAGGCGATGAGCTGGGTTGAGGGCGAGAAAGCGATGCATGAGATGAAGTCACACGAAGGATGGATGAAGGGACAATGAGCACGAGAATGGACAGGCCGTGGAAGTATGCAATGGATGAGAGGATAGTGAGAAGAGCACTATGATGGGTGCTCTCTAGTATTTGAGATCTTGTCGATGAGTTGCTAGCAATCCAAAAGGAAAGCACAACCCAATTTTAGTGACTTTTATTCCGTGAAAAATGTAAATTCGGGACTATAGAAGTTGGCAAGCGAATGTGCCGAAGCCTCTTTCCTTCTTGCCTGTTGTGCATGATGCTAGCATCATGACGAGAGACAAATTGAGAGGTGAATCCCGAAGAGTAAACCAAAGGAGGCTTGAGGGTCATAACAACGTTGGACTTATCCAATCTACATGGAACAAAGGCGGGGCGGAGCGGAGAAAGATCCGCGCTGGCGGGGTGCTCCCCGCTGTCGATATGCAACAAGATTTTCTACTGCCCCAATAGGAGGAAGATTCGGCTAGGTACAACACTGAATCCCTGTAATCTCTGTAGAAAAACTTGAATGCACTAAGCTTGGTCGGTGTCAGCTAAACTAGGCAGTGTCTCCTCAGTTTACGTTGTTCACTAGCTCTCTCATTTGGAGCAATGCTCTGAAGTCGCTAGCGAGCAAAGACGGGGGTGCTTCTCTGTTCTTTCGAAAATTGGATTGTGCTCGGGTTTCTGATAAAGGCCAAGCTGTCCTCTCCATGGAAATAAATGATATTCTCCAAATGGTTACGCGGAAAGATCCATGTGCTACTCCCCCACCTCTGCCTAGTAGCGCACATTGCTGTGCAAATAAGAGTTCGACAGCTTTCCCCACAATTTCCCAAAATGAGGCATAGTGTTTTGAGGCATGAACTTTAGACCGTGGCAAGCTTCGAAAAGCTAGGGTAGAGGAATCCTTCGTAGCCTTCTGCAACAAGGTATCCGATGATGGCTTCAGCATGAGCACATGGCGTAGGGGATTAACCTAATTAGATGCTTGTCTTCTTTCTTTGTCCTCGTCTTGGCGTTTTCTCACTTTAGTCTCGCCCCTAGTGCCCCCGTACTTAGGATTCCTCTGTTGCCCATTGGGCCTCTCCATCCAAGACTTAGAATACCGAAGATCAGCCTTCCATCTGTAGGTTCCGGGCCGTTTCCATCATCGTCGATGAGTTCTTCCACCAAAAAGCACACTTGTTGTGCATCTCCAGGCATGAGTACTGGCCTCTCCATCTCCTCTCCTTCACCAATAATCTCCCAGTTGATCCCTTGAGTCTTAAAACCCTCCTTTGTCTCAAGCAATACCATGTCGAGCGTAATTGTTTCCTCTCCACAATTCTCTAGCTGTGCTTCCAGTGCCCATTTTCGCCCTTTCTCTCCCGAAGAAGAAGGCAGAGCCCCGGTTTTGGTCCTTACAACCATGCACCCTTTGCACACAAATTGATAAAGTTTCCTGAATGTCCTTACCCTACCACTTGTAGACGTAGTTTCCGAATAGGTTACGGTCACAGCCAAGACATGACTGCCTTCCTCCTTGAGGTCAAAGTTAACAACTTTTTGTAAGCTCTGGCCCGGCTCCAGATCTACTCCGTGTTCTTTCCCATCCACTCCCTTTTCTGTTGTAGCTGATTCAGGAACGAGGACTAAAGTTATGGGCGTAGTTGAGCTTGGTATCTTCATCTCTGCCTCTATGCGGACGTTGGAGATTATTTTGGCAGAACCAGCACCAGGTAGGACCTCATTATTCGCACAAAGGGTGCACGAGAAGGTCTCTCCAACGTAGGCAGAACCAAAAGCCGGAGGGAGTGTGAGGAGAGGAGAGAGGATGAATGCATCGTTCTTGGTGGAAGGGTATGCGAGAGACTCGGAGGACGCGGGAAAGATGTCGGGGGAACCGGTAGGAGAATAGTTAGGTATGGGTAGAGGTAATGTATGTTGGACTGAAAGAGATGGCCTGGAAAGTCTAGATGATGTTAGATGTAGGTCTTAGCTTGTGTCTGAATTGGCACGCAAATTCTTACCTCAAAACCTTCAGAGAAACCGAATGAGGTTCCTTGACTGATTCAACAATCGATCCTCCGCGCTGATGCGCCATGCCCTAGTCGCTCTCAAGCCATAAGTTTGTGACCTGAAGAGTTGAGGTCGGAGCACGAAGTCGCACCCGGTTTCTTTATCGTCGTCTTATCGCTTAAATTATTTCAACAACACACTAATTTATATTTCTACTTTCCAATTTTCAAAATGTCGAAGATGGAGGAGAGCCCCAAGAAAGTGGAAAACATCCCTCTGAAGAGGGCAGAAGGGTTGGTTCTGGTGATGGATACGCCAAAAGGTGCTGGCTGAGTGACCTTCCCCTCATTTGTCCATTCCACAGGCCAGAGACTACATGGCAAGACCAAGGGACTAAATCTGACGTCGCAGGTCGAGGTGTATTTGCTGGAAGAGACATACCAGGCAGAACTGTTCTTGAAGTATGCCCTGTATTGGTCTTGGATCCCATTGAGAATGAACAATATATAAAGAAGACTATGCTCTTCAACTATACCTAGTCAGTACTACATTGTGTCACATGACTACCCCTTTCCCACGGACAGAGGCTAAGAGAGCGTAGTAACTGGCCATATATACCCTCTGCGGAAGAAAAAGCTCAGGCAAACGGGAGCAAACCCCCAACTATAACACAAGCCATTATTTTGGGTCTAGGGAGCATGTTCAATCACTCAACTATGCATCAAAATGTCGGTTGGGAGCGGGGCCTTGACAACCAACTTATTACCTATACAACACTTCGAGACATCAAGGCGGGAGAAGAGCTCTGTATTTCCTATGGGCAACGGCTCACATTTAAGGATACAGATGAGGAACAGCCGGCAAATGGATCAGAAGACTGGACAGAAGTTCTGAATATAATTGACCTGATTGACTGAAGTAGAGTCCAGCGCAATGCATTGTGAAACTACTTGCTTATTCTACGAGAGAGAGGTATCCTGCAATTTTGACCACCAAGCCCCTGCCCGAAACATGCAAGGAATGAATGCACACGAGGAAAAAGGTGAAGACCTTCGGGCAAAACACCCAAACCAGACAACCATAGAGTCGCATTGGTAGCGATGCAATTGTCATAGACAAGTAAGTCCCTTACATGCCTGGAGGCGGAGGGACCTAAGATGTTAGCATCATGAGATAAGGAATAGAGATCTAGAACTTACAGCATTGTAGCCACCAGCGCCAGGAGCCGATGGGGGCGGCGGCGGAGGGGCTTCACTTGGCGGTGGCGGGGGAGCCGATCCAGAGCCTGGAGCTCCGCCGGGTTGTTGTTGAGCAGCGGCAGCGGCAGCCATATATTGCTGGTAATACTGGACGTAGGCAGCATAACCTCCGTAAGCTGCATAAGGATCTGCACCTCCGTAATATTGGGCGTACTGGGCGGCGTAATCAGCCGCAGAGGTAGGGCTACCAGCGCCAGGTGCGGATGGAGTTGTTGGACTCATGATCGCTCCTGGAGTATTGGGTGCAGGTGAGCCAGTGTAGCCACCATATCCTGAACCGCCGCCGTAAGAGTTTGACTTGTCGGGAGCACGATCGCCATAGCCACGCTCGCCACCATAACCGGTGGTTCCATAGCCACGTTGTGGTGGGCGGCTCTTGAACTCTTCATACTGCTCTCTGACGTTTTTTAACAGATCCTCACAGAGCTCCTTGGCCTTCTGGACCTCGTTAGGATCAGGGCCTCTAGATAATAATTAGCATTCGCCATAACCACGGAAGCTCAGACGTACGCAACATGCAAGTACATATCCTCATCACTCTCACGACCAGTACCATGCTCCATAAATCCGGAACCACGGCCCTTGATCTGAACACGGCATCGAGTCTCCTGTTGAATATGCTTCACATAAGCTCCCCCATGGCCAACAACCTGTGCTCGTAAGTTGAAACCTGGTATCGGCTCAAAGTCGATGGGGATTTTTTCTTCTGGCCATTTGCGCTAATTGCTCGGTTAGTCATTCTCACAAAGCCCAGGGGCACATTTCCTACCCTGCCGAACTCGTCCCTTTCAACTTGCTCAGGCTCTCGACGTCGAAATCGTCGTTCGTCAACTAGATTGGGTAGTTCTTGCTTCATGAGTTCCTCAATCTTCTCGACAGCTTGCTCTAGGCCTCGCTTCGTAGTGCTCGTGACGTGGAGATAAAGGGGTGGATTCTGCAACCGAGTTAGGAAACCTCATGCATAATTGAGATGTACTTACAGCGGCTGTGGCCATGCTCTTATCGGGATAATAGTTTCCGCGTGTCGTAACATCTTCAAAAGTCAACAAGAAAGTTCTAGTCAAACGTAAGTTGTAGGTATAGCGTACCAGCACCGGTTTCTTCTTTAATCTAGATGTCACGCAGCGGGAGTCAGCAGATGCCAAAGAGGATTGTGTAGTGAATGCTAGCGCTTCCAGGTAAGCTTGAAAGTCCACACAAGATAGCTTATACGTATGTGCAATGAAATGGGGTATGTGTCAGAAGCCATATCTGTTGAAGAAAGCCTGATGTATCAGTGGAGTATTGACACAAGGAGTATTTACCATCTTTTGCGTAGAGCCTTTGGTCAGTGTGTAGCGATTACGCAGGTCGTTGACCTCAATATCTCGAATGTAATCGCCATCTGCAATGTACATCTCACCATTCACCAAAGCTGCGCTGTTGCCCGAACCTGAAGCCCCTGGAGATGCGGACTTTCCAGCAGAGGGACTTAATGTCGATCGAATAGGGGGGACGTCGGCATGTTGAATTCCCTTCTTAGCTTGAATTTGCGCATTGATTCTGGCAGCCGCAGCAGCTATGGTTTTGTTAGCTTTGCTATGTAATTTTTCACGCATCTGCTCACCTGCTGCTGCAGCAGGATCCGCAGTTCCTTTCTTCGGGGAATCTTGGGCAGGACTATCAGAGGCTCGCGGCAGCGGGCTTCTACTGCGTCTCGACTCGGGCTCGGGCTTCGAGGCTGGGGGAGAACGGGAGCGTCTGTCGAACCTTGAGGCTCGCTTTGGCTCCGTTTGATCGAAGCGCGAACGCTTCGCGGTGCGTCGCTCAGTGTCGTCCATATCGTTGGTTCTAGAACTGTCAAGAAAATGTTGAAAGCGCGCGGCTATGAATGCTATGGCGCATAAATATCAAGAACGAGAGCATTTGAGGCTCAAGTGTTTCCTCTCTTTTTACCCAGCCAAGCCTCGCTAGTTCTTCCATGGGGAACTTTTAGCGGCGGCCTCCAAATTTTTGGGCCCCGACTTTCGGCCTCATTCACTTTGAGTCACTTCTCTGTGTTTGCGCCCATAGTCGACGAGGGGCTAGGCACAAGTCAATGATCAAAAGCCTTAATTGAGCTCCTCATATCTGCCATGGCTTCACGAAAAGCCGTCTGCGCGCTCTCTGCAAGGGCAATTCGTCCTCGTACCTTCAACTTCCTCGTTGCGCCCCAACAGATCCGAGCAGAATCAACATCCTCGTCCACCTCAGCACTCGCCTACAAAGCTATACACCGACGAATATATCCTCTTCCTACCTCCGATGCTCCTCCATCATGGTCAGCACAAGCAGCTGTCTCCAATATCCTTTACGAAACTCCATCTCCCTCGCTTGCACCGCCGAAACGACATATCCTCAACTGCCTGGTTCAAAACGAGCCTGGTGTACTATCCCGTGTCTCTGGTATCCTAGCTGCTCGTGGCTTCAACATTGATTCTCTAGTTGTCTGCCATACAGAGGTTGAAGATCTCTCACGCATGACTATTGTTCTCTCTGGCCAAGACGGTGTTGTAGAGCAAGCTCGTCGACAGCTGGAGGATTTGGTCCCAGTTTGGGCTGTGCTGGATTACACAAGTGCGCCTCTGGTTCAACGAGAGCTTCTACTAGCCAAGATCAACATTCTGGGCCCGGAGTATTTTGAGGAATTGCAAGCTCATCACCGAGAAATCACAGCCAGCGAGGAGGAAGGTCTTGAGGGCTCTGAAGATTGGGCTCAGGAGAGGTCGGAACATCTGAAAGGAACGAACGACTTCCATCCCAGCAAGCTAGCTCTCAGTCAGGCATTAAGACTGAAGCATGAGCACTTGAAGTCGATTACATACTTCACCCATCAATTTGGAGGAAAGGTATTGGATATCAGCACAAACAGTTGCATTGTCGAAGTGTAATTCAATCCTACCCAAGCCAATTGATGATGTATACTAACCATGGATATAGTTCCGCGAAGCCCACCCGAATTGACTCCTTCATGAAGCTCATTGCTCCCTTCGGCATTTTAGAATCTGCCCGAACTGGTCTTATGGCCCTGCCTCGCTCACCTCTCTACGGTCCCAATGAGCAAGAGCTCCTCAAGGAAGCTGATGAGATTGTCGACGCAAGCACATTGCCTCCAGGATAGATATTACCTCACTCACGTGAAGAAAATTGGTTTATAATCCGGAGTTGGCGTCACTGGTATATCTGGAGGTGTCATGGAAACGTGGAGGGTAGATAAAATCTCCTTCTATGTATTCTACACATTCAAATCCACGTTGATCTCTATGACGCCAGCCTCCCTGCCTAAGAACGCCGACCCTGGAACCAGTTCCCATATATACATATACCCTGTGTACCGTGACTCTTGCACCAAGCTGATTATTCAAAATGTGACACCTGCGCCTATCCCAGATCCGACATACCAGACCGTCTCGGTCCACTGACCCAGTCTAATGCCCACGGTTCCACTTGCGTCTAATTTCAAGGTGCCGCCTAAAGCTTTCCGAAGCTCTTCGTATCCGATGGAATCTAATGAATAGTCGACAGGTAATCGCGGAGACTGACTAGATCCTGGAGGAACTTTGAAGGGCAAATCGTAATTGATGGTACCAACCGGTTCGGTATGGTTGTAAAGAGCAGTGGCATTAATGCTGTCAATGAAAATAGTACTATACTTCAGAGGTGAAATGAGGGTGAAAGTCGCGGTGGAAGAAAATAAATGAAACGTCGCATCCTCGATGAAGTGGGGTTTGTGGTCGCCATCTTCCCCATCTCCGTCACCACCAGTGGCTGGTGTTGAAAGTCTCGGGGTTGGTATCTCGATAACGAATTTGCTCAACGCCTTTCCAATGTCGGGTCGAAAAGGAATTGATTCGTTGTGTGTTTGAAATGTCAGAGTGGTGTTAAAGCCCGAGATGTACTGAGATAGCAATTCTCGACCAATCTTCGTAGCATTCTCACCACCATATTTCGTAGGGTCCCACGTCGCCTGGACAAGGACATCGGTGTTATTGCCACGACCCACGGTGATATTTGATGCTGTCGCGTCGCCAATGACAGAACCATTATTGAGAATATGAATGTTGATGTATGGTATCTGGGCGGTATATTCCGTTGGATTTGTGAAGTTGACACGTGCCTCGAGGTTAAGGGAAGTCTTGCTTGTACTCAAGACTTTGAGATCGCTGACTGATGGCTTGAAAGAGCTGAAGCCTTTGCCTGTAGAGATCGCTGCAATCTCGTCAGCTTCGGTGCAGTCGAGCTGAACAAATTAGAACGGCTTCCTAACGTTTGACGGGAACATTGCCCTCTGCGGGAAGGTCCTTGATGACGAGCTTTCCCAAAACCGTAGAAACTTCAACATCAACAAGAGCCTCAACCTTAAGCATGACTGTCTTGCTGCCAAATAAAAGTGCTTGAATGACATCGGTAAATACATCATCATCGGTGATGTTTAGAGGGGCGTTCTTGATGCGAGACTGGATCTTCAAAGCATTTTTCAGGTCCTTCCTTGGCTCGATTCGTTCCGACTCTGCAACTTGCCATTTCTTCAAGTTGAGAACACCAAGTTTCTTCCCCTTGTAGAATACATCAGAGTTGGCCCGAACTCGGCTTACGTTTAGGCCAAAGTTCATCTCTTCAGGAAGTCCAGCAATAACGACAATAGTTCCGGAGATTTGAGGGTTTGCTCCATCTGAGTCCGGGTCCGCAAATGGGTCTGGGAGGCTGAACTTTGTGTCTGTCAACGAGAAATTTTTGATAAGACCATCAAATGTGTGGCCTGGAAATGGCACAGGCACTGTAACGCTAGATATGATCTTGCTTATCCACTCAGGGGTTGCACTATCTGGGGCATTTGAACCTCGGACATAGATTGTCGTATCCTCGCCATGTATGTAAGCACCTAATAGAGCATCCAGGGGCGACGAGTGTGAATTAGGGCAAGCCTGGATTAAGGACTGCGGTAATTCTCGGACGATTCCTCCAACGTTGATAGTCACGTCCGAGTATGGCTCGACGTCGATGGCGCCCGTAGTGGCGTCAGCAAGTCGGATTTGTGGCTCATCAGCTCCGCAATTAGGTACGAGGATATCGAATCCAAGCGGTGGAATCTCGAGCTTGATCGGATAGCTGTTTACAAGAGACAATGACACATCCGCAGCCATCCCACGACGACCATTGGTGGAAATTGGAACTTCTCGGAAATTCAGTCGCGTAATATTATATTCTGGAATAGCTGGAAGATCGTGGCCTGCTCATGGTATTAGCTAAGATTCGTAGATGGCCCTAAACAGCCGAAGAGTTGCAAATTGAACATTGTAACTTTGAAATAGTGGATAGACTCATTAAGCTCTATTTGCCCCATCGAGAGGATGTATCAACTCTGATTACAACCAGCCCAGGTTCTAGACCAGTGACTTTTCTCCGAGATACAACGAGGCAAAAGAACGGTAGAGGGATTGACCTTCAAAAACCAATGACTCCGAAACAGTTTGAGATCCAAGAGGAATGAATCCAGATTTCAAAGCAACATTTGCTTTGCCCAATAATCTAATTCCGTCTAAGCGACCCTCCAAGAAATCATTCGCGACTTGTCGGATGCCCTCGACGTCCCCAGGTTGTAAGTCTGTGATGAAGTCGATGGGAGTCATGTGTCCATTTCGAATGTCAACGACGATCCTTGGCACAGCAGCTGTGCCTACGAGAACATTTCCATATTCAGGCAAGTAGACTTCCACCAGTGATTCTTGGGTCTCAACCGAACGAACAATCCAAGTTCCGAACCGCCCAATATTCCTCACATGCTGGTTCTGGACTCTGGAAGCATCCATCTTGAAATTCGCTTGCACTCTGGCTCGCACGCCAGTTCTCGTAAACGAATCTATCGAGAGATTCGTTGGTTCAATAACTAGTGCTTCTTTGGCATACTCCTCGACCGCCGCAGGCGCAAAGAATGCTCCGAGAATGATAGCTATAACGATCAATCCTAGCAGACTGACCGCAACCACAGTTGGCCATCTACGGGTGCCCTTGAGAGACTTGATCGAGCCTCCCCCATTTTGTAACGATCGCAAGGAATTTGTAGCAGGTGAAGCTTCTCTGTCGTCTGCCGGGTGATCTTCTGAGCCATCATATCGAGTCGCACTGTCAGAGCGCGATAGTAAGGGTGTTTGTTCGTGTACCTCATCGGAATGATTCGAGCGTTTTGAGGTTGGTCGATCAGATGTACCGCCGAGAAGTGGCGATGAGGGGTTGTCTGACATCGTGAAAGACTCCCGTCGTAGTCACAATAGTGAAGTCCGCAACCGACAGCTCGTTGAGGGAGATGTTGAATAGTTGATAGTTCAGAGACCAGCCAGAAACTGCAGGAGTATGAATGAAACAGTTGAGGAGTTGGCAAGGAAATGGAAGCTGGGAAGGCTGGAGTTGATTGCGTATCTTAGCGCGCCACTAGCATTGACCCACGAGGATGCCGCGAGTAGGCACGGCCGGAAGGAAAGTCCGTAAAAAGGTACAGCACATTCAAGTTGTGAAGACTTATCAAGTAAGGGGGCAATGAAGATCTTGATTACGATACATAAGAATCGGAACTACGAGACCTATGCTCGAATCGCCATGCAGAACATTCAAGATCTGAAACCAGGTTGACAACTGCATCAGAATCTGGGGAGAGCTGCGTCAGCCCAATCGTTTGTGCCTGGCGGTGCCTTGGGGTGCCTGGGCTGGATTTTCCGCATGCAAATGGCGGAACTTGAAGACTCACATGGACAAAAACTTTTGAAAAGCTCAGGGTAGGTATTTTCACTTTTGAGCTTTCACTCCTCCGTGAATTAAGACAAGTACATTTCCTTCAACTCCAGGCTTCACTGTCTGCTCTCTTCAATTGAAGTGCAATTGACTTAATTGGTTCAGGAAAATATCTCAGAATGCCGTCAATAGCACAGCTCCGTCTCACCAGAGCGGTCTTCCAACAAATCTCCAGATCTTGCAAACGGGCATACTCTAGCTCGACTCCTTCGACTCCTTCCACATCTCCCTTCGCACCTCGACATTTCCTCTCGATTGCTGATCTTACACCGTCTGAATTCACCATTCTCGTCCGAAATGCCTCCTCACATAAGACCGCTATCAAGTCTGGTTCCATACCAAAGAACATATTGAACTCTCTTTCTGGCAAGACAGTTGCAATGATGTTCAACAAACGTAGCACCCGCACTCGAGTCTCTACTGAAGCAGCGGTCGCAACCATGGGAGGTCATCCCATGTTCCTAGGCAAGGACGATATCCAGCTCGGCGTTAACGAGTCACTATACGATACCTCACTCATCATCTCGTCCATGACCTCTTGCATGATTGCCAGAGTCGGTCCCCATTCAGATGTTACGGATCTGGCCAAACATTCATCTGTACCAGTCATCAATGCTTTGTCGAATGACTTCCATCCTCTGCAGATTATCGCCGACTTCCTCACAATACACGAAGCTTTCCCTTCGTCCGTTTCTAGGAGTCTAGGCTCAGTCCCGACATTGGGTCTGGAGGGAATGAAGATTGCCTGGGTTGGTGACTCGAACAATGTTCTGTTTGACCTAGCAATTGCTGCTGTGAAGCTCGGAGTTGACATATCTGTCGCTTCACCCAAAGGCTATGAGATTCCTGCCCCCATGCGAGACATCATCAAGGGTGTTGCGAAGGGAGTGAGCTCTCCAGGAAAGCTCATAGAAACAAATGTCCCAGAAGAAGCGATCAAGAATGCAGACATCTTGGTGACGGATACATGGGTATCAATGGGACAAGAAGAGGAGTCCGCTAAGAGGCTGGAGGCTTTTGCTGGGTATCAAATCACAAACGAACTTGCAAAGAGAGGAGGGGCGAAGGAAGGCTGGAAATTCATGCATTGCCTGCCGAGACATCCAGAAGAAGTGGCCGATGAGGTGTTCTATGGTCCTAGAAGCTTAGTGTTCCAAGAAGGCGAGAACAGGTTGTGGGCAGCTATTGGTAAGTTATAAACTTACACGGAGATAATAATGTGCTAATTCGGTATAGCTGCACTTGAGGGCTTCGTTGTGAATAAGGGGAAGATTGTTTGAGGCAGCACTCCAAACATGAAAAATTACGATGGATGAAAATACTAATTCAAAAGTTTAGCGTTGCGAATTCTCAATATGATAGCATAGGAATATACCTCATGCAAATCATCGTTATATTGCTTTATCCATCTATTGTACAAACCAGAAGTGCAATCGTTAGAGCAAATTCTTAGAGAAAATAGGTATATATCTCCAGGAACGCCTTCTCCCAAAATAGAGCACCGGAACTAATGACGTGTCCTGAGTATGGCTCGTTTTCTCCAGATGTTCTGGATTTTATACCCTTGGCTCTTTAGTATTCATATCTACCATAGCCTCGTTGTCTTGCCACCCAGTGTGAATGATAGCTACTCATATCACGCTCACCGCTAAGGCCCAGCTCATTGCCAACATTTACGTAGCCCTCCTCGCCTATAACACCAGACTTGCTGATCTTCTTAATGCTCTCCTCATCTCCCTTCCAAGCACTGCGGCAGTAGACACATTTAACAGGGCCTGTGTGAAGTCAGCTTTCAAATTCCAGCACTATGCCTTGTCCAGAAGATGACCGCTGAGGAAGGGCGAATCAAATAATGTATTGTTGCCCGCCTTTGCAAAATCGCAAGATCTCAAGTTCCAAAGGATAGTTACTTACCAGGCTTGCTCTTAGCCCATTGTTCAAAGCAATGCCGATGGACATTATTGCCGCACGCGGCCTTGCACCAGACAAGGTCTTCTCCTTCCTCGAACTCCATGACACAAACTGGACAATCACCCTCAACGGGTTTGCGAGAACCACCAGTGTCAGTACCCAAGGATGCAGCATCAGATGATTGTGGTGTAACTGGAGCATTAGCAAAGATCTCTGCAAGCTCCGTGGTGAAAAATGCAAGCTGGTAGGCTAAATCTTCGCGAACTTTGAGGACATTGATGAGAACCTAGAACGCATCAGTACCACTAAGTAGAAAAGAGTTAGAGCACATACATAGACGATATGTTTGCACTGATTCCCCTTGAACTTCGCATCTGGACATGTGCAGCTTGGAACCTTGCTGACGGTAACTTGGTAGCTATTTTCCGAAACCTCAGAGTCAGTATACAGCTTTCATACATCTTGGGCAGTACAGCTGCATGTATACATCGGAAACAGTAAGGGATGGAGGGCACTTCTCGAATATGAGACTTACATGTTGCCAGTCGTACCGGCAATGTCAAAGACTTCTTCTTCATAGGTACCTTCCTCACTAGTGGTTCGATTCCGATCGATCAAGTACATTCGCTGCTCTTTGGCACGAGCGAGTCTCTCGAGGTACGAAACAGGAGGCTTCGCTCGAAAACGCTTCAGTCGCTTTTCCTCTAGTTCGCTCTTCTTACTACGAGCTTTTTTTGGTTTGGAACTAACAATACTAGCTAATGCATCTTGAGCAGCAGCTGCTGCGAGTTCGTCATCTTCGTCGTAGCCACCATCATCTTTTTCGGAGAACTCAGAAACTTTCCTCTTCTTGGCTGGCCGGGTATCGGTTGGAGTGATATCTTTGACACTCATGATGTCCAAGACTTGTGTCATATGCTGTGGTGAAGGTCCAGGAGGAATAGATTTAGCCTTCATTGTTCCAGTCCTGGTGAGTTCCGTATATGAACGTGAAGCCATACTTGGATCTGTGTTCTTTGTGCTGGAATGTGTTTGGTTCAAGAAAAGCAATTCCAGGATGCGAAAACAAAGCCTTTAGAATAAGCCAATTAGAGTTGAAGAGATGTTCATAAACTTCACTCATTTCATTCTTTTCAAAGTTAATAGTGGCAAACAGACCGTGTATTGCAACGCCAAAACTAAAAGAAAGCCGCGCGAGCACGTGATAGATGCACCAAGCTGTTTATGGTTAGCTTGTTCTACGGTCCTCGAGCATAAATTTCGATCGCAATTCCTTCTCTTCCTTATATGTCAACGGCCTACTAGCACGATTCCACGGCGAATCCTAATCAATCCAATGCCAATTTCATAACATAAGCATAATCGTGCTTAAACATCACAAGAGATAAGGACAATTTCTACAAGCATGGTCACGCCTCCGTCACGTCTCCAGTGCGACTCTTTGCTTCGATATTGTGATTCGAATTTGGACAGGTACGATACGACCCATGGCTGGATAAGTCTTCGTGTTGTGCCCACACCGATATCTCGGCGTTGTCAGCGACAAAGGAGCAACTTGCTACCCTCAATGGACGCTCAGCTTATTTCTGCTACTGAGGGGACAGTACATGAGTTTGGATTTTACATGAACGATCTTCAAGCACCAGATGTGTCTAAGCATATTGAAGCTGTGTCACTGCCCATAGACAACAATACAGTGGTACAGCTATCACCCAATTCCGATCACAGACTTTCCGGCGTTCTATTACGCATGTTTTGGCTTCCATTGCTATCAATTGATACAATGGACGTAGGTTTTACACCTACGTGAATTATAGCCTTATCATATTTATGAATAGCCCAGACCGAAAATGCCTTTTATAATTCTGCTGACTGCTAGAGCTTTTGCTCATTGTGTCAATGGATTCGCTTAGTGCAGACATATCTTTTTTTAAATCGTTGAAATTTACGAAGCCGGTGACGATGACTGTCGAAGCGAATATTGATTCGAATACGCAGGATCTAGTCGAGGGCTTACACTCCTCGCGAAGAGTATCATCCACAGATTGAATGCCATTCTAATCTTGGGTCCTCTCACAACAAGCCTTTTAAATTTAGAGCTCCCACACGCGGGAGTCCGAAATGTTCGTGTTCTGTCTGCCTATGAATACTTGCAATTCAATATCGTTTTCTTGAGATGTGTAAAGACGGGAAGGCATGAGTCCTTCAATATTCCTGGATAGAACATGATTTTCACTTCTGCAACGGCTTTAATGTCCCCGCCTCGGTTAGCGAGATCTTCTCGACCCCCTTTACGTTCCACTTGACGCACTTGCTGATGTCGACACCACTATGGCCCATTCGTATTGTTTGTTACTACGATGCGGCTTTGATATAGTCATTAGAATGAGAAAATAAATCTTAAACTTCAAAGAGGATAATAGCCATGATTATCTCCCAGGCAGGCTGGGGCAGGGCAGTGGAAGGCCTAACATTATCTGTATCTCGTTATCGGCTTATAGCCTATATATATCCAAACCATGATCTCAATGGAATGAGTTAGTAAGAACCAATGACTATTAGTAGCATAGATCACCGAGAATATGCTGCTAGTAGAGTGTCCCCCAAATTTACCTTCATGGAGGAGAGTAATGCGCTGGCTAATAGGAGGTCTTCTCGCAGCTTAAGTCATCGTAAATCCTCATGTTCCTGAAACATCCTCGCATGGACGTGTGGGATGCAGTTCATGAGCAGGGAGCTGATCATTCAGGGTGGGGGCTTTGCCCGCCCCGTGCATCAGGGCTCTGCGCTAGGCCGTAAATAGAAAGCGTGTACGAATACCTATGTTCACCATCGAGGTCAATAAACAGCTTCAATCACTAGGACACTTACGCCTCACAACTCAACCAAAATGTCAGCTGTAGCCCCTGCAGACCCTTCTCAAACCTCCTCGTCCGGTCCGTATCCTTCAAAACCCCTCAAATTCTCTTCCGATTCAGCAGCTCGTATAGCTTGCCCATACTAACACATTCCAACAGCGCCTAAGAAGAAAAGCAACAATAAAAAGAAGAATGCAAAGTCGAAGGCTCCAGAGGATGTTGCCATGGGTAGTGATGAAAGGGAGGTATCTCTGGGGAATGGAGATATAGAAGCTGAAGCTGAAGACTCTGCACAATCCGGGGTGGTACGAATGACACCTGTTCAATTGTCAACATCAAGCAACGATCAAGCTCTGATATTATTAATAGAATACTCCAAAGGATAGTCAATTTCCCGAAAACGCCAAGGCGCAGACAAATGGACACCATGATTCCACCAGTAATGGCCATGCTGTTAACCCCACGACACAATCATCTGAGAAGCAGGGTGGACGGGAAGCGCTTTTGGATAGCAATGCATCTCACTCCTCTGATGCCAGCGCTCGACTAGAAGCAATGTCGCAAGAACGGGAAGCTTTACGTGTCGAAGTCGAACAATTACGAAAAGCTCTCGAAGGTTTGCAAGGAAAACACGCGGACGAAGTTTCTACAATGAAGGGACAATATGCCGAAGAGTTATCAAATATCCAGGTAAAACACTCGGAAGAAGTTATTATGATTAAGGATCAACATAAGGAGGAGGTATCGGCCATCAAAGCGGAGCTCGATGAGTGTGAGAGTGCGAAGGAACAAGCAGAATCACAGTATCAATCTCTACTTGGACGCATCAACACTATCAAGTCAAGTTTGGGAGAACGATTAAAAGCCGATAAGCAAGAATTGGCTGAGGCGAAAGAACAAATTGATGAGCTTGAGTCGCAGAATGAAAATCTGCAGAAACGTGTTGAGGGCTTGGAGGATGATGTCAAACGTCTAGAACAGGAGTCCCATGAATCATCAAGGGAGCTTTCGAGCCTGCGAAACAGACATAATCTTTCCCAACAAAATTGGGTGCAGGAACGGGAGGATCTAATCCAACAAACCAGGCAGTTGAAAGATGAAGCCGAAGCCGCGAAAGAGGCTATGGGAGATTGGGAAGTTTTGGCTATGGAAGAAAGAGCGCAGAGGGAGCGATCATCAGAGAAAATCAGAGATCTGGAAGAACAATTCTCCGCCCAGAAGGAGGCATACGAAATTGCCGTCTCAGAAAGAGACGGCCAATCGCAGGCTTTGGAAGGCTTACAGAGAGCCCTACAAGAAGTCCAGGAAGCGCGGAAACGAGAGCTGCGTGAGATGGTAGAATCTTATGAGGAACAGCTTCAAGCTCTGAAGAAGATAGTACAGGAATCTGATGCAAGAGCTGTTGAAGCTGAAGCATCGAAAGGAGCTCTCCAAACAGAATTGGAGAGGCTGGCGCCCTTCGAGAAAGAAGTGAAGGAGAAGAACCTTTTGATTGGCAAGTTACGACATGAAGCCATTGTCCTCAATGATCATCTTACAAAAGCTTTAAGATTTCTCAAAAAGGCTAAGCCGGAGGACAATGTTGACAGGTATGTGAAAAGCCGTAAGCTACTCGACCTACTGCTAATGATTCTAGACAAATCGTCACCAATCACTTCTTGCACTTCCTCGCTCTCGATCGCTCTGATCCCAAGAAATTTCAAATTCTGCAGTTGATAGCAGCCCTCTTGAATTGGACAGATGAGCAGAAAGAGCAAGCTGGCCTTGCAAGACCAGGTGCGTCGAACAGCAGTTTACGCTTACCCATGTCACCGTTCCATCGTACTCCCAGTACACCTTCTCTGTCGACTGAGTTCTTTACTGAGTCACCCGCGAATAAGGAGTCGCTAGCGGACCTGTGGACCGACTTTCTTGAAAGGAGTGTTGAGGAAGGCTCCACAGCAGCAAGTCGAAGCGGAAGCATAAGTAGTACAGCGCCAAGGCCAGATACCAGGGGAGGGTAGTGTTAGAGGGAATAGATTTGTTCTATGTATTCTATATCAACATTGCGAACGGCGTTGGGTCCAATGGGTAGAGTCGTTTGTCAAGCAAACAGATTCTCCTGCAATTTTGCATTCGAGATCATAGGGTTAACCATACCCTCGGAATAATTGCACCACTTTATATTAAGCATTTCTAGCGCACTTATGGATCTAGATGCACATGTACAATCGAGTGACTACATAAAGTGTATTTATGGTAGGGACAGTGAATAGGCAAGAAGCTATCCCCAAGACCCAAGCATTTGGTATTTTCCCTACAAAGCGACCTCTTGGGGATGCAATGTTTCTTGCTAGAGACATCAATTCCCGTTTGTAACATTGATATTTGCCGCACGTTGCTTTTGGCATTCACATTCCCGTCTAATATTTACCCGCCTTCATCTCTCGCTTCTTTCACTCCTCCTGTTCCTGGTATTTTGGCACTTTTTGCCTCGCCTATAGGCTTCAAATAGAGATGAGTCTCACCGAACAATCGTGAAACAGGATTGTGTTGGACATGCACGAGGCGGGCTTGGCATTGAGCGGTTCGTGATGGAGGGTGGTGATGGAATAAACTTTGAAGTAACTTCTTCGGCGAGAGCTTATTTAAGGGATGCAAGACATCTCTCCTTGTATTCTAAGTCTAGTCTTGAGACTTTCAATTGCCCCAAAGAAAGCAGCAGATCAGTGTAGGAAGGGTGGAATGAGTGCAAGGTGCTTTCTAACATACTTCCCTAGAGGTCAGGAGTTCCAGGCTAATAGATCGAGCATGGCGCTTTTTACCTTGCGCCTTGGGATGGTGTAGGTCCATGTTACCAGGCATTTCCTACTCTTCCTCTACGAGCATCTTTGATCCTTTTTGCTTTACGATAATGTAGAGTTATAGGATTACAGCTATATTTTATGGACCCTGATGGGTTGGGTTCAAAGGCTGGAGCTTTGGTCCCGGTGCCGGCCGATGAGAGGATAATGCGGCACCCTGTGCCCCATAATAATGGCATATATATGGGGTTTCATTCTGGAGATAATTGCGAAATGTTGATCTTTCGAAAATGAATCTAAGCCTATGGACGAGTAATCGGCAATCTTCGAGATCGTATCCATGAGATATCAAGTTCATTGCGTGGTAGAGTACGTGATAAAGATACGATTCGGGCGCTTGATATACAAAGCTGAACGGGTTGCGTGATTAGGATACTTGATATACTCGGAGTTCGTGTACCTTTCTCAATAATCATAATTTCTACACAGCGGAATTAAGCGAGCTTAAAAAGGGGTCATCCGCTCAGTTCTCGTCGCTGTCCAGACTGACAGCCTGTAACCCGACCAAGGGTGACAACAAACTGAAATAGTATAGGCACGTTCAATTAACGCATAGTAGTAATTGAGTTCAAAAAATTATATTAAAACACAATTGATACTTGGATCAAGATTTGTGTGAGCACGAGCCGCTGTTTAGCCAGACGTCCCAAAGTCGTCTAATTCTACTACAACTCTATTTATTACTTCAAAATTGTCAAAAGTGAATGATAGTGACAAATCGAACCACTTTCATGGGTAGTTCAACAACTTGAATCCTCAAGCTCTCCAAGCCGCCCACCTCCAACCTCTCCGAAAAAAGACAAAAAAATCTACAGAACAACGAATTCAGGAAACACCAATTCTTTTGTCGCTAACACACACCTCCCAGTCACTGAGCAGCTCTTTCAACACTACAATGTCCAACGCACCTACAACTACCTTCCTCCCGCTCTTGGAGCTACAGCCTCCAACAAAAGTCGAAACCACCCACGAGCCAAAGCAATTCATCTATATCGTCATCCAAGCAACAACCTCCTCTAACTCCACACACGTCTTCAAGATTCGTGGCAGCTACGACAGCCTCAAAGATGCCAACAAAAAGGTCATCGCACTTTGGGAGGAAGAAGCTATGTCGAAGAAAGGTTACGGATCACGTGGTGTCAAATCCGATGGCAGATTCTGGTGGCATATTGAGTCGACGGGGAAGGGAGACAAGATGGTGGTACGGATCAAGAAGACCGAGTTAACGCTAGAAACTGAGGGAAGTGCGAAGGTATGGGATTAGACAGACCTAGATTGGAAAAGCAGTGTGCTCAACCTTTTGGAAGCTGGGTGAGGGATACATAATTCTTGGTACGGAGATCTCACCACTCAATTGCGCTGGACGCAATCATGCAATCATTTATTGAAAACTGCAGTGGTCTCGGAATCAGGTATTTGGGTAGAACTTGCAGACATAGGCAGATTTGACCTGCAGAGAATAATATAACGGATAAACAATCACAGAATAGCCTAGACATGCTAGAGTTGAATCTCGAGCAAGACTTTGAAACACTACGTTTAGATATCATCTTTTCTAACATACTACAAGGTGGCAAACGCCAATCATCAACTAGTTTGACACTAACCACACATTAAGTTTTCATAGACATTGGTTCCATAGCAAGTTGAGAAAGAACGTGGTGACCTTGCTTCGTTACCGAATAAATGTCTACGCGAGCTAAGTAAAAGGAGTAACGAGTATCAGGACACATTCAAGGGAATTCAGAGGGGCCATGAGAATTATTCAGGAGCAATTTGGGATTTCATTCAAAGACTCCCCGCTCAAATGTCTCTACATCATAGAAAAGGGCAGATATGGTATTCCCATTGAATATCCGTCCTTCTAGAGCATTTACAGCCTTGGCCACGTTAGTTTCTCTACGCAGGGATTGCAAAGAGGCTTACTCTTAAAGCTGACAGCTGACTTGTAAATTTGACGAAAACTTTCGGAGCAGCTCCATGCCGATCGATGTAAACTCTTTCGACTCGCCCATACTTGTCTTAGAGTCAGCTAAATCCACAGAATACAATGTTCGGCTCACCTTTTCCGCACACTCATCCCCAATTTCCTGCATGAGCCCTCCGTCGCCATCACCCTCAACTTCCTCGTCAAGGTTCATACCGTCTACCATGCCTCGAAGTACAATGACCTCGGACATAGGTCCAAATTTCCCTGTATCTAAATCTTTCTCTGGCACGTTCTTCTTTCCTCCAATGATCTTGCCACGGCCACCAGGGTCTCGGAACCCGCCGCCTTCGGCATCCGATTTCTTCTTTCGTTTTTCAAGCTGCACCCGAAGTGGGTTGACAATGCCAGAGCCATCAGCGCCGAGACCTTTCCCTTTGCTCCATCCATATTTCGACATAAGCCGTTCGGCGAATCCCTTCTGGCCAGGCCGACGTGATCGTGGCGCTTCCTCAGTAGGTTGATCACCATCACTTTCTTCTTCTTCTTCGGCTAGTGCTTTTTCTAATTCCGCTTCTGAGCTGGGGATATCGCTTGGCGGTGGTGGGAGATTATATCGGACTGGAGCACGAGAGATTGAACCCGCTACAAGAGGCTGCGGTGGCACAGCGGGTGATGGAGGATTATCGAGGTGTGGAGGAGGCGGTGGTTGGTCGTCCGGTATCCTCGTATTGAGCGTGTCTGTGTGACCCACTGGCTTCTGTGATGGAGAGTCTATAGGTGGAGGCGCGAAAGAATAGCTCGAGGGTGGTGCGAATTGTCCTAAATAAGATCAATATTCAAGAAAGGCGAAGAGGTTGGGAGATACTCACTACCTATCTGAGGACGGTATTCCTCATCACTATCCCTGTCGCTCGGAGACTTCCTCGCCATCCTATGAGCATAGAGTCTGTCTTTCCATTCCCGAACCTCTCTTATTTTCTCGTCACTGTTCTTGTACTCCTCGTAGCTGTTTGGCCGCGCTGGGTCATAGATATCATCCCAATCTTGCACAGCAACGTGTTCTTCCCTATGCTTGTTTTTCCTCTTCTTACGCCCTCCTCGCTGCCTTTTTTCTCCACCATAGAAGCCGTTGACATCCTCGTCATCTCCACCTGTCCAGTCTGCTAGTGTAGTCTTTGTAGCTGGCCTTGCAGTGCTCGCAGCTGCGGCGGCTTGCGGCGAAGCGCTTTTCTGACTTGGAGCATCTGATAAAGGCTGCTTGGGAAAGGTTCCCTTAGGTTTGGGCTTTTGAGACAATTGTGGCCTTTTGGTAGGCTGGAATCGGAGCGCAGCTTATAAGGACGAAAAATTCAGTATCAAGAAACTATATCTGCGCGACATTAAACTTTACCAGGATCTATTTGCGGTTTCTTGGCCGAATTGTCTTCTAAAGCTTCAGCATTCTTGAAAACGACAGGACCTTTGGAAATCGTCCCTGGTGCAGTAGAATCTGGATCAAGGAGATTTGCATATAACGACAGCCCGCGTGGCGTAGGAGCTGAGTTCGAGGAAGTGGACATCGTAGAGAATACGACACTTGCTTGGGGATTGTGATGTCGCAAAGAGAGGTCGACAAATCCGCAGCCTCACGCGTGAGGCTAAGAATTATCTATGGAGACTTCATAGTCGAGATCAATAGAGGCACACTAGCTCTAACCTATCTCGGCATGATAAGACGAGTGAGGATCATCGTTACCAGAGTGAATACGAAATTTGCGTCTTAGGTAGATCTTAAATCATCTACGTGCCAGAGCTTATATTATTTTAGTCGAATCAGAAGCACTTAGATCTCCGGAATCAATTGACCTGTTCAACTTTAACATCGCTGTACTCGAGCTCTATACGGTACATAATATCCTCCGAGGCAAAATGGCTGCCACCACTCTTTCAAACTCTTTCTCAGCAGGAGATAATTCTACAGCGATCATCATACCTACTAAGCCCAAAGCTCTTACAGTATCGTACAAAGAACTGTCCGCTGAGATTCTCTCTTTTCAAAAGAAGCTTGCAAAGCTCGGCGTTACACCACAAGCTGCTGTCTCAATCGCTCTTCCGAATACTTACGAATTCATCGTTGCCTTTCTTGCCAGTGCATGGCAACGAGCCATTGCAGCGCCTCTGAACTCGGCATACAAGCAAGAAGAGTTCGAATTTTATATCGATGATCTGAGCTCTGCCGTTGCTCTCGTGCCCCAAGGTTCCTATGCGAAGGATGGACCAGCTGTTCGGGCAGCTCGGAAATACAATGCAGCCATTGCAGAATGCTATTGGAATGGAAAAGAAGTGGTATTGGATGTGAAAGCTGAAGGAAAGCTGAAGAGAAAAGGCAACCAGAGAGTTGAAAAGGCGCAACCAGATGACATTGCCCTTGTGCTACACACTAGTGGTACAACAGGCCGTCCCAAGGCGGTGCCATTGACACACAAGAATCTTACCCGGACGATGAAGAACATCAAAGCTACATATGATCTGTCACCCGCCGATCGTACAATGCTGGTCATGCCACTCTTCCACGTTCATGGTCTTCTGGCTGGCTTCCTGGCACCTTTATACAGTGGGGGATCCGTTATTGTACCACCCAAGTTCTCCGCTCACGAATTCTGGGATGATTTCATAACCCATGGTGCCAATTGGTATACTGCAGTGCCGACCATCCATCAAATCCTCCTGAAGAACCCACCACCTCACACTAAGCCAACAATCAGATTCATCAGATCATGTTCCTCGCCTTTATCGCCAACAGTCTTCCACCAGTTGGAGAAGGCATACAATGCACCGGTACTGGAAGCATACGCCATGACCGAGGCGTCACATCAAATGACCTCCAACCCGCTACCACCAGGAAAGCGTCAACCAGGTTCTGTAGGGATTGGACAGGGAGTAGAGGTTAAGATCTTAGACCAAGATGGCAAAGAAGTTCCACAAGGATCAGAAGCAGAAATCTGCATCAGAGGAGAGAATGTTACCAAAGGCTATCTCAATAACCCGGAGGCAAACAAATCATCCTTTACCAAAGATGGCTTCTTCCGCACTGGCGATCAAGGAAAGCAAGATAAAGATGGCTATGTATTTATCACGGGCAGAATCAAGGAACTCATCAACAAAGGTGGAGAGAAGATCAGCCCAATCGAGCTCGATAATGTGCTCGCGAGACATCCCAAGGTCGGTGAGGCAGTTAGCTTCGCTATCCCTGATGAGATGTACGGCCAAGAAGTTGCTGTTGCTATTGTGCCAAAGAGTGGGCAGCATATCACTGAAGATGAGTTGAAGAAATGGGTTGGGGATAAGCTTGCTAAGTTCAAGGTGCCAAAGAAGGTATGTTTAGGCACTTTGAGACCTAAGGGATGAGAGTTTTTCATACTAACAATTACAAGGTGTACTTTACAGACAATATGCCCAAGACTGCCACAGGCAAGATCCAGCGTCGCATTGTGGCAGACACAATGTTGAAGCAAGACAAGCCAAAGGCAAAACTGTAGATAGGGCCACATCAAGGTCAGGAGGAAACACGAACAGGGATTGCGAGAATTGATATCAGACCAGGGGAGTATATCTATGAAAAGCTCCAGTGCATACATCGATGCGATGGATATCAAACTAGATGAGGATAGAATGTAGATATCATGAAATGATGCATCAAAATATGAACGATTGGTTAGAGTTCGCAAGGTTTCAACATGCTACGCTCGTGCTTTCAGCTCGGCAGCCCCTTGCCCTTGCCCCTCTTCTGCAACAGACGCTCTGCAGAAGAGGCTGAGCCAACCGCGCTGCAGGCTCCAGGACACGAAGCCACCTACGTGTGCTGAAACGCCAAAAAAGCTGTCACATGGAAACGGGGGGGGGGGGGGGGGGGGGGGGGTTTGCAGGACAAATGCCCTTCGGATTCAAGGATCGAGGTCGAGGTCGAGGTCACGTGATGGATGCCAAGTGACTGGAGTCCTGTTTCATCCAAAACAATTATGATACAAGTACAAGGCGTGTACAAA